>LNAC01000111.1:1262960-1351339 GCA_002007465.1 Ailurus styani | reverse complement strand
CTGGGGGAGGAGCGGGGGCGGGGAGGCTGAAAGCTAGGAATCACACCTGCAGACCAGACTCAAACCACCCACGTGGCACAAAAAAACCTTAACCCTCCTGCGGCCTGGGTGGCTCAGCTGCATAAGCACCCAACTCCTGATTTCTGCTCAAGTCATAATCTCAGGGTCATAAGACTGAGCCCCCCTGTGGGGCGCTGTGCTCAGCCAGGAGTCTGCTGATTCTCTCTCTTCCTTTCCCTCTGCCCCTCCCCCCCGCTCTCATTCTCTCATAAATAATAAATTAATCTTAAAAAAATACTTAAGCCTCAAATTCAGTTTAAAGATGTCTCAGCAATATACAAAATGGGGGACATCAGCACAGAAAGAAAATGATCGGGCACCCGGGTGGCTCAGTCAAGCATGTGCCTTTGGCTCAGGTCATGATCCCAGGCTCCTGGGATCCAGCCCCACATCGGGCTCCCTGCTCAACGTTAGCCTGCTTCTCCCTCTGCCCCTCCTCCCTGCTCATGCACTCCCTCTCTCTCTCTCAAATAAATCTTTAAAAGCAAAACAACAGGAAAATGATCATTTCAAGATGCTCAGGCACGGTAAGTTGCTCACCCTTAGTAGGAGTAGATCATACTAAGAGCTAAAAGAACTGCAAAGAAATATTAAGCCTCACTCAGTAGTTTATTACTAACGATAGTATTAGAGTGGTATAGAGTGGTATAGGTACTGTATTTATTATAATAATGATATGTTCTTGTTTCTAATATTTGTATGGTTATTCTGAAGCTAGCTCATGTATTTAGCAAGATAAAGCTAATAGGAAATGGTTCCCATCAGGAAAAGAGATTTTGCTGCGGTAACAATCAACTTCACACCCTCAGTGGCCTCAAACTACACGATTTATTTCTTGGACGTGGCATACATTCCAAGGAGAACTTGTCAGAATGCTCTGTTTATTATAGTTTCCCAAGGACCAAAGCTGATAAAAACTCTATCTCAATACATTTCCACAAATGCGGAGGCTGGGAAATAGAGAACTGATGCCAGAATCATCCATTAAGTAATCTAGGATGGATGTGAAAATACACTATTTCTCCTTACAAGTCACTGGCCTGAGGTATATCCAAGCACAAGGGTCAGGAAGCTCAGTCCCTCACATACCCACATGCAGTTCAATGCATAACATCAGTGGGGCACCTGGGTGGCTCAGTCGGTTAAGCCTCTGCCTTCAGCTCAGTCAGGATCTCAGGGTCCTGGGATTGAGCCCTGCGTTGGGCTCCCTGCTCAGCGGGGAGCCTGCTTCTCCCTCTCCCTCTGCCTGCCACTCACCCTGCTTGTGCTCTCTCTGTCAAATAAATAAATAAAATCTTAAAAAAAAAAAAAGCATAACATCAGTGAGCAACATTAGAAACTTCCACAGGGGGACCCCTGGGTGGCACAGTCAATTGGACATTGGACTCTTGGTTTCAGCTCAGATGGTGATCTCAGGGTCATGAGATTCAACCCACATCTGACTCCACTCACGGTGGAGTCTGTTTGAGATTCTCTCTCCCTCTGCCCTTCCCACTTGTGCTTTTTCTAAAATAAATAACTCTTTAAAAAAAAAATTCCACAGGATTTATGTTAATGCACAAGGAAAGAGATAAAAGTGTTATCTCAAAAAAACTTCAAGGAAAACTTTATAATTTAAATACATGGTTGGAAATATTGATATAAACTCACATTTATGTCTTCAGATTCTCAGAGTTGCCAAGGACAAGTGACCAAAGTTCACTCGAGAAGAAATAGGCTACCTGTATAGCTCTACATCTAGTAAAGAAAATTAATTCACAAATTGAAACCTTCTACAAAGAAAATTCTAGGCCAGATGGTTTCATTGGTATATTCTCCCAAATATTTAAGAAATGGTACAAATTCTATAAAATCCTACAAAAATTCTTCCAGAAAAATAAGGGAGAACACTTCCCAACTGATTCTATGAGACAAGCATTATCTAGATACCAAATTGGAAGAGAAAACATTACAAGGAAAATACACACACACACACACACACACACACACACACACACTCACACAATTATCTCTTGAGAACAAGATCATAGATACAAATCTCCTTAGCAAAATCTTAACAATTCTAATCCAATAATATACAAATAAAATAATATATCATGACCAAGTAGGATTTATCCTAAACTGCAAGATTGGATTCACATTTGAAAATCAATGTAATTTACCATATTAACAAAATAAAAATAGAAAAAGCATGTGATTGTGTCAGTAGAAGCAGAAAAAGAACTTGATAAACTTCCACACCTAATCATGATAAAAACAAAAAAACTCTCAGCAATCAAGAAACAGAAAGTAGCATCCTCAGCCTGATAAAGGGCAACTGCAAAAAACTTAGAGCTAAGAGCATATTTAACAGTAAAAGACTGAGCGCCTTCTGTGGTCATTAATTTCACTGTCAGCCTGAGTAGACCACAGTACTCAGGAATTTGGTCAAACAATATCCTAGATGTTTCTGTGACGGTGTATGTTAAGAGATGAACATTTAAATCAGTAGACTGAGTTAAAAAGATTACCCTTCATAGTGTGGGTGGGCCTCATCTAATCAGTTGAAGGCTTTGATAGAAAAAAGAGTGACTTCCTTAGAAAGAGAGGGAATTCTGCCAGCCAACTGCCCTTGGACTCACACTGCCACATAAACTCTTCCTGGATCTCCAGCCTGTCAGCCTAGCCAGCAGATTTTCAACTTGCCAGCCTCCACAATCATGTGAGCCAATTCCTTTAGACAGAGAGACAGAAAAACAGAGAGACAGACACCTAGCCACATTCATACACGCATTCTTTTGGTTCTGTTCCTCTGGAGAACCCTAACCCAACTTCCCTTGAGACTGGTATTCCAGGGATCAGATTATGGTTTGCCCCACTTCTTTCTCCTGCTTTGTGAAACTGGCATGAACTCTGCAAACACCTCTTCTGTACCAGCTGCCTCAGAGTTATGCTTTATGTACAGAGAGCTCTGAGGGACAGTGGGCATCAGGAGTGGCAAGAAGGCACTACTATCCTTTTGGAATCCAGTGCACCTTTCTTCTCCTTGAGCAGAGGACAGAGTGGGAAAGACACATCAGCAGCCCTCCACACGAGCCCAGCTGTCCTGGCAGGTACACCCCAGGCCACGCCCTCCCCTGGAACCCAGGCGCCCTCAGCCCACACTCTCAGAGCCCAGCAGCGCCTTCTGCTATTGTTCACACACTCTCAGCAAATGTCTGGCAAACCAACAGTGGTGGCTAGCAAGTGTCTTTAGCACTAGGAGGCCGGGGGTCCCTAGAGTACCTACGCCTTCCTTGAAATGATTTGAATGTTAGCCTCACGGAGGGATGGGGCATGCCTTCTTAAATCCCCAGTTCCTTCATGGTCCACTCTTCCTCTGCATGAGGGCACAAGCAATTTTTCTGCACTTGGTACTTTGGGATCCCATACAACCCTTTTAAACCTCTTTTAGTAGTTAACCACCTGACACTAATTAGGAATTTTTTATATAAATTTCTTCTGTTCAAATGGTACAGATTCATCCTCCTGATTGGACCCTGGGATGATATCATTGGGAAGAAGGCAACATAACTAGGAATGCTCTCGTCACAATTTTGACAAAGGCACAAGAGCAATCAATGGGGGAAAACAGCCTTTTTCAACAAACAATTCTAGAGTAATTGGGCTTCTATAGGAGGAGGAGGAGGAAGAGGAAGAAGGAGAAGAAGAAGAAAAGGAAGAAGGATGGGAAGGAAGGAGACGGGAAGGAGATTAAGAAGAAGAAAGAAGGAGATGAAGGAGAAGAACCACCTCAGCCTATATCTTACATCTTAGAGAAAAATTAAGTCCAAACAAATCATGGACTTAGATGTTAAAGATAAAACTTCAAACCTTTAAAAAAAACAAAAACAAACAAATGAAAAGCAGTAGAAACTCATCAGGACCTAGGGTACCTTCAGGACCTTCTGACACCAAAAACACGATCCTTGAAGGGAAACGTGGTAAACTAGAACTCATCAAAATTATGAACTTTTGCCGTGTGAAAGATACCGTTAGAGGAATGAAAAGACAGGGGCGCCTGGGTGGCTCAGTCGGTTGAGCCTCTGCCTTCAGCTCAGGTCATGATCTCAGGGTCCTGGGACCGAGCCCCGCATCAGCTCTCTGCGCAGGAGGGGAGTCTGCTTCTCCCTCTCCCTCTGCCTGCCACTCCTCCTGCTTGAGCTCACTCTCTTTCTCTCTTAAATAAATTTAAAAAAAAAATGAAGACAAGCAATAGGGAGAAAACACTTGCAAACCATCCATCCAACAAAAGACTAGCGTCTAGAATACAAGAACACTCAAAGTCAATTATTAAACTAGCAAGCAATGCAAATGGAAAATGCGCAAAGGACATGAATTCTAAAATTCTAACACCTGTCACCAAAGAGGATATACAGATAAGAAATAAGCACATGAAAAGATGGGCATCATTACCCAAAAGGGAAGTATAAATGGAAACCACAGTGAAACATCACGATATGCTTTTGGGGATTGCTAAAATCCCACTCTGCTGAAGTAAGAACTAGAGACAACCAAATGGTCCCGGAGCTGCACCAACACTCGATCATTCACACACCGCAGGGGGAAGTCAGGTGGGGAAGCGACTCCAGAAAACAACTGAACACTTTGGCTTTTTTAAATCAGCATATGCCACCATAGGACCCAATGATTACACTCCTGGGCATTTATCCCACAGAAATGAAGACTTATCTTCACACAAAAACCCCTTTACCAACGTTCATAGCAGCTTTATTCAAAACAGCCCAAAACTGGAAGTAGCTCAGATGTTCCTAAACAGGTAAACGATTCAACAAACTGTAATACGTCTACACCAGGGAACTTGGCTCAGCAGCATAGACGAAAACACTACCAACACATGCAACAACTCTGAGTCTCCAGAGGCTTACGCTGAGTGCAAAGGTCAACACCAAAAGATTGCCAACCATCTGTATGATTCCGTTCATGTAACATTCCTGAAATGGCAAAATTTTAAAAATGGAAAAGAGATGGACAGTCGCAAAGATTGGAAAAGCGTTCGAGGGTGGAAGGAAACTGGGAGTAGCTTTAAAAGGACAATGTGCGGGACACCTAGGTGGCTCAGTTGGTTAAAAGCAGCTGCCTTCGGCTCAGGTCAGATTCCAGGGTCCTGGGATTGAGTCCCACATGGGGCTTCTTGCTCGACAGGGAGCCTGCTTCTCCCTCTGCCTCTGCCTGCCACTCTGCCCGCTTATGCTCTCTTACAAATAAATAAAATCTTTAAAAAAAAAAAAAGGACAATGTGCAATACTTGTGGAGATGAAAATACAGTGTCTTCATTGTCTCAGTGTGTGTCCTCTGATCATTGTATTGCATTGTGGTTTTGCAAGTAATACGTTTGGAGTAAGCTGGAGAAAGAGTACACAGGACCAGGGCGCCTGGGTGGCTCAGTGGGTTAAAGCCTCTGCCTTTGGCTCAGGTCATGATCTCAGGGTCCTGGGATCGAGCCCTGCATTGGGCTCTCTGCTCAGCAGGGAGGCTGCTTTCTCCTCTCTCTCTGCCTGCCTCTCTCCTACTTGTGATCTCTCTGTGTCAAATAAATAAATAAAATCTTTAAAAAAAAAAAAAGAGTACACGGGACCACTCTATTATTTCTTACAACTCTAACTGAAACTACCATTACCACAACATTTTTAAACATTTCAAAACTTCTAGGCCCAGAAGGTGTCGCTAATGAATGCTAATAAACATCGAAGGGCGATAGAACTCCAATTTACACAAACACATCCAAAGAATACAAAGAAAGCAAAATAATTCCCAACTCATTTTGTGATGCTGGAATCACTCTTTCATACCAAAACCAACCAGATCAATTCAAGAGAGGGAAAATTATTAGCCTCGTTTCCTAACAGTAAAGGTACCAAAATCCTAAATAAAATATCAACAAACTGAATCCAGCAGCTTAGAAAAAGAATAATGCATTATGATGAAGTAGGATTAATCCTAGAAATGCAAAGCTGATTGAACATTAGGAAAAAGTGATTGGTGTAATTTACTACAATATCAGATTAAAGGAGGAAAAACAAGAGCATTTCAAGAAATGTAGTAAAACCACTGGAAAAAAATTCTAAATTCATTCACATTCATGATTTCCTCTTTGCAAAGCAGAAACAGAACCTTTTGTAATTGACATGAAAACCTACAGAAAACCTTCTTCATGGTAAAACACTGCAAATGTTCCCTTTCAGCTCTTTCTCCTCTGGTCACTCAACACTTAACTGACTGAGCTGCCCAGGGGCCCCTACAAGAGCATCTTTTAAAGTACCCAGGAAGAAAATCAATAAATATACAAGATCTCTCTGAAAAGAACTCCAAATGAGAGACAGTAAAGACAGTAATGGGAGAGAGAGACCATGATGATGAACTGAAACACTGAATAACATAATAATGTTAAATCTTCCCCAACTGATTTACAGAATAATTACAATCTCAATCAAAGTTTCAAGAGGTGATTGTAACAAGCCAAGTCTAAAATTTATATAGAAGTCTGAAAGGCCACAAATAGCTAAGAAATTCTGGAATCAAAAAAGGCTTGGAGGGACTTGCCCTATCAAATAACAAGACTTAATATATAAGTATGGTAATTAAGACAGTGTGAAATTGCATAACACTAGCCAAAGATCAATGGAACTGAATAAAGGAATCAGAAATAGATTTATGAATACATGGGATTTTTATATATAGTAGAGGTAGCATGGCAGACTGGAGGAGAAAAGATTAACTTTTTTTGATAAATGTTACAAGGGCAACTGGATATCCCTAAGAAGAAAAAATGGACCCTGTCTTGTCCTATACAAAAGAAATCATTTCCAGGTATATTTTATGAAGTAACATTTAGAAGAAAAAAAAAAAGATGATCTTCAGGACCTTAAAGCTGAAAGATTTTCTTTAAAAAAAATACCCAAAAAAGATGAGTACACTTGAATAACAACATTAAAATGAAAAATCTATGCTGTTTACATGCGAACATTAAGAAGGCATTTTCTACTCACATAACCAACAAATGACTAAATTCAAAATAAATAAACTCCACTAAGAAAGAGACTGACAGTCCAATAGAAACTGGAGGGGGGGGGAGCACTTGAAAAAAAACACTTCAAAAAAGAGGAAATCCATCGCAAATTGACTGTGATACATCACCTCAATGATAAGAGAAAGGATAAGAACCATATGATCATTTCCAGACAAAGAAAAAACATTTGACAAATGTTTTACCATTCATTCACGGTAAAAAACAAAACAAAAACCCTCAACGAAGTAGGTTTAGGGGGGACATGCCTCAACATAGTAAAAGCCATATATGGCAAACGCACAGCCAACATCATCCTCAATGGGGAAAAACTGAGAACCTTTCCCATAAGATCAAGAACAAGACAAGGAAGTCCACTCTGACCACTTCTATTCAACACAGTACTGGAAGTCCTAGCCTCGGTAAACAAAGAAAACACATCCCAAGAGGTAAGGAAGAAGTAGAACTTTCACTATTTGCAGATGACATAATACCGTATATAGAAAACCTGTAAGACTCCACCTTAAAACTGCTAGAACTGATAAATGAATTCACTGCAGTCACAGGATACAAAATCAATGTATAGAAATCCATTGCATATCTATACACCAATAATGAAGAAGCAGAAAGAGAAATGAACAAGTCAATCACATTTAGAACAGCAGCAAAAACAGTAACATACCTAGGAATAAACCTGACCAAAGAGGTCAAAGACCTGTACTCTGAAAACTATAAAACACTGATGAAAGAAATTGAAGAAGATTCAAAGGAGTAGAAAGACATTCATGGATTGCAAGAACAAATACTGTTAAACTGTCTGTACTACTCAAAGCAATCTACACATTTAATGCAATCCCTATTGAAATACCAACAACTTTTTTCACAGAGCTAGAACAATCCTAAAATTCATATGGAACCACAAAAGACCCCAAATAACCAAAGCAACCTTGAAAAAGAAAAGGTGGGAGGCTTCACAGTTCTGAACTTCAACTTATACTACAAAGCTGCAGTGATCAAAATAGTATGGTACTGGCACAAAACAGACACACAGATCAATAGAACAGAATAGAAAACTCAGAAATAAACCCACATCTATATGTTCAAATAATCTTTAACAAAGCAGAAGAGAATATCCAGTGGGAAAAATTCTCTTTGACAAACGGTGTTAGGAAAACTAAACAGCCACTTGCAGAAGAATGAAACTGGACCACTTTCTGACACCATACAAAAATAAACTCAAAATGGATGAAAGACCTAAATGTGAGACCTGAAACCATAAATATCCTAGAAGAGAACACAGGCAATAACCTCTTTGACATTGGCTGTAGCAACTTCCTTCTAGTAATGCCTCCTGAGGCCAAAGAAACAAAAATCAAAAATAAACTATTGGAATTTCATAAAAATAAAAGGCTTCTGCACAGTGAAGGAAAAAATTAATGCAACTAAAAGGCAGCCTATCTGATGACTGAAGATATTTGCAAATGATATACCTGATAAAAAAATATCTGGTATATATAAAGAACTTACAAAACTCAACACCCAAAAAACAAATAATCCATTTTTAAAAATGGGCAGACAACATGAACAGACATTTCTCCAAAGAAGACATACAGATGGCCAACAGACAAATGAAAAGATACTCAACATCATTTATCAAGGAAATATACATCCAAACCACAATGAGATATCACTTCACACCTGTCAAATGCCTAAAATCAATAACACAAGAAACAACAGGTGTTGGTGAGGTTGTGGAGAAAGCAGAACCCTCTCACACTGTTGGTGGGAATGCAAACTGGTACAGCCACTGTGGAAAATAGTATGAAGTTTCCTCAAAATGTTAAAAAACATAATAAAATAAAAAAGAAACTTAAAACTAGAGCTACCCTACAGTCCAGCAATTGCACTACTAGATATTTACAAACAAAACAAAAATACTAATTCAAAGGTAAACATGTCCCTCAATGTTTTCAGCAGCATTATCTACAATAGCCAAATTATAGCCCAAGTGTCCATCACCTGACGGATGGATAACGAAGATACACACACACACATACACACACAAAATGAATATCACTCCGCCATAATGCTTAGTGAAATAAGACAGTCAGAGAAAGAAAAATACCATATGATTTCACTCATATGTGGAAGCTAAGAAACAAAACAAATGAGCAAAGGCAGGGGGTGGGAGAGGGAGCCAAACCAAGAAACAGACCCTTAACTATAGAGAACAAACTGATGGTTGGGGGGGGCGGGGAATCATGTGATGGGGATTAAGAAGTCCACTTGTCATGATGAGCCTTGGTGATTGAGATAAAAAGGGTTTTCTTGTTTGTTTTAAGAGAGAGATAAAGAGCTCAAGAGCAGGGGGCTGGGTAGTGGGGGAGAGAGAGAATTTCAAGCAGGCACCATGCTGGGTGTGGAGTCCGAACCCATAACACTGAGATCATGACCTGAGCTGAAATCAAGATCCAGACACTTAACTGACTGAGCCACACAACGCACCCGGAGATAAAAAGTTTTTTAAAAGGGGCACGTGTGAAGGTCACCTGGGTGGTTCAGCCGTTAACATAATAAAAAAAAAAACTTATAGGTGTATATGTATATTCTTACATTTCCAAAAACAACAACAAAAAGCAAACCCAGATAGCCAACCAACACATAAAAAGATGTTCACTCACAGCAGTCATCAAGTCAATGAAGTAAAATCAAGTAATGTAAATGTTTTTCAGATACCAATACATTCCAATCTGACCAGCAAAAATTAAAATGACTAATAAAAACAAAGGATGGTGACCAAGTAGAGCAACAGGACCACTTGCCCGTGGCTGGTAGAAGGCGCAGTGGTACGTCCACTTTGGACAACAGGCATTATCTTAAAAAGTTGAAGATGTATACTAGCTGTGCCCCAGCAATTCTACTCCTGGGTAGATGCACCATAAAAACTCACACTACGGGCGCCTGGGTGGCTAAGTAGGTTAAGCACCTGCCTTCAGCTCAGGTCATGATCCCAGGGTCCCGGGATCAAGACCAGCATTGGACTCCCTGCTCAGCGGGGAGTCTGCTTCTCCCTCTCCCTCTGCTGCTCCCCCTGCTCGTGCTCTCTCTTTCTCACACACTCTCTCTCTCAAATAAATAATAAAATCTTTAAAGAAAATAAAAAATACTCTGGGGTGCCTCTCTCATGCGTGCGCAAAAATAAATTTTTTTTTAAACCACATCCATATACATCGGGACACATGTTCCTCCAAAGTCATGCACCATTGCTGTAATAGCAAATTCCAAAAACAACCCTAAAGTCTTTGAGCAGCAGAATGATAAACACATCATGATATATTCATGTAACAGAATATAGCAATGAAAATGAACTAAATACAACTATACACACAATATTCTAAGTCTTGGAAACATAATGTCGAACAAGAGTAAAGTCCAAAAACGGTCAAAGCTAAACTGAATTATACTTTACCAGAGACACAGATATGTAACAAAACTATGAAGAGAAGCAAATAAAAAAAGATTGTCACAAAATCAGAATCATGAGAGAAGGGAAGAGATTGCTACTGAGAAAAAGCACAAAGTTGATATTCTATTCCTTGACCTGGTGATGATCTTTATTTTTAATTAATCGTACATTTGTTATATGTACTTTTCTGTATTATCTTGTGCCCTTCATTAAAATATTTATTAAGGGGCACCTGGATAGCTTAGTCGGTTAAGCGTCTGACTCTTGATTTCGAGTCTGGTCATGATCTCAGAGTTGTAACATCTAGCCCCTAGTCAGACTCCGCACTCAGCAGGGAATCTGCTTGAGATTCTCTCTCCCTCTTCCTGTACCCCTCCCCCCGCCATGCACATGTATGCTCCCATCTTCTAAAAGAATAAATCTTAAAAAAATAAAATAAAATATTTATTAAAAGACTTCTCTTGGGCACCTGGGTGGCGTAGTTGGTAAGCCACTGCCTTTGGCTCAGGTCATGATCCAGGAGTCCAGGGATCGAGTCCTGCATCAGGCTCCCAGCTCTGTGGGAAGTCTGCTTCTCTGTCTGACCTTCTCCCCTCTCATCCTCTCTCTCACTCTCTCTCCCCCTCTCGAGTAAATAAATAATATCTTTAAAAAATAGACTTCTGTTACCTGCAATATAAGGAACCATATGACCAAGAAGAAATAGTCTATTCCCACCATGGGTTATGGACACTGGGGAGGGTGTGTGCTATGGTGAGTGCTGTGAAAGGTGTAAGCCTGATCATTCACAGACCTGTACCCCTGGGGCAAGTAATAATAATAATAGTAATAATAATAATAAAATATATCATACAAAATAAATAAAAATAATCTATTCCCACCTATACTGCTGGAGAAAGTACAATGAATACTCATAAATGCAGAGCTAAAGGTATCGAAATCTACCAAAAGAGGAAGATAAATCAGAAGATAAATGACAAGCCAACTAGAGCTAGAGTTTTGATATGTAAGTCAGAACACAAAGAAAACTGTGCAGCCAAGCACGGTGAGGAACTGTAAACAGACTCTGGAATAAACAGGAATATTCTGAGGGACGCCTTCTTAAGGAAAGAGGGTTCTAGAGAAAAGTTTACCCACTGGTTCAGAGAAACCAGGAAACATTGGACCCTGGTCTGGATAGCAGAATAAACCTCCCAGGCAGATTCATAATTGTGGCCCTACTGAGCATGTGGATTTGGAGTTCAAATTTCTGCTACCCTTGGGGTTCAGGAATCTCCAAAGTGAGAAAGATGCCTAACAATTGGTGCTGGGCCAGGGTCCCCAGGGGCCCACTAGCAGAAGCAAGTACAAAACCAGTCTCGAGGGACATGCCTCCCACCCAGGCCACACAAGATTCTCAGAGATAATCCTATCTTTAATAGGAGCTCAAAACAAAGTACGCACGAGGAAAAACTCACGGTGAGCAAGGTTCAACAGACCTGAGAAACAGCAGGATAAACCCCCCGAGAACTTCAGATACTAAAATAGTTTGAGACAAAACATGTATAAAATGATTAAAATCAAAAGAAGGAATTGAAAATCGCAAAAGAAAAAAAAAAGGCTACCCAAAAAAAAGAACAGGCCAAGATAAAAAACAGCCAAAGGGAACTTCTATAAATGAGAAACAGAGAGAAACGCCAAGTTCAATAAATACGGAAAGCAAGGGCAGCACAAGTGCTCCCAACCCAACACAAAGAGATGAAGAGATAAAAGTGTAGCTTCATCCCCTTCACCTACTGCACCCATCCCCCACCCGGTGCATCACTGTATTGTACTCCTGAAACTAACCTAACACTGTGGGTTAACTATACTGGAGTATAAATAAATAACTTAAATCTTTTTTTTCTTATTTCCAAAGAGTAAATCCATACTTATAGGAAGACAGCAGATCACCAAGGAGAAAATCTTCGAAGCAACCCACAAAAGAACATAGTCCACTTATTAAAGCATAGCAATCACAAGGACAGATAGAACAGTGATAGGAAAGTAAAGAAAATAACAGAATGAGGGCAGCAAAGGTTAGCCTAGAATTATCACCAGAAAACTACTCAAATGTGTCCTTTCAGAAACCTGATATTATGCTGAGAATGGAAGGAATTTGAGATATACATCTAAATAAATCAGACAGTAAAATTATCAACGTGAGAAATTTTTTAAAAAGTCTAAAACATCATAATTTCTCTATTTGCCCCGACTTTGAGCAAGTTTAGATTTTAATTCAGTGCCCAAATTCTGTAGCAACTCACTTTTCCCCCAAGGGCACTTCTGGATTCAATTTTCACTAAGAGTTTTGTTTTTTTAAAATAAAAAAATAAAAATTATTAATGTGACTGACAGAAAAGCAAAATGAAATTAAAATTCTGGACAACAATTACACATAGGATGGGAGGGGAGTCATCAAAGTTAAATATCTTAAAGCCCTCATATTGTTCAGAAGAATTTTTTTTTTGCTTTGAAATTGAATTTAAGATTTCTGAACCAATAAATGGAAAAAAAAGGAATTAATATCAGACTTGGGGCACCTGGGTGGCTCAGTCAGGTGAGCATCAACTCTTAGTTTTGGTTCAGGTCAGGCATAATCTCAGGGTCATGGGATGAAGCCCTGCATCAGGCTCCACACTATGTTTAGAGCCTTCTTGGGATTCTCTCTCTCTCGCCCTCTGCCCCTCCCCTCACCCCTAGATAGATAGACAGATAGATAGAAGCAAAAAATGAGGACACATATTAACAAAGAAGGGGCATGGTAAATAGAAATGACAAAGTAAGATGTTAAAAGTAAGTCCCCATGGCAGAAATCACAGTGGAAGTACCGTGCCAGTTAAATGTGATCACTCGATTACATTTTAGAAATATAATTTTGTATTATGTTGTTTGTAAGAGAAACTTGGAAGATATAAGCATACACAAAGATTAAAATAATGGATCAGAAAACCCAATGCCCATCAACTGAGGAAGGGGTAAACACTATATGGTATATCCACACAACAGAATGTTGTCCAATCAGCAAAAGGAACCAAGTACGGATTCATGCTACAACCTGGATGATGCTGAGTGAAAGAAGCCAGGCCCAAAAGGCCACATACTGTATGACTCCACTTATAGGAAATGCCCAGAAAAAAGCAAATCCATGCAGATAGAAAGTAGATGTGTGGTTACTAGAGGAAAAGGGAGAGGGAAATGAGGAGTGACAGCCAACGGGTAATGTTTCTTTTGGAGAAGGTGAAAATGTTCTGGAAATACATGGTGATGACCACTGCACAAATGTGTTAATGTACTATAAGCCACTTAACTGTACATTCTAAAAAGACAGATTTTGGGATGCCTGGGTCGCTCAGCCGGTTAAGTCTCTGCCTTTGGCTCAGGTCATGATCCCAGGGTTCTGGGATCAAATTCCATGTCAGGCTCCTTGCTCAGCGGGGAGCTTGCTTCTCCCTCTGCCTGCAGCTTCTCCTACTTGTGCTCACTCTCTGACAAATTAATAAATTTTTTAAAATCTTTAAAAAATTAAATAAAATAAAAAAGATGGATTATATGGTCTGTGAATTCCATCTCAATAAAAAAAGACATACATTAAAAAGGTGAAATGATGGGATGGAATCCAAGTCAAATACAAAATTTTTTTTAAAAAACTCTTCTAGTTCTATTCACTCCTGACAAGAGACTTTAAGGCAGAAAGCAAGGATAAAGAGAGTTACTGCCTGGTAAAAGTGACCATTCACCAGGCAAATAAAACAAATTTTTAAAACACAGTTTCAGGGCGCCTGGGTGGCTCAGTGGGTTAAAGCCTCTGCTTTCGGCTCAGGTCATGATCTCAGCGTCCTGGGATCGATTCCCGCATCGGGCTCTCTGCTCGGCAGGGAGCCTGCTTCCTCCTCTCCCTGTCTCTCTGCCTGCCTCTCTGCCTACTTGTAATCTCTCTCTCTGTGTCAAATAAATAAATAAAATCTTTAAAAATAAGTAAATAAATAAAACACAGTTTCAAAACACATAAAGCAAACTTGATACTGTTATAAGGAGGCACTGACAAATATATCATCACTTCAGGACATTTTAACATAGCTCTCTCAGTTACTGTGTTCAGCAAATACAAATTGACAAAGATAGAGAAGATAGAAACCACACCATATATAACCTTGATTCATATATATAGAACCCAGCAATTTGAGAAGAATAGTCTTTCCAAGCTCACAGCAAACTATACTAAAACCTATGTGTTACATACAATGCCACAGAAAAATTTTCAATACCACAGGACCAAAATCACAAAACAAGTTGTCTGACCACAATGTAATAAAATAGAAATCAGTAACAAAAAAATGTAACCTAAGAACCTCCACGCATTTGGAGACTTATGTAAATTTGCAAATAATTCATGCGTCAATGAAGAATTCAGAATGGACATTAGAAAATATTTCTAATTGAGTTATTAGAGCTATATCTACATATACTACTTGGATCTAGTAAAAACATGCACATATCAGAACTTCTGTGATGCACATATAGCAAAAGATAGAGGGAAACACGCAGGTTCAAAAAGAAAAAGTCTGTATTAGAAAAGAACAAACGGTTAGGGGTACCTGGTGGCTCAGTTAAGCGTGTGACTTGATTTCAGCACAGGTCATGATGTCAGGGTTGTGGGATCAAGCCCCTTGTCAGGCTCCGAACTCAACAGGGAGTCTGCTTGAGATTCTCTCTCTTCCTCTCCCTCTGCCCCTCCCCCCTGACACACACACTCTCTCTCTCTCTCTCTCTCAGAAAAAAAAAAGAGAAAAAAAGGATTAATATCATAGATCTGAGCATTCGACTCAAAAAAAATCACAAGAACAGTAAATGAAGAAAATAGGCAAAAAAGAAGAGCAGAGATTTTTTTAACAGAAAACAAATGATAAATATGATTAATAAAACCAAAAGCTAGTTTCTTGCAAAAACCAGTAAAATAGCGCCCCACAACAACATTGCTCAGGAAACGATATAAACAATACAAGGAATGAAAAGCAAAGTGAGTTACCACAGATCTCGCAGAGATCTTTTTCCTCTTAAACATAATGGATTACTATGAACAACTTTAAGAAATCCATATGAAGACTGAAATGCAGTGGACCATTCCCTAGAAAAATGGTTTGCCAAAACAAACTCAAAAAGAAATGGAAACCCCGAATAAACCTTTAAAAGAAAACAAATCAATAGTTAATCTGCTCACAGAAACTAAACCAAAACCAAGAGGCCCAGACAGTTTAAAGAGGCAATTCTATCTTATACAAAATATTTCAGAAAACAGAAGGGAAAGCTCTTCCGTTCACTTTATGATGCTAGTAAACTCTTAAAACACATGCCAGATGAGAACAGTAAAAGAAAGGAAAAATTATGGGTCAATTTCACTCATGAACAACAGACAGAAAAATTCTAAATAAAACACTAGCAAATCAGACTTTAGAAGATGCTACCTCGTGACCAAGAAGAGCATATCCCAGCAACACAAGCGCAGATAAATTCTTACTCCCGTAATTCGCTACATTAACACATTAAAAAAGAAAAATCTCTGATCACCTCAGTAGATACAGAAGGAGCACTTGATAAAATTGAACACTCATTCATAATTTTAAAAAAAAAAAACAGCAAAAACAAAAACTCCTAGCCATTTAGGAACAGAAGGTGGCTCCCTTGGGGAAAATCAGGTTTGAGAATGATCTGCAGTAATGTCCTTTTAGTGCTCTCTCCAGCACTTGAAACAGAGTGGGCAGAGGAACCTCCCAGTGCCTGCCAGGCAGCATTGAGTCACTGCAGGGGACCAGGGACAGCTGCCTATCTGCTCTCCCTCCCCTTTTCTGAATAGAAATTCTAACTGGGCTTCATTCCGCACTTGCTGCACCACCGGTCTCTTGCTGGGGGCAGAGAAGCTGGAACATGTCTTTGGAGTTCATAGAGCTCCAGATGACACCAGGATCTCCAGGAGAGCCTGCACGTCACCTAGAGATCTGCTGGAATTCAATCTGCAGGTGGGGACCAAGTGTGACCTGGCCTGTGTCCCCTGAAGAGAGGGGTTATAGGTTATATGCCCCGAGAAGGGCTTAATAGCTATTCGACGATTTTAGGGACTGGCGGGTAGCAAAAACTGCCTGGCTGGTCACAAAATCAGTTCTTCCTTGCAGGCACGTAGGTACACAGAATCCTGCCTCAGTGGTTATGTGTGGCCAAATGTCGGAGTCGCCGCCACGGGAAAGCAAGCCTAGATGATGGATGACCGTCCGTGTTGCTTCCACTTCCGGTGCCCTTGTCGAGCCCCTGTTGGAAAGAACCTGGGTCCCTCATGTGATCACTTAGAGTAGTGACCACCCATCAGAATTGATTTGAAATTTAAGGGAGCAAGAAATCACCTTACTTTTTGCTCCAGATGCTGAGATTTTGAACCCTGTTATAGCAATTAATACTATCTTTAATAGAGATAAATAAAACCTACATCATACTCAAAGTGAAATGTTAAACACTCTCCCTTTAGAGTCAGCAACAAATCAAGGATGTTCAAGGTCTTTGCTACATTTCTCTCTCGATCAAATGCAGTAGTCTGATGACTGACTGACGGATAACTATGGGTAGGAAGGTGGATGAATGGGTCAGGAACAGACATAAGATTGAAAAGGGAAAAACAAAAATATCATTATTTACAGTAGGTGTCAATATGCAGAAAATTCACAAGTTTCTAAAAACAGAGAGTTTGGCAAATTTACCAGCCAATATGGAAAAATCACTTGTCATCTTCTCTAAGAGCAACAAACAACTGGACGATATAATTTTTCAAGAATGCATCATTTATAATAGCACAAAAAAAAATACAAGGTACCGAAGAATAAATCTAACCAAAAAGTAGATTAAGTGTTTTATAGAAAAAAAATTTTGTTTATAAAAGACATTTAAAAGACTTATATAAATGATAATATAAACTATGTTCATGACTAGGAAGGCCAAATATTCTAAAAATAAAACTTTCCCCAAAATTAATCTTTAAGTTTCATGAATTTTTTTATTGATTAATTGAATGATTGATTTGAGAGAGAGGGAGTGTATCAGGGGGAGAAGCAGAGGGAGAGAGATGAGCAGACTCCGTGCTGAGCCCAGAGTCAGACATGGGGCTCCATCCCAGGATGAGAGAGCATGACCTGAACAAAAATCAAGAGCTGGGCACTTAACCAACAGAGCCACCATGCGCCCCTAAGTTTCATGTAATTCTAATCAAATCTAACCCAATTCCAGTGAGTCCAAGCATAGCCAAGACAATCTGGAAAGTAAGGAATGCCAGGGTTGATCTTAAAATAAGATTTCTTATAAAGTTGTAGTAATTACAACAGTCATGTGCTTTGGGGATGAATAAATACACCAGGGGAACCAAGTAGCAAGCCCAGAAACAAACTCACACGTACATGAGAGCCAGATACTTGCCAAAATAGGCAGCATTACTAGCAAATCAGGGAGAAATTATACATGATTCAATCAGTGGTCTTAAGATAATTAACTATCCCTATTAAAATAAGATAAAGTTAGAGCAAAACTATAAAACCTTTAGAAGAAAACATAAAATATCTTCAAACTCTCAGTAAGAAGATTGTTTAAACAAGTATAAAACACAAACCATAAACAGAAAGATAAATAAATCTGACTACATTTTATACACAGGGGGATATATATTTATACTCGCTTGCATGTGCACAAAGAAATTCAGGAAGCATGTATAAGGAATGAATAACAGTACTGAAGAGCTGGACAGATGGGGACAAGAGTAGAGGCAATCATTTTACTTATACTTACGGTATTATTAACCATGACTATAACCATAACCGTGACTATACTACCTATTTAAAAAAATCAATTTTTTAAATGTCTGTACTCCAAAAGTTATCACAAGCAAAGTGAAAAGACAAGCCCTAACCAGACGCAAGATGTTTACAGTCATATAATAAAGTATTAGTATCCAGGGGCACTTGGTGGCTCAGTGGGTTGAGCATCCTGCTTTTGAGATCAGGTCAGGATCTTAGGGTCACGAGATCGAGCCCCTCTCCCCCACATTGGGCGATGCACTCAGTGCAGAGCCTGCTTAAGATTCTCTCTCTTGCTTGCCCTCTGTCCCTCCCCTTATTTGCATACTCTCTCTCTCTCTCTCTCTCTCTCAAATAAATAAATCTTAAAAAAATTAAAAAGTAGGGGCACCTGGGTGGCACAGTCATTAAGTTGTTAACCTTCGGCTCAGGTCATGATCCCAGGGTCCTGGGATCGAGCCCCGCATCAGGCTCCCTGCTCTGCAGGAAGCCTGCTTCTCCCTCTCTCATTCCCTCTGCTTGTGTGTCTCTCTCTCACTGTGTTTCTCTTTGTCAAATAAATAAATAAATAAAATATTTAAAAATAAAATTAAAAAGTAGATAAAGAAATTCCTAGTAGTAAAAAGACAATCCAGTAAAAAAAAAGAAGCGGGGGTGGGGGAGACAAAGGTAGGAAGACATAAATTATAGCAGTGAAACCTGGAGGCTGATAAAAAAAAGTTGTCTCCATTCTGTTAATAATCAGGAAATGCTATTTAAGTTTACACTGCAATACGGTTTCACCCCCATCAAAGTGGCAGTAATTAACCAGTCCAGTAACACCCAGGGTTGACAAGCTCCAGGGGAAATGGGACCTCTTAGACACTTCAAGAGGAAGTGCAAATTGGCACTACCACTTTGGAGAGCAATTTGGCAAAATCTAATTAAGTTAAAGATGTGTATATCCTGTAATCCAGCAGTTACATGTCCAAGTCTATATCCTAGAAGACTCTAATACTTATGCACAAAGAAACTTTTTAAAATGTTCTCAGGACTGTTGGTAATAAAGAAAACCTGACAACTCATATGACCCTCAGAAAAAGGGTCATGTAAATAAACTGTGGTATAATCACAGAACAGAATGGAATATGAATGAACCCTAGCTATGAGTACTAATGTGGGTAAATCTTAAAAGCGTAAGGTTGACTTTAAAAAGCAAATCATCAGGCACCACCTGGGTGGTTCAGTTGATTAAGCATCCAACTCTTAATCTCAGCTCAGGTCTTGATCTCACAGTTATGAGTTCAAGCCCTGCAACAGGCTCCATATATATTTATTTATACATAAAAGTAAATAAATAAAAGTAAAAATCATAAATAAAAAGCAAATCGCATAAAAATATGCACAGTATGATGTCATTTATATAAACTTTTCACAATGTGGAAAATATACTATACACTGCTGATACAATCCTGTGTAATGATAGTATCAAAACATGATAAAGACAACCCCAAAATCTCTATCAGTGGTTACCTCAGGAGTGAGAAGAGAATGGGTGAGGGTAGGGCCTGTAGAAGGACCTTATCTGCATATGCACTATTCAATTATTTTTTAACCTAAAGAAAGCAAGCAAGATATAGGCATGATAGAGCAGAGCAGTGAATAATAGAGTACGTCAGTGTTTGCTGTATACTTGTCCATACTTTTCTATACAATGAACACATTTTTAAAGTTATACCCAGACTATAAATAATTTGAGAATCTTGAGAGAGTTCTATATTTTATACTTTACTTTATTTCCCAGTTTTAAAGAATTAATTCACGGCTATACTTTTTGTCATTTCAAGTCCAAATAAACAAGTATATAGTGTAAGTTGTAATAACCTACTCTTTAATACAAATACGGCTCTGGAGGGCAGGTATCATTTTCTACTCTTCTGTTCTCAATCAACAAGAATTCACTTCAAAATTCCATAAAGTCAAGAAAAGAGAAAAAGCAATGAAGCTTCAATTTCAAGATGATAAACTAAATCAAGGCTACCCCCTTCTCCTCCTGCAACAAATCCACAAAAATATTGGCAAAAATCTTTAATTATACACATACACACACACACGTNCCTGCAACAAATCCACAAAAATATTGGCAAAAATCTTTAATTATACACATACACACACACACGTGTGTGTTCAAAACAAGAAAGGAAACTCTGGTTGACCACAAAATGTGAGGAATGCCTAAAAGACAAAAAAGAAAGAGAGGGGAAAATAAGAGCTACAAACTACAGAGGGATCCCACTAGCCAGGATAAAAAACAATTCAGGTGCACAAAAGGAAAATGACAGCAGACAGATGTTTCATGCCCCTACTGGAAAGCCAGAGCCAGAGGGGGCCTGAGTCAGTGGTGTTAGGGACACTGTACCAAGAACACAGACCCAACCCTGCAGGTGCCCACACCACCCTCAGTGGGCCAAGCCTCTGCATGAAGGTGTTTGCCTCCAGTGAAGAGCAGTGACTATGGATGCACAGAAGAGAGAGAGAAGGTGGTATCCCAGGAGATGGCTAGTGGACAAGGAACAGGGCTCACCATGTCCATGAGATCAGCCCTTAACATCTTCTCAGGACAAGCAGGAGTGCTGGTCCCACTCACTCCAACAGAAACACTGTGCAGATAACAGATAGACACTAAGGAATGCACAACTCTGGATAAGAACATGGTAATAGAGGCACCTGGGTAGCTCAGTCAGTTAACTGTCTGCCTTTGACTCAAGTCCTGGGATAAAGCCCCATGTTGGGCTCCCTGTTCAGTGAGGAATCTGCTTCTCCCTCTCCCACTGCCTCCTTCCCCGCTCATGCTCTCTCTCTCAAATAAATAAAATCTAAATAAATAAATAAATAAATAAATAAATAAATAAATAACATGGTAATAGACTGCCAAACATCAAGACCATGAAAGATAGGCCAACTCAACAAATGGGAAAGCTAATTCAAAGGAAACAGAGTTCATAAAGCTAACAGACACAAGATTTTTTTTTGCCATAAGAATATTTGATATACTTAGAAAAATATGAGAATAGTACATTCATAAAATAAAAATAAAAGGTTATGAGAAAGCACCAGTCATAGTAAAAATTGACATGTTGATATTAAAAAAGACTCCATAAAAGAGCTAAGTCAGTGAGCAGACACATCCAAAGAATGAAACAGGGGCCAGAAGCTCTTCCAGGGCACGGCACCAAGGCATAGAAAGAAACTACACAGGGAAACTTGCAAGGGAAAGGAGAATAAAGAGAAGGAACATTAACCATCTTCTGCAATGTGAAGATAAATGTGTGTCTGCAGAAGGGGAGGACCTAAAATAAATAAAATCTAAATGCTAAAATAAATAAATCTCACATACACACCAGCCCTACCAAATATGAAAATACATTATAAAGACTTTATGATCACAGCAGTGTGGTACTGTGCATGACTAAAGAGAAGAGAAAATCCAGAAATGTGAATATTTAGCTTACTTCAAGGCAGTGCCCTCAAATCAATGGGGAAAAGATAGGCTTTCAGGGAAAATGGTGTTGATATACTAGAAAGTTAGAGAGAAGAAGATAAAACTGGATCAGCTCCTTATACCAAAGCCCAGAATAAATTCCAAGCCAGTTCCAGTGAAAGCCCTAAAAGCAGGAGATAGTCCAAGATGGCGGAGGAGTAGGAGACCTTAGTTTCATCTGGTCCCAGGAATTCAGCTAGATAGCTATCAAATCATTCTGAACACCTACTAACTCAACTGGAGATCTAAGAAAAGAACTGCTGCAACTCTACAAATAGAATAGCGACCACTTCCTGCAAGGTAGGAGGTGTGGAGAAGTGAATCTGAGGCAACATACGGGAAGATAGACACGGGGGGGTGGGGGGTGTCAGCCAGCAACTGGCAAGTGATAGAGCAGCAGAGCACAAAATCAGAACTTTCAGAAGTCTGCTCCTGTGAGCGAGATCCCTGCCTGAAAGGCGCTCAGATGGAGAAGCGGGCTAGAATCCCAGCTGGGACAATGTGGTCTTGGGATCCTCGGGGTCACAGGAAGACCGGGGGTGTACCACAGTAGTCTGCAGGGTTTGGAGATTCAAAATGGGGTCATGTGCCTGAGATAGAAATGCTCAGCCACAGGCTGGGTGAGCTCAGAGTGTGTCCAGAGACCAGGGAGACAGGAGGGACTGATGCCTTTTCTCTGAGGATGCACTGAGGAGTGCAGCCCCGAGCTCTCCACTCCTCCAGTTGGAAGAGTAGGAGGCCTCCATTTTCATTCTCATTCTCTAAATCTGGGCAGAAAGCTTTCAGGGAACAAAAGCCACAGAGACCAAAACTGAGCAGATTACTTAGCCTGGCCCCTGGCAAGGGCGGTGCAATTCCACTGCAGGCAAAGACATTTGAAAATCACTGCAACAGACCCCTCCCCCAGAAGATCAGCAAGAACATCCAGCCAAGACCAAGGTCACCGATCAGTCAGAACTGCAAAACTCCAGAGTTAGGGAAATAGAGCATATAGAATTCATGACTTTTTTTCCATGATTCTTTAGTTTTTTTATCTTTTTTCTCTCTTTCCCTTCTCAACCAATTTCCTATTTTATCAACTCTTGTGTTTAAATCTTTTTTAATATTTTCATTTTTACAATTATACATTCTATCCTTTCATTGTGTATATATATAGATATGTTTTTCTTTAAAATTTGGGATGCATTTTTCTGTAACAGACCAAAATACACCCAGAATCTAGTGTATGGCTCTGTTCCCTTCACATTACTGATCACATCCTCTTTTTTCTTCTTTTTGTTTTGTTAAAATCTTTTTTAATTTTCATCTTTACAGTTACATTCGATCCTTTCAATGTATTTAATTTTATAATTTTTTTCTTTCTTTCTTTACAATTTTGAGATATATTTCCTTCTAACAAACCAACCAAAATATACTCTGGATATAATGTATTGCTCTGTTCTGTTCACCTGTTTATATTCCTTTTTTTCCCCTCTCTTTATTGTCTTTTAATTTTCATTTTTATAATTACATTCTATCCTTCATTTATTTAATTTTATTTTTGTAAATAATATTTCACAATTTTGGGATCGTTTTCCAACAAATGGGAAGAAATACACAGAGTATCCAGCGTATTGCTCTATTCTGCTCAACTGTCTTATTATATTCTTTTTTTCTGATTTTTTTTTCAGTTTTGGGTCTCTTCTGATTTATTTAGTATATATTCCTCCGGGGTTGTTGTTGCCATTTTAGCATTTTGTTCCCTCTTACATCTATTCTTCTCTGGAAAGAATGACACGACAGAAAAACTCACCTCAAAAAAGACAAGAAGAGGCAGTACTGACTACCAGGGACCTAATCACTATGGATTTAAGTAAGATGTCAGAACTAGAAGTCAGAATAATGACTATAAAGATACTAGCTGGGCTCAAAAAATGCAGAGAAGACACTAGACAATCCCCTTCTAGAGAAATAAAAGAACTAAAATCTAATCAAGGCAAAATCAAAAATGCTATTAATGAGATATAATCAAAAATAGAGTCTCTAACTCCTAGGATAAATAAGGTAGAAGAGAGAGTTAGTGATGTAGGAGACAAAATAATGGAGAAAAAAGAAACTGAGAAAAAAAGAGATAAACAACTATTGGATCACAAGGGTAGACTTCAAGAGATAAGTGCTTCTATAAAGCAAAATAATATTAGAATAACTGGGATCCCAGAAGAGGAGGAAAGAGGGGGGACAGAAACTATACTGGAGCAAATTATAGCAGAGAATTTCCCTAATCTGGGGAAGGAAACAGGCAATCAAGTCCAGGAGGCATGGAGGGCCTCCCTGCAAAAATCAGTACAAATATATCAATGCCCCAACATATAATAGTGAAAGTTGCAAATTTCAGAGACAAAAAGAAAATCCTGAAAGCTGCTCAGGACAAGAGGTCTGTACCATACAAGGACAGAAACATTAGACTGGCAGAAGACCTATCCACAGAGACCTGGCAGGCCAGAAAGGACAAGCATGATATATTCAGGGTGTTAAATGAGAGAAATATGCAGCCAAGAATACTTTAACCAGCTAGGATGTCACTCAAAATAGAAGGAGTGATAAAAAGCTTCCAGGACAAACAGAAACTAAAAGAAATTGTGATCACCAAACAAGCCCCACAAGAAATATCAAAAGGGGTCCTCTAAGCAAAGAGAGAGCCTAAAAGTAACATGGACCAGAAAGGAACAGAGACAATATAAAGTAACAGTCAACTTACAGGCAATGCAATGGCACTAAATTTATAACCCTGAATGTACATGGGCTAAATGTCCCAATCAAAAAACACAGGTTATCAGACTGGATAAAAAAGCAAGCCCCATCAATATGCTGTCTGCAAGAGACTCATTTTAGATCCAAAGACACCTCCATATTTAAAGTGTGGGGGTGGAAGACTATCATGCTAATGGTCATCAAAGAAAACAGGGGTGGCAATCCCTGTATCAGACAAATTCGATTTTAAACCAAAGATTGTAATAAGAGATGAGGAGGGACACTATATCATAATTAAAGGGTCTATCACACAAGAAGATCTAACAATTGTAAATATTTATGCCCCTAACATGGGAGCACCCAATTATATAACCCAATTAATAACAAAATGCAAGAAACACATCAATAATGATACAATAATAGGAAGGGACTTTAACACCCCCCTCACTGCACAATCACTTAAGTATAAGTTCAACAAGGAAACAAGGGCTTTGAATGACACACTGGGCCACATAGACTTTACAGATATATTTAGAACATTCCATCCTAAAGCAACAGAATATACATTCTTCTCAAGTGCACATGGAACATTCTCCAGAATAAATCACATCCTGGGTCACAAATCAGGTCTCAACTGGTATCAAAGGAGTAGGATCGCTCCCTGCATATTTTCAGACCACAGTGCTTTGAAACTAGAACTCAATCGCAAGAAGAAAGTTGTAAAGAACTGAAATATATAGAGGCTAAAGAGCATCCTACTAAAGAATGAATGGGTCAATGAGGAAATTACATAAGAATTTTTAAAAATCATGCAAACAAATGAAAATGAAAACACAAGTTGTTCAAAATCTTTGGGATGCAGCAAAGGCAGTCCTAAGAGGGAAGTATATAGCAATACAAGCCTTTCTCAAGAAACAGAAAAGGTCTCAAATATACAACCTAATTCTACACCTAAAGGAGATGGAGAAAGAACAGCAAATAAAACCTAAATCCAGCAGAAGAAGAGAATAAAGATTAGAGCAGAAATCAATGAAATAGAAACCAAAAGAACTATAGAATAGATCAATGAAACTAGGAGCTCGTTCTTTGAAAGACTTAGTAAGATTAATAAACCCCTGGCCAGACTCAACAAAAAGAAAAGAGAAAGGACCCAAATAAATAAAATCATGAATGAAAGAAGAGAGATCACAACCAACACCAAAGAATTACAAACAATTTTAAAAACATATTATGACCAACTATATGCCAACAAATTAGGCAATCTGGAAGAAATGGATGTATTCCTAGAGATGTATAAGCTACCAAAACTGAAACAGGGAGAAATAGAAAACCTGTACAGACCTATAAACAGCAAGGAAATTGAAGCAGTCATCAAAAATCTCCCAAAAAGATTGGGAAGGAGACAAACCATAAGAGACTCAACCTCACAAATCAAACTGAGGGTTACTGGGGGGTGGGAGTGTAGGGATAGGGTGGCTGGGTTATGGATATTAGGGAGAGTTTGTACTATGGTGAGTGCTATGAAAGGTATAACCCTGATGATTTACAGACCTGAACCCCTGGGACAAATAATAATAATAATAATAAAATAAAATTAAGTTAGAAAAAAAAAATCTCCCAACAAACAAGAGCCCAGGGCCAGATGGCTTCCCAGGGGATTTCTACAAAACATTTAAAGAAGAATTAATACCTATTCTTCTGAAGCTGTTTCAAAAAATAGAAATGGAAGGAAAACCTCCAAACTCTTTCTATGAGGCCAGCATTACCTTGATCCCCAAACCAGACAAAGACCCCACTAAAAAGGAGAATTATAGACCAGTCTCCCTGATGAACATGGATGCAAAAATTCTCACCATAATACTAGCCAAGAAGATCCAACAGTACATTAAAAAGATTATTCACCATGACCAAGCAAAAGTTATTCCTGGGATGCAAGGGTGGTTCAGTATCTGCAAATCAATGTGATACACTATATAAATAAAAGAAAGGACAAGTACCATATGATCCTCTCAATAAAGGCAGAAAAAACATTTGACCAAGTACAGCATCCTTTCTTGATCAAAACTCTTCACAGTGTAGGGACAGAGGGTACATACCTCAATGTCATAAAAGCCATCTATGAAAAACCCACAGAAAATATAATTCTCAATGAGGAAAAACTGAGAGCTTTTCCCCTAAGGTCAGGAACACGGCAGGGATGTCCACTATCACCACTGCTGTTCAACACAGTACTGTAAGTTAGGACTTCAGCAATCAGACAACAAAAAGAAATACAAGGTATCTGAATTGGCAAAGAAGAAGTCAAACTCCCACTCTTTGCAGATGACAGGATACTCAATGTGGAAAACCCAAAGGACTCCAAAACTGCTAGAACTCATACAGGAATTCAGTAAAGCGGCAGGATATAAAGTCAATGCACAGAAATCAGTTGCATTTCTAGACACTAACAATTAGACAGAAGAAAGAAAAATTAAGGAGTAAATCCCATTTATAATTGCACCCAAAACCACAAGATAAAGGACTAGGACTAAACCTAACCAAAGAGGCAAAGGATCTGTACTCAGAGAACTACAGAAGACTCATGAAAGAAATTGAGGAAGACACAAAGAAATGGAAAAATGTTCCATGCTTGTGGATTTAAAGAACAAATATTGTGAAAATGTCTATGCTACCTAGAGCAATCTATACATTCAGTGCAATCCCTATCAAAATGATATCAACTTCTTTCACAGAGCTGGAACAATAATCCTACAATTTGTATGGAACCAGAAAAGACCCCGAATAGCCAGAAGAATGTTGAGAAAGAAAACCAAAGCTGGGAGCATCGCAATTCTGGATTTCAAGCTCTATTACAAAGCTGTAATCATCAAGACAGTATAATACTGGCACAAAAAGAGACACATGGATCAATGGAACAGAATAGAGAGCCCAGAAATGGACCCTCAACTCTATGGCGAACTAATCTTCAACAAAGCAGGAAAGAATGTCCAATGGAATAAAGACAATCTCTTCAACAAATGGTGCTGGGAAAATTGGACAACCACATGCAGAAGAATAAGACCATTTCCTTATATCATACACAAAAATAGACTCAAAGTGGATAAAAGACCTCAATGTGAGACAGGAATCCATCAAAATCCTAGAGGAGAACACAGGCATCAACCTCTGTGATCTCTGCCACAGCAACTTTCTGATAGACATGTCTCGAAAGGCAAGGGAAACAAAGGCAAAAATGAACTATTGGGACTTCAAGACAAAAAGCTTTGCACAGCAAAGGAAACAACTGACAAAACCAAAAGACAACCCACAAATGGGAAAAGATACTTGCAAATTTCTTATCAGATAAAGGGCTAGTATCCAAAATCCTTTAAAAAAATTTACTAAATTCAACACCCAAAAAATAATCCAATCAAAAAATGGGCAGACAACATGAACAGACATTTCTCCAAAGAAGACATCCAAATGGCCAAGAGACACATGAAA
The DNA here is from genome assembly GCA_002007465.1 of Ailurus styani. Taxonomy (NCBI): domain Eukaryota; kingdom Metazoa; phylum Chordata; class Mammalia; order Carnivora; family Ailuridae; genus Ailurus; species Ailurus styani. The sequence goes on along the minus strand of LNAC01000111.1, from coordinate 1,323,188 downwards.
AAAATGCTCAACATCCCTCAGCATCAAGGAAATACAAATCAAAACCTCAATGAGATACCACCTCACACCAGTCAGAATGGCTAAAATTAACAAGTCAGGAAATGACAGATGTTGGCGAGGATGCAGAGAAAGGGGAACCCTCCTACACTGTTGGTGGGAATGCAAACTGGTGCAGCCACTCTGGAAAACAGTATGGAGGTTCCTCAGAAAGTTGAAAATAGAACCACCCTATAACTCTGCAATTGCACTATTGGGTATTTATCCTAAAGATACAAATGTAGTATCCAAAGGGGCACATGCACCCAAATGTTTATAGCAGCAATGTCCACAATAGCCAAACTATGGAAAGAGCCTGGATGTCTATAGATAGATGAATGGATAAAGAAGATTTGATGTGTGTATATATACATACACACACATACACATATACACACATGCACACACACACACACACACACACACACACACAAAACAGAATATTACTCAGCCATCAAAAAACGAAATCTTGCCATTTGCGAGATGTGGATGGAACTAGAAGCATTATGTTACGCGAAATAAGTCGATCAGAGAAAGACAATTATCATATGATCTCACTCATATGTGGAATTTAAGAAACAAAACATAGAATCATAGGGAAAAAGAGGAAAAAAATAAAACAAGACAAAACCAGAGAGGGAGAAAATCCATGAGAGACTCTTAATCATAGGAAATAATCTGAGGGATGCTGGACGGGAGGGGGCTGAGGGGAGGGGGGAACTGGGTGACGGACGCTAAGGAGGGCACTTGGTGTAATGAGCACTGGGAGTTATATAAGACTGATGAATCACTGACTTCTACCTCTGAAACGAATAATACATTATATGTTCATTAATTAAATTTAAAAAGGTCTAAAAGTAAAAACTGAACCATACAAGTAAAAAAATTTTAATTAAAAAAATGGGTGAATATCCAACATAATTGAAAGTGGGAAATTTTTTCCTTACTATGACTCAAAATCCAGAAGCAATTAATGAAAAAAAATTTGACTACAACGAATTGAAGCTTCTTTAGGACAAAAAAAATCAAAAGCTCCTGTACACTAACACTAATCCATAGTAATATATAGAGGGATAAGAAATAGTACCACAGTGTGTCTTGGGATATACCAAATAAGAAATGTGCAAGAAATAGTACAACTCTAAGAGTTAAATGAAGGATAATAAAAAAGTGATCTAACTGGAGAGAGAAGCCATTTTTGAGAATGGGAATATTTCTTCTAGCTATCAGTCCTCTCGTGAATAAGCTATAAATTCAGTGCAATCACAATTCTGGTATCAACAATATTTTTCAAGGAATTACATAAGGTGATTCTAAAAGGCACATGAAAATGTAAATACAAAAATGGGACAGCCACTTTGGAAGAAAGCTTGGTGGTTTCTTACAAAACTAAAGGTACTCTTACCATATGATTTAGCAACTGTGTTCCTTGGTATTTGCCCTTCGGAGTTGAAAACTTAGGTCCCCCATGAAAACCTACCCACAGGTGTGTATAACAGCTTCATTCATAGTTGCCAAAACTTGGAAGCAACCAAGATGTCCTTCAGCAGGCACACAGGTAAATAAACTGCAGCACATCCAGAGGATGGAATACTATTTAGTGCTAAAAGTGAACTAGCTATTGAGCTAGGAAAAGACATATAAGATCCTTAAATGCATATTACTAGGTGAAAGAAGCCCATCTGAAAAGGTTACTTAGTGTCGAATTCCAAACTATGTGACATTCAAGAAAAGGAAAAACTGTATAGACACCAGAGGCTGCCAGGGCTAAGCAGGGAGAGTGGGATAAATCAGGGGAGCACAGAGGATTGTTAGGTGAAACTATTCAGCATGATACCAAAATGATGGATGTTTATCACTACACATTTGCCCAAACCCACAGAATGTACACCACCAAAACTGAACCCAAGTGCAAACTACAGACTGTAGCAAATGTCCCACTCTGGTGGGGGATGCTCATAGTGGGGGAGGTTGTGCATGTGGGGGGGCAGGGAATACATAGAAAACCTCTGTGTTTCCCCTCAATTTTGCTAGGGAAAAAAACTACTATTAAAGATGGTCTCTGGGTGCCTGGGTGGCTCAGTGGGTTAAGCCTCTGCCTTCAGCTCAGGTCATGATCTCAGGATCGAGCCCCATGTCAGGTTCCCTGCTCAGCAGGGAATCTGCTTTTCCCTCTCTCTCTCTCTGCCTACTTGTGATCTCTCTCTCTCTGTCAAATAAATAAAATCTTTTTTAAAAAAAAATGGTCTCAGGGCACCTGGGTGGCTCATACGGTTAAGCGTCTGCCTTCAGCTCAGGTCATGATCGCCAGGCCCTGGGATCGAGTCCTGCATTGGACTCCCAGCTCAGCGGGGAGTCTGTGTCTCCCTCTCCCTTTGCCTCTCCCCATGCTGATGCTCTCTCTCTCTCTCTCCCTCTCTCTCTCTCTCTCAAATGAGTAAACAGAGTCTTTTAAAAATTAAAAAATATATTTTTTAATGGCCTCAATACATATTTTTTATTTTAAAAAATTTAAGTACACAAATATAGTAAAAACAAGTTTAAAAAAACAACAAAGGAAGAGCTTACCCTACCAATTATCAAAGCACAAACATATAAAACTACTGGAATGACTCCTGTTTGCATCAGAGTAAGGACAGGCAAACAGAGCAGAAGAATGTAACTGACAGTCCAGAAATGGATCTATGTGTGTAAGAGGCATTTCAGCTCAGAGGTAGGAAACCAGACCTCCATAATGGTATTGAGACAACGGATTCTCCACGTAAGGAAAAAATAATGTCCCCATACACTGTTTTCAAAAAATAAGTTTCAAATTGATCAAACACCTAAACAGTGAAAAAAGAAAAAAAAGCCAAAGCTCTAGAAGAAAATGTGAAGTTAGAGAAACTATTCTTATATCATAGATATATACATAAATTTAAAATGATACATTCAACTAAACAAAAATTGCAAGTAGGAATACGGCAAAAACCACAAAAGAACATAAACCATCATACTGCATACTAGAAAGAACATTTGTCACTTATCTAACAAAGCATCCGGCCTACATAACAATCTCCTAGGAAAAAATAACCCAAGAGAAAAAAAAATGGATAGACAGGTAATTGACTGGAAGAAAAACCACAGAGACAGTAACATGAAAACATGTTATCTGTCCCCTGCCTGTTCCAACTTATGGTGGCTATTGGCATTCCTTGTCTTGTGGCCCATGTGGTCCCATTGCCTTCTCTCCTGTGTACAAACACCTCCCTCTGTCTCGTACACTTTCCAACTACCTTCTGAGGCATGCCCAGATAATCCAGGGTACTCTCCCCACCTCAGGATTTTTAATTTTACCACACTGTTTGCCATATAAAGTCATATTCATCCTTTTGTCAAAAAGGTAATTGTCACAGTGTCCAGTATGTAATTATTAGTAAGTAATTATCCTTGAGGGAGGAGGGGGGCATAATTCAACCTACCAGGGCCAATTGACCCCCAGTTCCCTTGGGGTGTAGAGTGAGGTTAGTCTTAACTATCCAATGGGGTTGTTGTGATTTTTGAATGAGTTAATCCATGTAAAGCACTCAGAACAATGCCCAGCTCAAGAAATAGTACTTCCTACTACTAGTAGCAGCAGTAGTAATACTGAGAGACTTTTTGAAGCAAGACACAAAAAGCCCCAACTATTAAAAAAGATTGATTTTATAAACTCAACTCCATTAACATTTAAATTACCGATGTGATAAACAACGCCACAAATGAAGTGAAAAGATAAACTTCAGACTGGAAGAAGGTATTTGCAATGCACTAATGAAAGATTAGAACCTACGATGTAGAAAGAATGCCTATAAATCAAGAAGAAAAAGACAACACTATTTAAAAAAAGGCAACAGATAAAAACAGGCAATTCATAGAAAGGAAATGTAAATGGCCAATAAATATGAAGTGATCTTTAACCTAACTAGTCATCAGGGAAATCCATTTAAAACTGCAGTGAGGGGCACCTGGGTGGCTCAGTGGGTTAAAGCCTCTGCCTCTGGCTCAGGTCATGATCTCAGGGTCCAGGGATCAAGCCCTGAATTGGGCTCCCTGCTCAGCAGGGAGCCTGCTTCCTTCTCTCTCTGCCTGCTTCTCTGCCTACTTGTAATCTCTGTCAAATAAACAAATGAAACCTTTTTTAAAAATTTAAAAATTAAAAAATAAATAAAACTGCAGTAAGATACCATTTCACTTCTATCAGGTTGGTAAAAACCTAAAAAAGTCTCATAACGTAGCGATTACTGACAAGGACAGAGAGTGATGGGGAAAGCAGAGACCATTACAGCTGATGTGGAGATCAATCCAAGCAGGATATTCGTCAGCGTTTATACCACATTTCATCAAATCTAAAACACCACTGATTATAAGATGCATCATTATTTTGTATATCAATAAAAGGACACTGTGAAATAATTATAAGACATAAGGGATTACAGAGATGTTAAAATGAGAAAAAAGGTCTTAGACTGTGAGATATAATAATGAAAAAAATTGGAAATAAACTTCATGTTTATTCATCACAAAATGGCTCAACAAAACGCACACTATACATTCATATAATGAAATTCTTATTACAGCTTAAAGGAACAGATCACAAAAGAGAGCTATTACTGAATAAAAATATCAAGATGCAGAATTATATCATAGTCTAACATTTATATTCACTTGCATGTGTGCGCACATGTGCTCACACTCACATGAAATCACACCAAACTTTTTAAATCATCTTTTGTGGTAGAAGGATTACAGCAATACTCACATTTTCCTACTTCCCTGAATCCATGCCCTTTGCAGTGCCTGCGCGTACTGACTCCAGGCTCAGCTACGCAGCTTGCTTTGGCCGATTGGGCAATCGCAAACTTGACATGAGCAAAAGCTTGAATTAATATTCAAGGCATTGCCTCATAGACCCTCCGAGCTAGACAAAAGGGACCTAGGACTCTTGAGAACATTGTCTGACATGTCCAGAGTAAGTAAGAAAGCCTAGAACAGAACGAGTGTTTAAAAAATTATGGGTGTGCCTTTTGGAAAATGGAGTTAAATGGCATCTGATGCATTTGAAAATCCACCAAGTTGTTGAGGCTGTTGTTTTGTCTTCAGTGCCCCCAGGCTGGAAAGAAATCATTCAAAATATAACATGGCCTGCGGACAAGTAAAAGGCTGAGAAATTACACAAAGGGCATATTTCTCCTTCAGGCGTGACCACAGAAGGCTATGGAAAAGGAAGAACATCTCAGAGGGGGGGTGCCCAGGGCTTGGAAGATAACGCACTAGGAAGCCACTCCAGGTGAGCAGAAGTAGGCCCTAATCAAGGCACACTGACCACCTGTGAAGGAGCAGGTACCTGGAAGTGAAATCCTGACAAAAATAGAGAAACCTAGTTAGGCTCAGTCAGTTAAGCATCCAACTCTTGATCTCAACTCAGGTCTTGATCTCAGGGTCTGAGTTTAAGCCCCATGGGCGTGAAGCTTACTTTAAAAAAGAAAGAGAGAGAGAAAAAGAAATAGAGAAACTTACCAGCATTCTTCCAGCTTGATTTTAGAAGTGCTATGGACAGGGATGCAAGACACCTCCCATTCTTTCCCTTCTAAATGGAAGCGTCCACCACAGCTGTAATGTTCCTGTCTCACCACTGTTTTCCAGGGTGGGGGGGGCAGTCATTTGTCTTTTTAGTTCAGAGGTCCCCATCAAGAGATACTGCGTTCGGGGAACCACAAGCACATCTTATGTAGATCATGAGATCCTACACTCCAAGCATAATGACATGACTGGAAAATCTCTTATGGATCCTGGAATGGGGGAGATTGTACTTTGCACGGGGGATTTGTGTGAATAACTGTGGCAGAAGCATGCACTACGGTGGACTGATGGCATTCATGGTTCCAGGGCTTCAAGTCTCCCTGCATCTGTCCCTTTTTGTGGTGTCCTCTCACATGGATGCTGGACTTGGTTTAGTCAATATAATGAGATAATAGCAAACCAGGCCCAAGCAGAGTCTTCAAAAAGGACTTGCATGTTTCCATTTCTTTCCCGGGCCTCTCACACATGAGAACATGCCCAGAATACTCTTGTGGAAAAATAAGTGGAGGAGGGCAAAGTCATTCCAGGTCAGGCCTTCCAGATCAAGCAACCACCGCCATCCTGCCAGGGGAACACCAGCTTAGTCCCAATCCCACGAACTACAAGACCATCTGCACACTCACAGATAAACGGTGGTTGCTGCAAACTACCAACTTTTAGGATGATATGTTAAGGAATAGGATGCTATGCAAAGGACTGGAGCCTTACTTGTAATTTTTCTTAAAAAAAAAAAAAAAGTTGACAGGGACACCTTGGTGGCTAAGTTGCCTAAGTTTCTACCTTCAGCTCAGGTCATGATCCCAGGGTCCTGGGTGGAAGCTTGATGTTGGGCTCCCTGCTCAGAGGGAAACCTGCTTCTCCCTCTCCCTCTGCCTCTGCTTGTGTTCCCTCTCTCACTGTCTCTCTCTCTCTGTCAAATAAATAAGAACTTAAAAAAGAGTTGAAACTGTTCATGTCTGAATAGTCTAAGATCAGAAATTTCAACTCTTAACATACATTCAGAACCAAAAAGCACCCAAAGATATCATGCCTCCTACCACACCTCCCCACAGACTAACATGTGACTCTCAAAAAAAAAAGACATGAAGAGACACTCCATCTGAAAGGATGTACAGCTATCAAATAAGCACATGAAAAAATGTTCAACATTAGCCATGAGGGAGACACATAGAAAGACCACTATGAGCTCACTACACCTGCTAGAACAGTAACACAAACAGTAACATTGTCAAATGATGACCGAAAGGTAGAGAAATTCTCTCTTTCATAGGTTGCCAGTGGGAGCATGAAATGGTAGACACACTCTGGAAAGCAGTTTGGCAGTTACTTTTTATAAACTATAAATATATTAGGGGTATTAGTGGTGAGCATCGCAGAGTTATCAAATCACTAGGTTGTACACCTGAAACCAATGTAGCATTGTGTCAACTACACTTCAATAACGATGAGTATATACTTACTAGAAATATACTCATCCTATAACTCAACCATCACATTTGACCCAGAAATTGTAGATAAATAAAAACTTACATACAAACAACACCTATGCATGATTGCTCACAAAAAAAAAATTGGACCCAACCGAAACCTCCCTTAATAGTAATTGGTTAAACCAATATACATCCACAGCATGGAACACTATTCATCAATGAAAATAAAGCAACTATTGATACAGACAAATTCAATGTATCTCAAGGGCATTACACAGCATGAAAAAGGCCAGTCTCAAAATGTCACTGTAAGATATATAAGACACATAATTATATATAAATGAGATTCTATTACCATTACATTCACAAAATGACAAAATTATAGAGATGGAAAACAGATTAGTAATTACCAAGGTTAGGGATGGTTGAGGAAAAGGGGAATGGGTTGGACTACAAAGGAGTAGCAAGAGAGCATCTGAGTGGCTCAGTCGTTAAGTGTCTGCCTTCGGCTCAGGTCATGATCTCAGAGTCCTGGGATCAAGCCCCATATTGGGCTCCCTGCTGAGTGGGAAGCCTGTTTCTCCCTCTCCAACTCCCCCATGGTTGCGTTCCCTCTCTTGCTATCTCTCTCTGTCATAAAAAAAAAAAAGGAGTAGCAAGAGGGAAATTTTTCAGCAATAGTTCTGTATCCAAATGCAGTGGGAATGACACAAGTCTATACAAGTGATAAAATGATAGAACTATACAAACACAATGTATCAATGTCACTTTCCTGATTTTAACATTGTGCCATAATTATGTACAATGTAACCACTGAGGGAAACTGAGGGAGGAGTCCACAGGACCTCTGTTGTATCCATAATTATTCCATAATTATTTCAAAATAAAAGACTTTAAAACTAAAAAACAATCTTGAAAATATTAAACCATAACATTAAAATGACATATATCCTAAAAAACTTATTTCTAGATTTTTCTGATTGCAGAACTAGATATTGTGTCATCAGAAATGAACTAGCATTTTTGGGGGTCCCCACTGGGCTGAGTGGTAGTCAGGGCACATGTTCACTCGGGCTTATTACATGATAACCTGCCCAGGCAGCTTCTAGATCAGTGTTTGTTAAACCATAGGTTGAGATCTATTTGTGAACTGAGAATGATAGCGGCTAGCAACCAGCACTGATTTTGAACAATATGAATAGAGTAGCCTAGAAAACACTAGAATGCAACACAGGTAGTAGGGACAAGTATAATTTCTTAAAATTTTCATGTAATGTGTACACAAACTGGGTCCCTAAATAAAATGTATTTCTTGGGGCACCTGGGTGGCTCAGTGGGTTAAGCCTCTGCCTTTGGCTCAGGTCATCATCCCAAGGTCCTGGGATTGAGCCCCACATCGGGCTCTCTGCTCAGCAGGGAGCCTGCTTCCTCCTCTCTCTCTGCCTACTTGTGATCTCTCTCTCTGTGCCAAATAAATAAAAAATATTTTTTAATAAAATAAAATAAAATGTATTTCTTACTGGGGATTACCAAAGATAATTTTAGAAAACACTGTCTCAAAACAATACCTTCCCGTGGGCACAAAGAAGTGCATACAATGACTTCTTGGCTGGACCATGGGTAAGAGAGGAACCTGGGAACTTAAACATCCATCATCAACAGGGGAACGGCTAAATATGAGGTGCTCACACTGAGGAACACTACTCTTTTTCTTCTATTGCTACTGTCAACCTAAGTAAAGAGGAAAAGAGAGGCAGGCTTGAATTACCTAGAAAAAATCTAGAAATTAAATTTATTCAAGAATAGCAGAGGAGGTGGTGGGAGCCCGGCAGGAGGCAGATGCTGAGCTGCCAGCAGGGCTCCAACTCAGCATGCGGATGTCGTGGCATGGATATACCTGCTTCTAATGTGGCTGTAATTGGCACCATACCAAAATGTCTTTTGAGCAGAGGAAATAGAGTTGAACTATAAAGTGAGATCCAGTTTCTGCTCTACTCGGCAATCTAGTAGAAAAAACTTTTACCCAAGGACAAATCAGGAGATCGAAAAGAAGAAGAGCAGCAATTCTAGGAACAGAAAAGCAACCACTTTCTGGAAGGTAGGACATGCGGAGAAGTGAATCTGAAGGGACTGGAAGATAGACCCTGGGGGGAGGGGCCGGCTCCCAGCAAGTGAGAGAGCAGCGGAGCATAAAATCAGAACTTTTAGAAGTCTGCTCCACTGAGGGACATAGCCCCAGAGGCGAAGCTGGGGGTGAAACCCTCGCAGGGACAGTGTGGTCTCAGGACCCACAGGGACACAAAAAGACCAGGGGTATCTGAGCACGACAGAGTTCCCAGGTATCAGAGAGGAGAATTCAATGGGAGAGATGGAGGAAAGCTGAGGAGGTGTCTCTCAGCTCGGTGTTACCTTGGGCCGTGATCCAAAGCACAGTCAGGCCACTGCTCTTGGAGCAGGGACCCCACAAGTGGCACATCTGGAGAGACCCCCTCCTTCCTCCTCTGGGAGGAGCACCACAGGAGCGGCTACAGGAATCTGCTGGGTTTGGAGATTCTAAACGGGGCCACGCTCCAGAGATAAATGCTCAGTCACAGGCTGGGTGAGCACGGAGAGTGGCCGGAGACCAGGGAGACGGGAGGGACGGACTGCTTTTCTCTGAGGATGCACTGAGGAGTGAGGTCCCAAGCTCTCAGCTCCTCCAGGTCAGAGAATAGGAGGCCGCCATTTTCATTCCCGTCCTCCAAAGCTGTAGGAAAGCGTTCAGGGAACAAAAGCTCCCGAGATCAAACCCAAGCTGATTACTTAGCCTGGCCCCTGGTGAGGGTGGTGCAATTCCGACTCTGGCAGACACTTGAGAATCACAGCAACGGGCCCCTCCCCCAGAAGATCAGCAAGAACATCCAGCCAAGACCAAGTTCACCAATCACTGAGAATTTTTGAACTCCAGAGCTAGGGGAAAGCAACACATAGAATTCATGGCTTTTTCCAAGTGATCCTTTAGTCTTTCAGAGTTCAATTCTTTGAATTTTTTTTTCTTACTCTTTTAAATTTTTTCCTCTTTGATATTTTAACTTTTTTTAACTATTTTATCTTATCGATATCTTTTTTAATCTTTTTTAATTTTCATAGTTACAATCATATTTTATCCCATCATTGTATTTAACCTTATTTTTATATATATATATAGGGTCTGTTTAATTCACCAGTCTAATAGATAGATGTAGATATAGATATAGAAATAGATATGGAGATAGAGACAGAGAGATATATAGAAACAGACATAAGGGTTTTTTTTTCTTTTTTCCCCCTCCTTCTTCTCCCCCCAGTATCAGGTCTCTTCTGATTATGTTAGTGTATATTTTTCCAGGGTCGTTGCTATCCTTTAGTATTTTGATCTCTCATCCATCTATTCTTATCTGGATAAAATGACAAGGCGGAAAAAATCACCACAAAAAAAAAGAACAAGAGGCAGTAACAATGGCTAGGGACCTAATCAATGCAGACATTAGTAATATGACAAAACTAGAGTTCAGAATGATGATTATCAAGGTGCTAGCTGCGCTCAAGAAAATCACAGAAGATAATAGAGAATCCATCTCTAGAGAAATAAAAACCCTTTCTGGAGAAATAAAAGAACTAAAATCTAACCAAGTTGAAATCAAAAAAGCTATTAATGAGGTGCATTGAAAAATGGAGGCTCTTACTGCAAGGATAAATGAGGCACAAGAGAGAATTAGTGATATAGAAGACCAAATGACAGAGAATAAAGAAGCTAAGGAAAAGAGAGACAAACAACTACTGGACCATGAGGGGAGAATTCAAGAGATAAGTGATACCCTAAGATGAAACAATATTAGAATAATTGGGATCCCAGAAGAAGGGCGCGGGTTGGCCAGAAGGTATATTGGAGAAAATTATAGTACAGAATTTCCCTAATTTGGCAAAGGGAAGAAGCATCAAAATCCAGGAAGTAAAGAGAACCCCCCTCAAAATGAATAAAAATAGGTCCACACCCCGTCATCTAATAGTAAAACTTACAAATCTTAGTGACAAAGAGAAAATCCTGAAAGCAGCTCAGGACAAGAGGTCTGTAACATACAATGGTAGAAATATTAGGCTGACAGCAGACCTATCCACATAGACCTGACAGGCCAGAAAGAACTGGAATTATATATTCAGAGCACTAAATGAGAAAAATATGCAGCCAAGAATACATATCCAGCTAGGCCATCATTGAAAATAGAAGGAGAGATAAAAATCTTCCAGGACAAACAAACACTAAAGGAATTTGCAAACACCACACCAGCCCTACAGGAAATATTGAAAGGGGTCCTCTAAGAAGAGAGAGCCTAAAAGAAACATAGACCAAAAAGAAAAAGACACAATATACAATAACAGGCACCTTATAGGTAATACAATGGCTCTAAATTCATATCTCTCAGTAGTTACCCTGAATGTAAATAGGCTAAATGCCCCAACTAAAAGCCACAGGATATCAGAACAGATAAAAAAACAAGACCCATTGATATGCTGTCTACAAGAAACTCATTTTAGACCCAAAGACACCTCCAGATTTAAAGTGAAGGGGTGGAAAACCATTGGCCATGCTAATGGACATCAAAAGAAAGCTGGAGTGGCAATCCTTGTATCAGATAAATTAGATCTTAAGCCAAAGACTATAATAAGAGATGAGGAAGGACACTATATCATACTAAAAGGATCTGTCCAACAAGAAGATCTAACAGTTTTAAATATCTATGCCCCTAACATGGTAGCAGACAATTATATAAACCAATTAATAACAAAATCAAAGAAACACATTGACAATAATATAATAGTAGAGAACTTTAACACCCCCTTACTGAAATGGACAGATCATCTAAGCAAAAGATCAACAAGGAAATAAAGGCTTTAAATGACACCCTGGAGCAGTTGGACATCACAGATATAGTCAGAACATTCCATCTCAAAACAACAGAAAACACATTCTTCTCTAGTGCACATGGAACAGTCTCCAGAATAGACCACATTCTGGGTCAGAAATCAGTTCTCAAATGGTACCAAAAGATTGGGATCATTCCCTGCATATTTTCAGACCATAATGCTCTGAAACTAGAACTCAACCACAAGAGGAAAGTTGGAAAGAACTCAAATACATGGAGGCTAAAGAATATCCTACTAAAGAATGAATAGGTCGACTAGGAAATTAAAGAAAAATTTTTTAAAATTCATGGAAACAAAGGAAAATNAATGAAAATGAAAACACAACTGTTCAAAATCTTTGGGACACAGCAAAAGCAGTCCTAAGAGGAAAGTATATAGCAATACAAGCCTTTCTCAAGAAACAAGAAAGGTCTCAAGTACACAACCTAACTCTACACCTACAAAAGCTAGAGAAAGAACAGCAAAGAAAGGCTACACCCAGCAGGAGAAGAGAAATCATAAAGATCAGAGCAGAAATCAATGAAATAGAAACCAAAAGAACAGTGGAACAAATCAATGAAACTAGGAGCTGGTTCTTTGAAAGAATTAATAAGATTGATAAACCCCTGGCCAGACTTATCCAAAAGAAAAGAGAAAGGACTCAAATTAATAAAATCACGAATGAAAGAGGAGAGATCACAACAAACACCAAAGAAGTACAAACAATTCTAAGAACGTATTATGAGCAACTCTACACCAGCAAATTTGACAATCTGGAAGAAATGGATGCATTCTTAGAGAAATATAAACTACCAAAACTGAACCAGGAAGAAACTGAAGACCTGAATAGACCCATCACCAGTAAGGAGATTGAAGCAGTCATCAAAAATCTCCCAACGAACAAGAGCCCAGGGCCAGACGGCTTCCCAGGGGAATTCTACCAAACATTTAAAGAAGAATTAATACCTATTCTCCTGAAACTGTTCCAAAAAATAGAATTGGAAGGAAAACTTCCAAACTCCTTTTATGAGGCCAGCATTACCTTGATCCCCAAACCAGGCAAAGACCCCATCAAGAAGGAGAATTACAGACCAATATCCTTGATGAACACGGATGCAAAAATCCTCAACAAAATACTAGTCAGTAGGATCCAACAGCACGTAAAAAGGATTATTCACCACGACCAAGTGGGATTTATTCCTGGGATGCAAGGTTGGTTTAACATTCGCAAATCAATCAATGTGATACAAGACATTAATAAAAGAAAGAACAAGAACCATATGATCCTCTCAATAGATGCTGAAAAAGCATTTGACAAAGTACAGCACCCTTTCTTAATCAAAACTCTTCATAGTGTAGGCATAGAGGGTACATACCTCAATATCATCAAAGCCATCTATGAAAAACCCACAGTGAATATCATTCTCAATGGAGAAAAACTGAGAGCTTTTCCACCAAGGTCAGGAACACAGCAAGGATGTCCACTATCACCACTGCTAGTCAACATAGTACTAGAAGTCTTAGCCTCAGCAATCAGACAACAAAAAGAAATAAAAGGCATCCAAATCGGCAAGGAAGAGGTCAAACTCTCACTCTTTGCAGATGATATGATACTTTATGTGGAAAACCCAAAGGACTCCACTCCAAAACTGCTAGCACTCATACAGGAATTCAGTCAAGTGTCAGGATATAAAATCAATGCACAGAAATCAGTTGCATTTCTATATACCAACAACAAAACAGAAGAAAGAGAAATTAAAGAGTCAATCCCATTTACAATTGCACCCAAAACCATAAGATACCTAGGAATAAACCTAACCAAAGAGGCAAAGAATCTGTATTCAGAAAACTATAAAGTACTCATGAAAGAAATTGAGGAAGACACAAAGAAGTGGAAAAACATTCCATGCTCATGGATGGGTAGAATAAATATTGTGAAAATGTCTATGCTACCTAGAGCAATCTACACATTTAATGCAATCCCCATCAAAATACCAGCAATTTATTTCAAAGAAATGGAACAAATAATCCTAAAATTTATATGGAACCAGAAAAGACCCCGAATAGCCAAAGGAATGTTGAAAAAAAAAAGCAAAGTTGGCGGCATCACAATTCCAGATTTCAAGCTCTATTACAAAGCCGTCATCATCAAGACAGTATGGTACTGGCACAAAAACAGACACATAGACCAGTGGAACAGAATAGAGAACCCAAAAATGGACCCTCAACTCTATGGTCAACTAATCTTCGACAAAGCAGGAAAGAATGTCCAGTGGGAAAAAGACAGTCTCTTCAACAAATGGTGTTGGGAAAACTGGTCAGCCACATGCAGAAAAATGAAACTGGATCATTTCCTGACACCACACACAAAAATAGACTCAAAATGGATAAAAGACCTCAATGTGAGAAAGGAATCCATCAAAATCCTTGAGGAGAACACAGGCAGCAACCTCTTCAACATCAGCCACAGCAACTTCTTCCTAGGAACATCACCAAAGGCAAGGGAAGCAAGGGCAAAAATGAACTATTGGGACTTCATCAAGATTAAAAGCTTTTGCACAGCAAAGGAAACAGTCAACAAAACCAAAAGACAACTGACAGAATGGGAGAAGATATTTGCAAATGACATATCGGATAAAGGGCTTGTATCCAAAATCTATAAAGAACTCATCAAACTCAACACCCATAGAATAACCCAGTCAAGAAATGGGCAGAACACATGAGCAGACATTTCTCCAAAGACGACATCCAAATAGCGAACAGACACATGAGAAAGTGCTCAACATCATTCGGCATCAGGGAAATACAAATCAAAACCACAGTGAGATACCACCTCACACCAGTCAGAATGGCTAAAATCAACAAGTCAGGAAACGACAGATGTTGGCGAGGATGTGGAGAAAGGGGAACCCTCCTACACTGTTGGTGGGAATGCAAGCTGGTGCAGCCACTCTGGAAAACAGTATGGCGTTTCCTCAAAAAGTTGAAAATAGAACTACCCTACGACCCAGCAATCGCACTGCTGGGTATTTACCCTAAAGATACAAAGGTAGTGATCCTCAGGGGCACATGCACCCAAATGTTTATAGCAGCAATGTCTACAAAAGCCAAACTATGGAAAGAACCTAGATGTCCATCAACAGATGAATGGATAAAGAAGATGTGGTACATATATACAATAGAATACTATGCAGCCATCAAAAGAAATGAAATCTTGCCATTTGCAACGACATGGATGGAACTAGAGGGTATTATGCTGAGCGAAATAAGTCAATCAGAGAAAGACAATTATCATATGATCTCTATGATACGAGGAAACTTGAGGGGCAGGGCAGAGAGGTCATAGGGGGTAGGGAGGGAAGAAGTGAAATAAGATGGGATCGGGAAGGAGACAAACCATAAGAGACTCTTAATCTCACAAAACAAACTGAGGGTTACTGGGGGGTGGAAGGGTAGGGATAGGGCGGATGAGTTATGGACATTGGGGAGGATTTGTGCTATGGTGAGTGCTGTGAAAGGTGTAAGCCTGATGATTCACAGACTTGTACCCCTGGGGCAAATAATAAAAAAATAAATAGATTATACAAAAAAAAAGGAAACTGTGCCACCTAAATCACTATCCATACTAGAGTCTAAAGCCAAAGCCCAGCTATGCTTTAAAAAAAAAAATGTTCATTTTCTAGTCTTTGTCTTATGTACATATAACTACTTTCTGGGTATTAAAAGGATATAATTCAGAAAAAAAAAAGAATAGCAGGGGAACTGCAGTTTGGGCAATGCAGGCTGTAGCAAGCTACAGGCACTCCACTGAGGGTCTGGGGCAGGTTGCATTGACGGTAAGGAATGCAGAAGCTGGGGGCGGAGGAGCGGGGAGTATAGCCAGAGCCCACGCAGTCAGTTCCTCAGCTCGAGGATGGGTAGGGATTCTTGTCAGATGTTCTTCGGCCAAGCACTTACGGGAATCAGTCTCTCCTTTCTTAAGTCCCATTCTGGGGGCACATGCATCAAACTCCATTCCTATTCACTGGTTCTAGATTAAAATCCTTTCACAGTGCCTTAACGAATTACTACAAACTTAGTGACTTGAAAACACAAACATGTTCTGTTACAGTATTTTCCAGAAGTCAGAAGTCCAGTAAAGCTTTCAGCAAACTGAACCCAAGTGTCTGCAGGCTGCGTTCCCTTCTGGAGGTCTTGGGGAGAATCTGCCCCCAGTTCATTCAGGGTGCCCACAGAATTCTGTTCCCTACACTTGTTCACAGAGGTTCCTTTTCTCGCTGGCTCGAAATGGAGGACTCTTTCCAGTTTGTAGAGATCACTGCCTTACTTGGTTCATGACCCCCCCCCTTCCTCCATCTTGAAAGCCAGCAACAGGAGGCCCTTTACACATGAGGTCTCTCTTACTACCTACCCTGCCTTCATCTTCCACCGCTGAGGACTGGTGATTCAACTGGGCTCACCCTGCTGATCCAAAATCATCTCCCCATCTCAAAATCCCAACCTTTAGTCACATCTGCAAAATCCCTTGCCCACATAAGGGAACATATTCACAGGTTCCGGTGGTTAGGGTGTGGACATCCTGGGGATGGACAGACATTATTCTGCCTACCACAACCACGGAGCAGTTTTTAAAATGACGTGGACCTAGAGGTGCCTGGGTGGCTCCATTGGTTGGGCATCTGACTCTTCATTACAGCTCAGGTCATGATCTTGGGGTCATGAGATCGAGCCCCAAGTAGGACTCTTTGGTCAGCACAGAGTCTGCTTAAGAGATTCTCTCTCTCTCCCTTTCCTTTTGCCTCTCTCCCCTCTGTGAAGTAAAAAGTAAATTAAAATAAAATAAAATGAGGTGGACCTGTTGGTAAGGATATGGCTAGTTTGCAGAGATATTTTGTTAAGTGAATGTTTGTTAAGCAAGTCATAGACTGACATATGGTGTATTACTTCTTGTGTTTTTATAAATACACAAACACACAATACTACACACAGACACATACAAATAAAGAGTACAGATTCTCCATGGACACACCAGTATGTATATAGATAGAATAAAGATCTGGAAGATTGGGAACCATAGCAACTTCTAGGAAGGTGGGAATAGAACCAAGACCAGGCTGGTCAAAGGAGGCTACCACCTTTTTTAGTATGGTTTTCCTCTTCAAAAATGAGACTATATATATGTATGCACATCTTATTGGAGCAATTAAAATGGTAACGTATAAGTAATACAGAAGTTTTTAACTAGCTACTCAATTATTCTGAGGAGCCAAGTATAGACTGTCCATTTAATGCAGAACACAATAGGAGAATCAGAGTTTTGTAAATTTTATTTCATCTAAAAAAGAAAGAACAAACCCAGGAAAACAGCTCCAGAAACACATTTGGCCCTCCCCTGTGTCAGCCAAAGCTAGGTATTGGGATGCTGTGGTCCTGACACCTCAAGAGGGGACCTGAATGATCAGCCATGAGAGCAAGTCCATTGCTGTTCCTCTGCCAAGACAGAAACTCCTTCCATTTTCGAGGCTGTGCCCCAGTAAGATCCAATCCAGCTGTGTCAAGAGCACCCACAGATCTCTGCCTGGCTCCAGAGCACGCTCCCACCAGAAGACTGAAGTACACATGCACCCAGAGGCCTACTGACAACTCCAAGTGCCTCTCCAGAGAGGGAAACCCTCAAGATAGAACGGACATACTGAGGCGAAGAAAGGAGCTCAAGAGAGCCTGATGACTTGCTGCAGCCCCGGGTCCACCTACACACACACACACACACACACACACGCAGAGGGTTAAGAAAAACTTCATTGTCCCCAGGCCCTGCACACACAGAAAATGGCACCATCTTCAATGCCCATGAGTAGGGAGAGGTCACTCTATCACTGATTCCACAGAACCCGATTCCAGACTGTGGTTCTGAGCATAACCCACAGGTCTCTATCAAGGCAGCTGCAGATCAAGGGTCAAGAGCATGCCCAGGACCAGATAAGGGCGGTGACCCCAGACCCCAGTGGTGACAGTGTAATGTGCCCCATGCGCTCCACCCTCCCACCCCAGACCATGAATGCCCTACTGTCTCTCAGCCTCTCCAACCCAGGAGCTTGATTTGGATCATTTGTTCTCAGCC
Organism: Ailurus styani; assembly: GCA_002007465.1. Taxonomy (NCBI): domain Eukaryota; kingdom Metazoa; phylum Chordata; class Mammalia; order Carnivora; family Ailuridae; genus Ailurus; species Ailurus styani. The sequence continues at coordinate 1,305,077 of LNAC01000111.1, read as the reverse complement.
TTACCCACTCATAAGGGAAAGCTCACACCCTTCCAGACCAATGGAGTTACAGATGAAGCAAAAATCCTTAAGAGATTGTTCAATAAGAAAGCACACTTTACCAGGCCAGTGTAGCGTCTAGCATTAAGTTCTACCAGGTATTAAGCCCCTGTACCCCATACACATGGCCTCCTGTAATGTTTTCACAAACAGCTCTGCCCAGCAAGGTTTGTAGGTCATGGAGCTGATCAGAGGCTGAGCCAGAATTCTGACCCTACACTTCTCAAAGTGTGGCACAAAATCCAAATGTTATAATGGGAAAGATGTGAAAATTTTGACTACATAAGCATCAAAATTTACCTATGCCCCCCAAAAAGAAACCTAGAAAGCGTATATAGCAATATACCCAACAAAGGACTAATTTATCAAGACTCACAAAAACCAATGAGAAAAACTCAAGAGGAAAAGAAAAGTAGGTGTGAATAGTTTACAGAAAATAAAACCCACACAACAGACCAATTTCCATGCCTACCTCCTGGTCGCATTGGTTTCAGCAGGATCATGTCTATCGAAATTAAAAAATTCATATTCCCTTTGACCTCACAGGTCCACCACTAGGACGTACTTTTTGAACTTATGTGCCAAGGCACCCCAAGAAATATAAATAAAATCATTACCACATTGTTAAAAAGAACAAAGAAAAAAAAGAAGAACCTACCTAACTGAACTTCGAGGAGATTAATTAGAGAACATTGTAGTATATTCCAATCAAAACCATTACGCAGCTATGAAAAAGTGACGGGAGAGAGCTGTACGTACTGACAAGAAATAACGTCCAGGCTAATTATTACCTGGAGAGGAAAAAGAGCAAAGTGTAGAAAACTTTAATCCTCTTTACGAGTTTAAAAAGCCTACAGATTCACACATACAACTATATGTTGAATTTTTCCCATAGGGAATCCATGATAAACTCGAACACTAGTTGTCTATGAGATGAGGGTGGGGGTAAGTTCAGGGTTTGGGTTTGTTTGTTTGTTTGTTTTCCCTTTCTGTAGCTTGAGTTTTCTAACCTTAAATATATTTCAGGTACCTGAGTTGCTCAGTCGTTAGGCGTCTGCCTTCAGCTCAGGTCATGGTCCCAGGGTCCTGGGATCGAGCCCTGTATCAGGTTTCTTGCTCTCTGGGGTGTCTGCTTCTCCCTCTTCCTCAGCCTCCTGCTCACCCTGCTGTGCTCTGTCAAATAAGTAAATAAAATATTTTTTTAATTTCATTTGGTTTTTTTTAATGATATTGCCAGGATTTTCCTTGATAGGAAGATTGTGACCTATTGCTTTTCTTCCCTGCAACCCCCTACATTAAAAGAAAAATAACCCAGGGGTGCCTGGGTGGCTGAGTCAATTAAGCTTGACTCTTGACTTGGGCTCAGGTCCTGATCTCAGGGTTGTGCGATTGAGCCTCGTGTGAGGCTCTGCACTGGGGGCGGAGCCTGCTTAGGATTCTCTATCTCCCTCTCTTCCCTCTCCCCACCCTCTCCGGAAAGGAAGGAAAGAAAGGAAAGGAAAAGGAGGAAGGAAGGGAAGGAGGGCGGGAGGAAGACAGGGAGGGAGGGAGGAAGGACCCACTGAGGGATACAAATACATAACCGGTCGAGGTGTTGAAGGTGGCAGTGACCCCAGAGCACCTCGCCTGCTTCTTGTGCTCTCTGCTGAAATCCTAGGCCCTGAGCTCCTATCCAAACCACAGGATTCACGCCCTCTTCTCCCTGTAGTGCCTCCCAGCCCACTCTCAGGGTCCAGCCCAGGCAGGACAATCACTGCCTCGTACCCATCCTGCCTAAGGGCAAAAAGGCCCAGAAAGAGTGCTCCCAACTAGTTCTGCCCCAAGTGAAAGCAGCCAAAAGAGAACCTCAGCCCTCACACGAGCAGCAGGATTCTTCCCGGACAGAGGAACCGGCCTCCATCCGAGCAGGTGCCTGGCGCCTGGAGCCTGACCACAAAGAGGAGCCTCCGGGGACAGGACTCACATGGGCCCCTCCAGGCAAGGTCAAGGGCCTGGTCCGTGAAGCAACATTTAAGGAGTGCCAGAGACATGCGATTTCTTGGGCTCCTTTACTCCTCTTGGGTAAATGTCAAAATCCATGCCTGAAAGCCCAGTTCCCTTTGAAGACTCTCCTCAGCTCCTTGGGCCCTTGCTACACTCCAATTCCACACTCTGATTGTGACACAAATTGATTTTTCAGGACATTACAGGTATTCACCGAATCTCCACGCTGCCTTGTTTCGCTCCAGGCTGCAGCGGAGCCCTGGCTCGGGAGCTCAGGAGCCTGACCTGGCTGGCCTGCATGTGACACAGGGATAGATTTTGCATTTCCCACCTCAGACAGGAGCCCCAGAGTCATGTACACTCCCCTTGTTCTCAGCCTCTGGATCGCTGGGAGATTCTTTCTACTCATTAAAGTTTTACTATCTCTCTTAAAAAAAAAAAAATTGTCCCTACCCCCTGATCCTCAAGCATCATCACCTGGACAGGTTTTCCTCCTGGCAGCAGGCAGGGACCAGCACACAGGCCCAGCTTCGAGGGTCACACTGAGCAACCAGGAAGAGCTCGCGGTCTGGAGAGGGGTAAGACACAGAGGGGGGGCGAGCTGGGGGAGCCTCGAGGCAGGACTCACCACATGAGCAGCATGACAAAGGATTCAGGCAGCCCCACCCCCAGTGCTGAAGCTTGGGTTTAAGAAGATCAAGACCAAGGTAAGCAAGCCTGCTGTGGAAGCTCCAGGTTCATGTCAGGGCCCACGAGCCCAGGACTGGTGCCCCTCTACTCACCAAACAGGACAAGGACTCTGAGGAAAATGGGGTCTTCCCACCTGAGCCAAGCTCCTGCCTACAGCTTGGCCCCATTTCACACAAATGCCACCCTGGAGGCCCCAGAGAGCCACTGGAAAACACCAAGAGGGAGAAAAATAGGTCCCGTAGCAGGCAAACTGAGGTGACCGTGATAAGTTTTTGAGCCAGAGAAGATGGAAAGAGGCTGACCAAGGCCAATACAGAGCAAGAAAGGATAGAGGGGACACAGAGGGGGAGAGAGGCCAAGCCAGTGTGATTATCTTAAGGGAGCCTGGAGGAGGTTGTGGCACGGCACACCCAGGAAGGGGACGGAGCCTTGCTGCCCCCACATGGCTCCTAAGCTTCTCAGAGAGTGAGGACCAACGCTCTCTCTGGTCACCCCAAGGTAGGGTGAACAGCCACTCTGGTTTGCCTTGGACTGACAGTTTATCTAGACTTGAGGCTTTTTTTGTGGCTAAAAATCAACTAAGTCCGGAGCAAATCTGAAAAGACTCCATGGAGAACCCAGAAACTCAAAAGAAGCTCTCGGAGCCACTTTTCAGAGGCAAATTTTTGTCACTTTTCTCTTTGGCTCTATCATTCCAGAATTTACTCAATCACAAGGCCCAAGTCAAGTGGGCCCTAGTGCAGGGCGCCACGAAATGCCTTTGCCCTGGTGGCCAGCCCTGCTCCACAAGCTCAGTAGGCCCACCTGACCGTGAGACAGGATGATGCATGTGACACCAAGCAAACCTCCCAGGCTCTGCATTGCTCTGGAGCCTCTGCCTTTCTGGCCCCAGGTGCCAGCCCTTACCGTAGAGGGAGGAACGGAACCATCAGTGCCCTCCAGAGCTCTTATCAAAGCTTTACAGGTAAAGGGTGCTGACTTAATGACAAATAACACAACAACAAAAAAGGGAGGGAAAAAGCAGCACTTTAAGAAGTCTAACATGATGGACGCCTGGGTGGTTCTGTCGGTGAAGCGTCTGCCTTCGGCTCAGGTCATGATCTCAGGGATCACATCAGGCTCCCTGCTCCCTGCTCAGCGGGGAGTCTGCTTCTCCCTCTCCCTTTGCTCCTCTCCCCCCAGTTGTCCTCTCTCACACTGTCAAATAAATAAAATCTTTAAAAAAAAAATGAAGTTTAACATGAGTGCAAGTTGCCAGGGGTACATTTCTGATGCCCTTACAAACCCCACAGGGGTCTGAGCATCTCCACAGATGGGCTCACCCAAAAAGGCAAAGATAGGTAGATAGATAGATAGATAGATAGATAGATAGATAGATAGATAGATAGATAGATAGGCAGGCAAATCCAGTGACTGGGACACGTGTCTCAGAGCCAACAGTGCTTTGAGTTTTGGCAACGTGACCCACACGGAGACTGCCCTGCCGTGCGAGGCCCCCCACTCTCACACTAAGGACCCAGACTTGGCTCCTCACCCTGTGAAGAGGATTCTGACACAGGGGAGCCAAGGGCCAGCTGCATCCATCTGCTCCCAGCTCCTCGAGTCTCGGGGAGTGCCTGAGGGAGCGGGCGAAGGCTGGGAGGGGTGTTACAGATGAGCAGCCATGCTTCTGTTCTGAGTTACTGTGAGGAGCGCCGTGGGCCCTGAGGGAGTCCGGAACCAGAATACCATTTGTTAACCAGTCAGGTGTTTCACAGCAAGTGTCCCTGTGGCTCCTGGGCGATGGAATGTCTTGACCTCCCTCCAGTTCCACTTTACCAGAGCAAGTCACACACCACGTTGACTTGATGTATGAATACATATGGAATAATGAGATGAAACATGGAAATATTTGTCAGAGTAAATAGACTTTTACAGAACTGGGTAAACTCAATGGAGAGCTCACCCTTCCAGACTTTCTCTGCCTTGGCTCATTTTCATGATCTTTCTTTTTCTCACTTGTTCTAAGAAAACTCACTATTGAGGCTTTTGAGAGGAGACACTCTTCCAGATGGACAATGAAAAAGACAGAAGGAAAGAGAACCTGTGGCTAACCAGAAAACCAGTTTCCATCATCCCGAGGAGAGAACATATTTGTGGAAATGATGGGCATTCCAGCTGCAATGGCTAGTCATTCTTCAGACTTCTCCAGAACCTACTAAGGACACAACACCAGTGTGAGAATGCAGCCCTGGACCAGGCAACAGAAGGGAGGTGTGAGGAACACTGCTTCTCACCTCCACTAACTGTTGCCTAAGCCCCCAGGAACTACACCCGTGCAGCGTTCTCTCAGCACCTATAACCTGGGTGTTTCAAAGAGGAAGCTTCTGGAGCTTCAAGCACTTTCACCACAGGCAATTCCGAGCTGTGCAGATCACCCATTCTCCTCCTGAAGCCACAACTTTCTGCATCCAGAGGGGCCGGGAGGGAACTTATGGCAACCTATGTGCTCAGAGGCCATAGTAGGGCTGGGGGGGCAGGCAAAGGGGAAAGTGGCCACACCTAAGTTGCACGCCTGGCTCTCTGCCTCCACCTCCCCTCACCAGGGTCTGGCTCAGGTGCCATCAGGCCAGCAGGACTGGGGGCAGTGGGGAGGATGGAGGCCCAGGTAGACACCTGAGCAAACAGCTTATGACAGATCCTTAGAGCTCAGACAGTAAGTTCAGGCCTTCCAAGGCTGCCGCCTGCCGGCTCACAGCCCCCAACCTGATGAAGTGTGTTCAGTAGGTGGCAGATGACCATCTCTGGGACTCCAGGTTATCTGCCCATTAAATCAGATTGCTCATAAAGAGCTTTTAATGCACAGTGTGAATCTTCGAGCAGTAACCGTTTACCTCTAGTTTTTGTACTAAATACCCTATAACGAATCTCTAAACCAAAGAACATCTGTCTTGGCAGCAGCTTTAGTCAACATTACACAGCTGGGCCAAGCCCAGGTCCCTCCCAAGCACAGAGAAGCCTCCTTGGCCACACACACACACACACACACGCACACACACGCCAACACAACACAAGTGGCCTTCTGCTGCTGAGGAATGCCCCGTTGACAACACAGGGTCTCCCAGACTTGCAATGAGACGGGCCTTCCTCGGCTGCCCCAACCACCTGGAGAACGCTTCACCACGCCCCACATCTCTCTTCCTTTCATGGCCATGGTGTCCCACACTTCGGGAAGGGACACCCCCCAAAGGGAAGCAAGGGAGGCGCAGAGTTAGCTGGGACACCCTCCCAGCATCCTTTGATTGCGCCACAGAGTCAATTATTCTCAGCATCAGAATCACTCATGATTCTACTCCGGGAAGAAGAGAGACGGTAGAAACCAAATCTGTCTGGTACCACAGGAGACACTAAAATCCAAATTCAGCGTTTAAGTCAAGGATTCTATGTAGTAAATGAACTAACACTGCACCACCTCTATATTTAAGGTTTCGGAGGCACCAGGCCCGGTGGTGAGCCCTTGCTTTATCTCATTCATTCTCACCGTCACCCTAGCAGGCTGGGGTTGTCGTCCCAAATCATAGATGAGAAAACGGAGGCCCAAAAAGGGAAGGAACTAAGGTCACAGAACTAGTGTGTGAAGGAATCTGGATTTCAAATCTGTCTTAATCAGTAAGTAGCTTCTAGCAATTGAAAAATTACGCACACATACCTGGAAGATGTGCTTTTGTGACACATCAGATGAAAACTGATGTGAGGGCTGTGACCCTCCTTGGCTACGTGTCCCTGTTACTACCGAAGGACAGCGGCGGCCACCCTTCTTCCCCGTCAAGGCCTGCGTGCTTCCGACTCCATCTCTGACTGTCCTGAACGCCCAGGCCTCCCCCAGGATAACTGGCACTCTCTCCACGGTGTGCATGGAGTTCCTCACACAAGAACCAAGCCTAAAACACAACATTTATCCAATGATATTATCTTGACACAAAGCACCCAGCGAGACAGAAATAGGTTATCTGTTTCATCTCCAACGGAAACAACAATGTGTGGGTTTTGGAAAATTAAAAATCTGCTTTGCTGACAGCCCAGCAACCGCAGCAGGAGGAAAAAAGCAGGCCGGCAGGGCGCACAGCCCTCGAGCACAGCCAGGAATTCCTGTTGAGGAGCAAACCACAGAACACAACAGGGAAACTGAGTCCTGACTGGACTCACTTGAATTCCAGCCCACACCCACTTCCACACCTTCCCCTCCAGGGGTCAGGGTGTGTTCCCCAGCAGGGGGCCCTGTGGGGTGGGGGGGGTGGGGTCTGGGCCTGGCTTCTGGCTGCTCTAGGATCCCACCCCGCACCGCCTTCTCCACACACCCTCCACACACGCCTGTTCGGCCTGGGGACAGGGGCAGCCCCGTGAGTGCGGGAACCGGGGAAACACAGGGCAGATGCCAGTACAGGCAGGCAGAGAAGGGGCCACACGCTGTGATTCTCTCCAAGGATGGAAGTTGGGTTTTCAGGTTCGTCCCACACTGACTCACCGAGTACCTAGGCCCAGGGCTAATTCTGGGGCTGCCGCTGAGTGACCTGGGGCCACCCTCATACACCCCACCAGCAGGGGGGCCAGATGGGCCAGCAAACAGACACAGCCCAGTGTCATCAGCACTGGGATACAAGACGTGCAGAATCCTCTGGAAGGTCACCAGACCCAGAAGATGTGAGTCAAGGCAGAACCAGGGAAAGTTTCCTGGAGGAATTCCTAAGTGGAGGCTGGAAGGATTACAAGTTAGCAGGCACGCAGCCTGCCCTCGGTCCTGAGCCCGGGCAGGGCAAGGGGCAGAGCAGGGAGCTGGCAAGGGGCCTCTGCAGGGGGAGCAGATCTCCCACAGCCTGGCTGCCAACACCCAGCCTTCTTGTGACACTCCGAGAGGCCCAGAGGGGTCACCACCCAGCCTGTCCGGCTGTGCATCCTGGAAGGGCTCCCTACAGTGAGGATGGAAAACCTCTGTTGGGGGTTGGGAGTCAGAGAGAGGTGACATCAGCCTTACCAAAGGCGGCCAAGGCAAATGCATGGAGAATAGAGGTGACCTGGGGCTGGGGCGAGGGAGGCACAGAGAGTTACTATTTAATAGGTGTGGAGTTATATTTTTTTTAAGATTTTATTTATTTATTTGCCAGAGACAGAGACAGAGAGAGCAAGCACACAAGCAAGGGGAGCTGCAGGCAGAGGGAGAAGCAGGCTCCCTGCTGAGCAAGGAGCCTGATGCTGGACTCAATCCCAGGACCTTGGGATCATGACTCAGGGGGAAGGCAGACACTTAACCAATGGAGCCACCCAGGCAACCCAGGTATGGAGCTTCTGTTGGGGATGAAAAAGTGTTCTAAATGGCAGGTGGCAATGGTTGCAAAACATTACGAATGTATTTAATGTCACTGAGTCAGGTATATAAAAATGGTTAACTCAGCAAGTTTTAGGTTACATAATTTTACTGTAACTTTTTTTAATTGACCAAAGCAAGGGATCACCTAAACCGCCAGTCCTTCCTAGCCCTGGAGAACCACCAACAGTCCAGACATGAATCAGACTGAGAAAGAGTCAAGTCCAATATCTGGCACATAGTAGATGCCCAATTTATGATGGTTCCCACTTTTACCATGATCATCGATGCTACACGTCTTGTCCACCTAAGTGATGAACAAATAAATGTTTCTCGAGTACCAGTAGAGAGTTTCTATCACAATTAAATATTAATTAATTCAACGATCCCTGGAGAATCCCCATAATAATCGTCATCATAGGCTTTCACATTCAAGTTCAGCTTACTCCCATCTCCCACAATAAGCTGTTTACCGTTACAATTATTTTAGTTCCAACCACCGTGATCACTGTACTTAAAATTCAATCAGGCTCCTAATTTTAAGCATCTTTTTTGTGTATAGCGCCAACAGTTGACAAGCGTCCTGAATTTAACATCTGTTCCCAGCAGTAAATGGTTTTAAATTTGAGAACTGAAAACACATATAAGGCAATTATGAGCAGCTCTCACACTGTGATTCATGGCCGGGCCCCAGCATCTTCCTCCGTGACGGCAATGGCCTGATGGATGGGCCCACAGCCAGCGGCACTTGCGAAACATGGGGGGGCTTAACTAGCTGTGTAGACACCCCATTGCCACCAGGCTGCCTTTTGACTAAGAAAAACAACCTACTGTGCACCAGGAAACCAGCTGGACATTTTTATAGGCTCGCTTTGTCATTCGTTGTAAAGTAAGAGGGGTTTCCCCAGAACTAGGGGTAGAAATGGGGTTTCTGGGCAACTCATGAGCTCAGACAGCCATCTCTAGGAGTCTCATTGATGCCCACAGCCAAGAAAGCATGGAAGGTGCCCCCCGACCCTGCCTTAGCTGCCTGGGTCCTAATGTCTGGGCCAAGGCTCTGCTGTTAAGAGGATGGAATTCAGGGGAAAATGGAGCTGGAAACCACCCAGATGGGCTCATGGACTTGGGGCTGAACTTACGGAAAGAGGGGATGCCAACGGAACCCAAGGTGTTGGGCACCTGGGTGGCTCAGTGGGTTAAAGCCGCTGCCTTCGGCTCAGGTCATGATCCCAGGGTCCTGGGATCGAGGCCCACATCGGGCTCTCTGCTCAGCAGGGAGCCTGTTTCCTCCTCTCTCCTCTCTGCCTGCCTCTCTGCCTACTTGTGCTCTCTCTCTCTCTGTGTCAAATGAATAAATAAAAAAAAAAATCTTAAAAAAAAAAAAAAAGAACCCAAGGTGTTTTTCATTCAGAACTGGGAGGTTATGTACCAGTTGAGACAATGATGCCATCATTAAGTTCATAGAAAGAAAGCAGCAATTTCTTTGGCCTTCTGTCAGATGCTAATTATGCATAAATTGGTAAACTACAAAGGGAAGTGGGTATAAAATGCTAGAAATATGATTTATTAGGAATGTCTGAAATCTTCAATTAGGAATTTTAATATTGTAGTTCTCTAAAATTGAGCTCCCCTCACATCCCAACCTTCCACTAGGCCTTCTAGAACTACAGCTCCATAGTTCAAAATTCTCTGGGATCATCAGCCTCTACTCAAAAACCTCCCCGCCTTCTCTGAAACCTAGCCTTCCATGGAAATGCCATCTCCCGATGCCCTCGGGGATGGGAGATGGAACTCCCTTCCTCTCTGCTGTCACATCAAAATTTCCCCCAGCAATGAGCAACTCATTCATCTAACACTTAGACTCGTTGACATGCATCATCCTCTCCACCCTCAATCCTTCCCAGCTCCTAGGGGACCAGTGTCCCCACGGAAGACCCATCCTGCACACTGACCTCTACTTTCTAAACCACTTCATTCCAGTATCTTCCTCCCTCCATCCCTTCTCAGCCACCCAGAGCCACACCCAGAACATTGTCATCTACCAACAGCACTCCCCTTTCAACATCATTAATTCAAGCGTCACCTCTGACCACACCGTCTTCTTCCCAGCTAGCTTGTTAGACTGCTGCCTCTCCACATTCTTTGATGGCGCCAGGACCACCATTCGTTCATCCCTACTCTTTATGCCCAATCCATCACTCCAGTGCAGGTGCAGAGAGACCAACAGAAGAGATGAATAGATTAAACAGGTTGGTCTTTTTCCTCATATTGACTCAAATTTTATTATTTCATCGATCAGTATAATGCTGTTTTGACTTGGGGCATATCAATATAGAGTTTTTAAAAATCACCTTAAAAACTACATCAGTCTATCAAGGGGGGTCAGGGAAGTCCTTGGCTACATTGAGGAACAAATGTGAAAGGAAGGAAAAGAGGAAGCCCCACAGAAGGACATTCCGAGCAGTACAAACACTAAATTCGAAGTCCCTGAGGCAGGAGCATGTCCTTGAGTCCAAGGAAGTGTGAGGAGGCCTGTAGAACTGCAGAGCGAATGAGGGTGAGAATCAAAGTTGATGAAGTCAAAGAAATGGAGCAGGCTGGTGGGAGGAGGGGGCCACGGAGAACTTCCAAGGCCACGTGAGCACTGCGGCTTTTCCTTGGACAGGAGGGTCTTCGGTGGAGAAGTATTATGACCTAACCAGCCTCGTGAAGGTCACGCTCTGGTGGGTGCTGGGTTAAAGAATAGACTATAGCACTGGCCAAACGTAAACACAGGGACTCCAAGTAGGAGGCTATGACAATAATCCAAGAAAGAGATGAACAAGGAGATAGAAGTAGCCAACCGTGGTCCGATTGGGGCACCTGGCTGGTTCAGCTGGTTAAGAGTCCAACTCTTGACTTGGGCTCAGGTCATGACCCGAAGGTTCTGGGAAGAAGTCCCACATCCTGCTCCACAATGGGTGTGGACCTGCTTNGTAGCCAACCGTGGTCCGATTGGGGCACCTGGCTGGTTCAGCTGGTTAAGAGTCCAACTCTTAACTTGGGCTCAGGTCATGACCCGAAGGTTCTGGGAAGAAGTCCCACATCCCGCTCCACAATGGGTGTGGACCTGCTTGAGATTCTCTCTCTCTCGCCCTCTGCCCCTCCCCCTTCCCTCTCTCTAAAAAAAAAAAAAAAGAAGTGGTCAGATCTATTTTGAAAGTAGAAGCAACTAGACAAATAAGTAACAGACAGGTGATAGCTGAAGAGCTGATCGGTGGTAGATCAACAGAATAAAGGCGCGCCTGCATGTGTGAAAGCAAAGCCACGGTTTACTACTGAGTAAGAAGCAGATCACAGAGCTGTACACATGATCCTACTTTCACGAAAAATTTATGTATTCATCTGTTCATAGGAAGGTGCTTGGAATGATACACGCTCAAATGCTAAAAAGGATTTCCTCTGGTAAGTAGGATGAGAAGGGGCATGGGGGAGCGATCATCTTTTCCATGCATTTTTGGTTTCAACAATGAGCGTGTATACTCTTACTCATGTGGGACGGGACAGATCATGTGGTGGTGAGCACCCCATCCACAGGATGAAGCAAACCCTGAGCCAGATGACCTCTTCATAGGTAAGTCCCCAAAGAGAGCCAGACATCAGATGGCAGGCATATTGGACCTAAAGATTCCCACCAGCCTTTGGCTTCCTTTTCAAGATAAACCATCTTCCCAGGTCACTCTCTTCTTTGAGCTTCTGTTTCCTCACTGGTGGGACAGGGGTAACAAAACCTGGTCCACAGGAAGGCTGACATCCTGTACTTAAGTGGTGGGCAAAAGCACCTGCGACATACAGGCTGTCAGTAAGCACCAGCTTCCTCCCCTCCCCAACAAGGATTCCAGGGCACAAAATGGGATTCCAGCACCATACCACCCCCCAAAAAAGGGAGAGGGTCTCCCTGAGACCTAAGGGCAGGGTTGCTTCACCCAGACCCATTCTGGAGAAGGACAAAGAGTAATGCAAAAATACCCCTGTTCTAACAACCACGTATGGCTGGACTCCCCAGAAGTCCAAGTCAAGGTCGGAAGTTCCTGACAAATGGTGCTTTTCCTCTCTTGCTTGAGAGAAGGCCATGGGGGAAGGGGAAGAAAAGCTGAATGCTATTTATCTAAAATCACTAATACTTTTTGAGAAGCTCTAAATTGTGCATGCTCTTGCCAAATGGATGTCAAAAGAGCTTTGATCTCCATTTTGGCCGGAAATGACCCATTCCCTTCCTAATACAGATATATGGTTTTTGTGCCTCAAATCTGCCCAGTCAGATGCACAGCACATTCTTAATTATTCTGAAATGATTAAAAATGGAGCCATAAATCTATGCTTTGACATGACATGGTGATTTGACCCCCAGACGTATCATAATGGGTTATTAACAACGCTTCCCAAATCTATTGAAATTTTTTTCCAAAGCCATTCACTAATTAATAGCTATTCACACAATGATCACTTTTGAGTAATTATCGAACTGTGCCTCATTATTTTGTGATGAGAACATAATTATGTCCATTAAAATTATTTGTACAGTTTTTAACCTTCTGCCAGAAATAAATGAGGCTAGTCTAAGGGTAACACAAACTTCGTGACAATACCTAGAGGTTATCTCCCCTGTGACACTTCCTGCTCAAAGCTTATTTTATAGCCCATACACTTGGAACTCTCCCTTGAGCTTTCTCTGAACCCCAGGAAGCAACTGGCATTGAGAAAGTGTCTGGGAGGGAGGGTCTTCCCGATCTTACTGGCTCCACATCTCCCCTTCTGTGGCCATCAGGCTGCTCAGCCTCAGCCTCTGTGATCTCCTGGACAGCCCCCTTGCCCACCTTGTCCCTCCAGTCCATCCTCCTGACTGAGCCCTTAACACTCAATTTAAGCCACCAGCCTGACCAAACTCCTATTTCCTTGCCCCACTTCCTCTGACTGACTGAGACTCGCTGGAAGGCAAGAGCTCATCTCACTCATCCCTGTGTCCAGCAGAGCCCGTGAGACCGAACTTGCCTTGTTCAAAAGGCCACCATCAAGTGGAGGAAGGTGCAGAGAGCTCCCTCAATTCTCACTTGCATTTATGCGGCAAGACTAGGTGGGAAATGAGGGGCCTTGCTTTTTCATGTCTAAAGACTTTACTTGTTGCTGGGACTACCTTAAGGTGTGTTTGAGATCGAGGGGAGGTGAGCCTTATAACTTTCCCAATGAGTAGTCCTGCTCCCAGGTCCCAGGAGCCTCCTGCCTAAGATCTGGGTAAATCAAGAGGCCCCCAATGCATGGAACCAACCTGTACTAAATATAGTATTCATCACTGATCTGAAATCCTAATTTCAAGGGGCATCCTGCACTTGATCTGGCAACTCGAGATGGAGATGGAGGCAGGCATCCACCTACCAGGCACCTGCCCAACCAGCCCAGAGGGTCTCCATCATTCCTAAGGCACAGGCCAGCCCAGCCATCCCTCTCCTTAGCAGCCATGACTCAGGTGTTCTGGGCTCAAGTTCAGAGCTCTGCAGGGGCAGAAATGAAACCCTACTGTAGGTCTGTTTCATCAAAATAACCAAGTCATACAGACTCAGCCCCTGCCCATCTGTCCAGACGACTCGTCTCCTGCCTAGTATTCACTTTCTTCACCTTCCAGGAGATAGGCTTCTCTCCCAAGCTTCACGCTTCTGCCAGCATCTTGAGCTGTGACTGCAAGAGACCTCACCACCTGAGGTCACAGGCAAGGGCAAAGGGGACAGAGCTCAAAACAGGGTAGCCCCTAACACTGGCTATCACACATTCCAAGAAAGAACTACCTTCGTATTATGTGGGGGAGCTGGTTGTGGGTGAGGGAGAAGAAGGAGCAAAAGCTCATGGCTGCAGTCAGGCTTGTGACCTGTCCCCTCTTGCTCCCTGTGCCCCATGAAGTCTCCCCAGGAGAGGAAGCTTCCAGCAGCTTCCCTCCTGCTCCCCAGACTCACTATTTTATTTGGCCGACACGTACGTATTACATCCCTACTACATTCCAGGAAATGTTCTAGATACTTGGGATACATCAGAAAAAAAAGGAACAGAGATCCCTGCCTTGCATCATTTACTCATGGAACACTCCCAAAACTCCAAAATTCAGGAGCAAAACAGTCACAAATCAAAATGGAAACCAAATTTGCATCACCTGTGTTAAAAGTAGGTAATGTGGCTTTGGACTGAGCACATTAGATTGTTTCAAGCAAAACTGAGAGGAACCAAAATAATCCAAACATGATACACCAAGAATATTAATAAATACAATGAAGGTTGTTCTTTGGGGAAAATCAGATTCATATAGTCAAATTTCTGGCAAAGAAACAAAAAGGTAAAATTTTAAATGATAAAGCACATAGAGGAAAGAATTATAAATTTCAGTTAGCTAATATTTTTTGCTAATGAATTTGAAGATCTCAGTGACACGGAAGATTTTCTAGGAAGTATATAAATTTTCAAAGTGAATCCTGTAAGAATTTTTTTAAGACCAATAATCAAGGAAAAGTTTACCAAATATTTACTTCCACAAAAGGCTCCAGGTCCACATGTTGAATTTAACTTTCAAGACACTAACTCTCATCATATGAGCTGTTCAGCAACATGAAAAAAAGCTGAACAGCAATCTAATTTAAGACACTATAATAACTCAGGGCCCCTGGGTGGCTCAGTCAGTTAAGCATCTGACTTCGGCTCAGGTCATGATCTCAGGGTCCTGGGATCGAGGCCCGCATTGGGCTCTCTGCTCAGCGGGGAGCCTGCTTCCTCCTCCCTCTCTGCCTGCCTCTCTGCCTCCTTGTGATCTCTATCGAATAAATAAATAAATAAAATCTTTAAAATAAAAGAACATCCCTCCCATGAGGATACTTGCTCTATCAAATGATTACGTATTTCATTATGTGACACTGTCAATGAGAAGAAAATGAATATATACCTTCCTTGGTTAATACAGGACATGTTTCTTTCACACTGTTGAAATAATGTCTTTCAATCAATGCACAAAGTTATTATTAAATAATTCCTGCCCTCTCTTTCCCATCAAGCATTAAGTTGGTGCATCTTAGAACCAGTATCTTAATTTGAGGAAATAAGATAAATCTCAAATGAACAACTCACATCATACTTACCAGCATGACACTTGAGTTTTGACATTAAAATCAGGAATAAGACAGGGATGCTCATTATCAGCACTGAAATCTAAGACTGTTCAGAAGGGCCCAATCAATACAATAAGAAATAGCATTTTTCAATATAGCTATGGAAAATGAAACTATACTGTTATTTTCATTCAATCATTCATGATAAGATTGCATTCCTACAAAAGTAAGACAATTTAATCTAAAAGCCCATCAGAACTAGTAAGAAGAGAGTTCCAGATCATAGTTATTAATAAAGATGCAAAAACTCATGAGGTGGCAAGCATGTGTCAAGCAGACATACTCCTATGCTGTTTGTAAGAATGTAAGTTCGTAAAACCCTTTTGGAAATAATTTGGCAATCTGTATCAGAAATCTTAAAATATTCATAGAAAAAGAAATTTAAGTTAGTACCTCCTATGGCATATTCTATTGCTTTCTGAAGAGCTATTCATGTTTCTTTCCTACTAACAGAACTTAAACTTTGGGGAGCAATGTCCTCAGCCCAGATCTAAGGTAACCACGGTACTCTTGTCACCTTCTGCCACTAATTGATCTAGAACTAGGCATTTGATATAGACCATGTAAAGGCAAGAGCTGAAGACTTCCGTCCTTGGAAAGAGAGAGGTCTTAAGGAGAAATCCCTTTTGCTCCTACCCTTTTCCTTCCTCTTTGGGATTCCATCAAACAATGATGTGATGCTTGGAAATGTGGCAGCTATTTTGAGCCATGAGGGGAGACACTGTCACTGAAAAAGAGAAAATAGCCGGGCTTTTGATATCACGGAGCCATTGCTACAGCCTGTGTTGTCTTTTCTCTCCATGTGGATCTGAATACACGGTGGGCACCCATCATTCATGGCTGTCTGACATCTTTTTAATAGTCACATGATATTTTGGTCATTTCCAAACAATCTTACCTACCTGTATTAGGAACCCAAAAATCCATTTATCAGACTTCCTTATCACTAGGCTGAGGATATGGGTCCCAGGTTCTACCAATGTGACCCCATCATTGGAACTCGGATTGAGAAGGGAGAGGTGAAATGCATAGCCATGTGCAAGGAGCTCAGTTGTCCAGTAGTGTGCTGTTGATGGCAACTGGTCCTTCACAATCTGTGGGAGAGCGTCTGTTCTTCCAAAGCACCAGGAAGTGGCAGGAATGTCTCACTAGGAAGTTTCACAGTAGGATGGAGCACGGATTCTGCCTACACTATTTCTGGCTGTCATATCCCAGCCTCGTTCTCTGCATCACCCCCCCCAACCCCCAGAGCTATTTAATACCTTGTGTAAAGATTCCTTTCTGCTTAACTATCAACAGCATATTCTCTCATTTGCAAGCAAGAATCTGAACCTATAATTCCACATCTAGAAATCTATTCCAAAAAAAAGAATCCAAACCCAGAAAGAGCTTTATCCATAAAGATGACTATTGCTGTATTATTTGTAATGGTGAAAAAAAATTAAACAAGTTCAACATCCCACAATAAGAAAATTGTTAAGTAATTCGTAATGAAACCGCCTGAAGCCCGTAAAACGTTAGTAATAAGGTAGAGAACTAAAACAATCATGCAACGGTACAAAACCATGCAGAGATGATCAGAGCCATATGAACAGCCATGCAAGTGCCATCATCACTTCCCCGACTTGGGAAAGGATTCCTGTTTTTTTGCCCAACAAGCACATCCTATGGCAAAAACCTCAGGGGCCCGTGAGTCATCCCACCGTTCCTGAGAATTAGTCTTCCCACAGTTCAAGTGTGGATCCTGGCGGCCATCTTGTGCCTCACGACTGCCCTCCCTCCCTGAGCACAGGGGATCCGGACCTTGGGAGCCCACCGGCCCTAAGCTGGGTCAGTGAGAATTGCCGCAGGTGTTGGACTTAGAATGTTCATTTCCTCTTGTGGCTGCAAGTGAGAGCCAAGTAAGAACTCAAGTGGTCAGGACGGCTGTCTTCTTATGTCCAGAGACAGGGAAAGGCTGGCCTGCACAGGAAGAGGGGAGAGCAAAGGGGCAGTGGGGTGTGGGTAGGGGGAGAGTCAGGGGAGAAAAAGAAGGGAGAGGGCCGAAGGGGGGAGTTGGGGAGGGTGGCAAAAGGAGGAGACAGGAAGGAGTAAAAGGGAAAGACACAGAGAGATGGGGGAGGAGGGAAGTGGGGAGAGACAGGGGAGAAAGGAGACGGGAGGAGACGGCAGGGGGGTTGAAGGGGAGCCAACAACTGTCTAGGTTCAACTCTCAGGCCGTGTTCCTGAGTCCCAGCTTCCTTCCTATGCTTGGATTCTGAAAGAAATTCCTACAAACTTGTAATAATTTACTGCCATTAACTAGCTTGAGAGGGTTTCTGTTACTCAGAACCAAGGAGGATTTTACCAGCACATTTCTCAAGATGAAACCTCAGGATGGGGTGCGTGGGTGGCTCAGTCAGTTAAGCATCTGCCTCTGGCTCAGGTCATGATCCCCTGGGATCTGGATGAGTCCTAGTCCAGCTCTGTGCTCAGCGGGGAGCCTGCTTCTCCCTCTGCCTCTGCCTCTGCCGCTCCACCTGCCTGTGATCACGCGCTCTGTCTCGCTCTGAAATAAATAAAATCTTTGAAAAGGAAAAGAAGAGGAAAGGAAAAAGAAAGGGAAAGGAAGAAAGCTCCAGAAAGCATGGGCGATCTGAGGACCTATCATCCTCAGCATCCCTGACTTCTTTTCTCTCCACCTTCACCTCCCCAGAGTCTGCACCTGGCACCCCCAGCCCACACAACCAAGCTAAAGTCCCCCCAAGCAAGTCTGGCCAAAGCAACCTGGAGGCACCAAGTTCCTAGCTCCCCTCGTTGGACTGGTCGGGGTGGAGGACCAGAGGAGGAAGAGAATGAGCAAGAAAATAGAAAGCCATCTCCTAAGAATGGACTTGTCCTTACTGGAAGGAAAACAAACATTTTGGAGCTGGGAGTTGCTTTCAAGTTCTTGGCCAGAGCCAGAAGGAGCAGTGGGGGAAGGAAACTTGTCCCAAGGTTGGGCATTTTGAAGAGAAATGCAGACATCAACAATAATCAAGAGAAAGAAGACATCACCAGTAGATAAAAGTCGAACCCACAAGGACATCAGTGAGTTAAAGAGAACACTGAAGAAGTTTGCTGCGTAATTCCTGGTCGATGGTCCCATTAAGAAAACCTTCAGCAAAGCTCATTACCCTCATCAAGGTTGTTGGAGCCTCGTGCATTTCTTTTAGATGTTTAATTATACTGAGGTTGCCTTCATGAAAGAAGGTCCAGGTTTTTTTCTGATTTCACAGAGAGAGAAAAAAAAATCCATGCATTACTCAGAGTTGGGAGGATGGGATATGGTGGTTATAACCCTGAAAATCAGAGGAAAGGTCTGGGCGTTTTCTAAGGAAAGCATTGCTGGTGACAGCACTTCAGACAGTTGCCCAGAGCGCAGACGGGCCGTGGGGAGCAGAAAGGCTGTCATCCCCTTGTGCCATTTGCAATGGAACCTCTCCAGGAAGCCTGCCTGACATGTAACTGAATTGACAGTAAGAGCTGACTGCTGATCACCATGACTGAAGCCTTTACTGATGCAGAAAATCCAGAACCTCAAAAGGGTCAGACCTGCCAGGTTTCTCCGAGCCCAACTGCCCCGGGCAGTGATGCAGCATGACCAGGATGGACGAGTCCATTCTCCCGTCCACCCCCTCTGGATCCCTGTCACTAGAGACACACAGCGCTTCCCACCCCAGGACCCACTCCTGCCACTCGCTGAGACAAGATTCAAATCTAGAAGTACGACGCCGAACTTTCTTCTGAGGTTCATCTGCCCCAAAGGAGGCAGGCTTTCCATGTCACCTGCAGGGTGTAAGGAGAATGGGCTGTCCAAGGAAACACCTTCCTGCAGGTCCTCGTCTGCAGGTATGAGAGCAGTTACCACATGCCCACTTGGGTCAGGAATCGTGTCCTAAGAAGCAACCTCTTTCTATCCTCTCTCCCCTCTCCCACGGATTCAGATCTCTTTAAAACACTCTCTTCCCTCACTCAGTCCCACTCTTGGTTCCTTGATTATCAGGCAAGTCCTACGAGGTCTGTATAGAAAGATGATTGACTTGTCCTAACAAATTCCCCCTACACACTATAATACATCATCTGCACCCCCACACACATGTCCCAGCCTGCCCCCCTAAAAATGACCGAGGTGGCCCGCCAGGGAGCTGACAGTTCTAATGAGGGAGAGACTTGATTAGTGTCGCCAAAGCAATGACAACTCTCAGAGGAAGGCAATGAAAGCCTGGAGAAGCTCAGACATGTCTGAGCAAAGCACAAGGAAGAAGGGAAAAGAACATGCTAACCCTAAGAGGTGATGTCCTCAACATGCCTTCGCCAGTGCTTGTGTTGGGACGAGCCCCTTCGTTCATCCTTTCTTGACCCTCCATCCGCACACCATCTAATGTTCCCTCCACCTCATCACCCATATTCCTTATACCCACTGCATTATTTATGCATCCATCCAACCATTCAGGCGGCCTCCTGCCTGCCCATTCATCCAGACATTCACCAACCACTGTTTTCATCCACCCTTTCATTCATCCACTTTTTCCACCCAAATTTTCATCTACCCATCTCTCTGAGCTCCACTGAAACATCTGTTCCTCTAGTAGCCATGTTTTCAATCTCTTGATTCATTTATGTCCTTAACAAGCCATCCTGGGGCACCTGGATGGCTCAGTCAGTTAAGCATCTGCCTTCAGCTCAGGTCATAACCCCGGGGTCCTGGGATCAAGTCCTGCATCAGGCTCCCTGCTCAGCGGGGAGCCTTCTACTCCCTCTGCCTGCAGTTTCCCCTGCTTGTGCTCTCTCTCTGACAAGTAAATAAGTAAAAAATCTTGAAAGAAGAAGAAAGAGAGAGAGAGAGAGAGAGGAAGGAAGGGAGGAAGGGAGGGAGGGAGGGAGGGAGGGAGGGAGAGAGAGAGAGAGAGAGAGAGAGAGAGAGAGAGGAAGGAAGGAAGGAAGGAAGCTATCCTGCCACTTATCTATTCACCTGTATGTCTATCCATCCAACCAGCCTACTGCGTGCAGGATCTATGGCCGGGTTCTGTGGCTACAGATATAAGTATCTCCCACCCATAAAGATCTCTTGGTCCACTGGGGTCCGATGAAGAGGGGGTCTTTATGAATGTGTGTTCTGTCTGGGATCCTCAAGCAGCACCACCTGGCCCAGGAACAGTTTCCCAGCAGGCCCAGAAGACAGAAGAGGGGAGCAACATCCCACTCAGAGCTGCAGAGACATGAGTGTCCACTCCCCAGAGCAGGTGGGAGGAAGGACTGTTCAAAGTTGCAAAGGGCCCTTCATCTACACGGCTTCCTTTCTCCGGCCTCTAGACCAGTGCTGTCCAATAGATATATAGAGCAAGTCATATACTTAAAATTTTCTAGTGGCCACATTGAAAAAAAATTTAGGTGAAATTAGGGGTGCCTGGCTGGCTTAGCCAGTGGAGCATGTGACTCATCTCGGGGTTGTAAGTTCAAGCCCCATGTTGGGTGTAGAGATGACTTAAAAATTAATAAAGTCTTTTAAAAAGGTGAAATTGGGGTGCCTGAGGGGCTCAGTCAGTTCAGCAGCTGCCTTCGGCTCAGGTTGTGATCTCGGGGTCCTGGGACTGAGCCCCACATCGGCTCCCTGCTCAGGCAGTAGTCCGCTTCACCCTCTGTCCATCCCCCACCCCACTCATGCTGTCTTTCTCTCAAATAAATAAAAAACTTTTAAAAAAGAAAAGGGGAAATTTTATTTTACCTAACCCAATAAATCTAAAATATTGTCATTTGAACATGCACCCAGTATGAAAATTATTATTAATAAGACAGTTGATACTTTTTGTGTAAAGTCTTCAAAATCCAACAGGTATTTCACATTTATGGGACATCTCAATTCAGTTTAGCCTTTTCAAATGCTCAAAAACCACAGATGGCAAACACCTACTCCACTGAACAGTTCAGTTTTAGATCCTACCCCCACCATTTTAGGCCAGACTCAAATATGAGGCCACCCAAATAATCTGGGGCCTTTTTTTTTTTTAAGATTTTATTTATTTGACAGGGAGAGACACTGTGAGAGAGGAAACAGAAGCAGGGGGAGTGGGAGAAGGAGAAGCAGGCTTCCCGCCGAGCAGGGAGCCCAATGTGGGACTCAAACCCAGGACGCTGAGATCATGACCCGAGCTGAAGGGAGACGCTTCACGGCTGATCCACCCAGGAATCCCAATCTGGGGCCTTTTTAAACGGACATTTATTTGCTAAGTGTGTACTAAGGTGTCCATGAGAGGACCCGCTGAACCCTGGGACAGGAAGGACAGGAAAACAAAGAGCCCTACACAACACTCACGCCCCATACACTGCCCCGAACAAGTGAGATCCAGTTCCAAACCCGCACATCCTCAGCCAAACCCAGACCCTGCAGTCACCAGACCGGCATCCTCCCAAAAAAGGAAGGCCGCCCTCAGTGGTTACTTAATGGGCCCCTTGGCAGGCTGTCCCCACCTCTTAAAAGCCCCTCCAGGTAATCCCTCCCAACTACATGCAGGAAGGATTATCGTGACATGGGTTTTCTCCACTTTCTTGCACGTTTGGGGCTACATAAGCTCCTCCCAGAAATGGGGCTCCAAGACGCTGTACAGCCAAACCCCCTCCTCACCAGCACAGCGCAGACTGAATCTTCTTTCTCCCCAGGCCCAGCAGATGAAGCTGGGGGAAATACAGAGATGCTGATCCACAGGACACAGCCTTCCCAATTCTTGCAGATGTGGCCTCTTGTGACTTCACAGAAATGGCCCAGCAACCCACAGGGAGGGAAAACGGTCTCATTCTGGACCTCAAGAAAGAGGTTTGGGGGAGTCTGGGTGGCTCAGTTGGTTAAGCGTCTGCCCTTGGCTCGGGTCATGATCCCAGGGTCCTGGGATGGAGTCCCGCATCGGGCTCCCAGCTCCGCGGGGAGTCTGCTTCTCTCTCTGACCTTCTCCTTTCTCATGATGCTCTCTCTCACTCACTCTCTCTCTCTCAAATAAATATTTTTTTTAAAAAAGAGGTTTGAAGGGGCTGAGTAACTTAGCCCAAGTTAGAGAGGATATCAGTAAAAGTGAGCAGCAGACTGGATCCCTAAGCACCCACTGCCCACACCGCCGCCCCCCTCCCTCCCCCTTACTCAGAGGCAGCCCCTCTAGCCATGGAGAGGAGGCTAAGGAGAGGGGTCTCAAAAGGTTACCTCTAATGTCCCGGAGCCATTCCACCCCCAAGGCAGGCCTGTTTAGAGAGCTCTATCTGGCCCCGGCTTCCTCCCATCCTGTCTCCCAGAACGGAAAGCTCAGCCCGTGAGCTCCGTTCGGCAAGCTGCAGGACCTCACCCCGCTGGCCTCCGCCTCTGCTGCCCCTTCCGTCTGCCCTCGTCTTCCCTCTCTTCCCTTCTCTGCTGGCAAAAGTCCTTACAGCCTTCAAGGCTCGGCCGGAACTCAGCTCGAGGAAGCCTGCCTTCTCTGACAGCCTCAGGCCAAATGACTGCTCCCCGAGCATTTCATCCTATGAACAATCCCCTTGCTGGTATCGTGTTCCAGGGCCCCTCCACGCTCTGAGCTCCCCGAGGGCCATGTGGAACCTGTCACCACAACAGTGCCCGAGAAGCAAGTCGGCCGGCACACAGTAGGGACTCAGAAAACTTTTTTATTAAAGCAGCAGATGGGAATCTCATGGTGCACGGAGAGCCTGTGTCACCAGTGCGCCACACTCAGCCTCAGCCCCCTCCTGCTTCTGTGGAACCCCCAGGCCTGGGGCAGCAGCGCCACTGGGGCAAAGCCCCTCCTGGAGTAACTCTCCGGGGTCCCAGCTTCCGGCTCTAACTCTCCATCCCCTTCGCTACAATACTAGAGATGCTGCATCGTCCCCTCCCCACGCACACACTCCAAGTGACAGCCCCTTGGCTCTGGATGGGAGGTATCAAAAGTCACAGGTGATTTAGTTTGCTCAAGAGCTTAATGGGCGATTATTTATCTCTGTTCTCTAGAAAATGAAGGCCATAGTAGATCTTGCTGATTATACGACCCCACTGAGAGGCAGAAATAATCTTGAAGGTGGCATGTTAAATCACTACTTTGTAATTTACTAAAATAAAACTAATACCCAAAGAAATGTTTTCTCCACCATTTTATAGCAATTTTACCATTAAACTGTCTTTGATTGTAATTCATAACAATGAATAAAGGAAAAAGGATATCTTTAGCCCGACCACAAAATTTATTCTTCTGAACACTAACGATTTTCCCCATAAGCAAAAACACTGGGCATCATTTCCAGAGTAGCCACAGCCCACCTAAAATGATGAGTGGGAATCACCACGGTCCACGGCATCAGCAAACTGCTTCATCCTCCCCCCTCCCCAAAGCCATCAAGTCTCCCTGCTCGAGGTAAGGCTTGGATGGCCCTCCCTGGAACAGCCCAGATGAGCCAACATGGTGGCGCTCCTTGCGCAGACTGCCAGAAAGCCCCACGCTCTGGTGCTCATCACCTTTGACCTTCACAGTCCAGGGGTGTTTATGCTAAAAGGCTCCTGGAAGGGGCAGGGAGCTAACTCCAAGGTAGAGATGGGCTCTGAGGGTCTAATTAACATGCCATCCATGTCTAGTTATCAAACTGGCCACAGTCACTGAGAGAGGAAGGTAGGACCACTGGCCTTCAGCCACAGCCCCCACACTGAAAGACCTATCTCCTGGGGCCCAGAAATCCCCTACATGCCTAGACGCCAGTATCTACAGGTCTAGGTTCCAGAACCCCAAGGTAAGCAACTCTGCACAGTCTGGGATGGACAGACAGGAAGGAAGCAGGACACTAGGCAACCCCCTTCGCTGGTGGATCTCTCCTCACTTAGACGCTCTCCTTGGGTCACCTCCCTCACACCTGTGGCTTCTATGACCCCGTGACTCTCAAGCACCTGAGTCCAGCCAGCTCTCTGCTCTGAGAGCCAGGCTAAAATAGCTCACTGTCCCCTTGACGGTTAGTCTCAGACATTTCAACGACTTTGCAAGTCACGGACATTTAAAACTCAACCATCCTAATTCAGGCTACCGATTTTCTCCAAGAAACCCGATGTTCCTTGCGTAAGGGAGTGACTCCTATATCCATCCTGCCACACCATCCCATCCCACTGGGCAAGCCAGACCCCCAGGGCCACTGCACCTCACCTTTCCTAGTAGAACATGCCTGCCCCCCTCACGGAATCCAGGCGGTTCTAGTTCTTAAATGTCTCTCAGTTAAGCGCACTTCCCCGCCTGTCCACCTCCACCACCGTGGCCCATGCCGCCATCCTCCGACCTGGACACTGGCAGGCACCTCCCAGCTGGTTTGCTGCCTTCCATTCTGGCTCCTGGACACTCAGTTCTCCATCAGGAGCCTGGTAAGAAATTCTGCCTAATACCTGTAACACTGGGGCACCTAGGTGGCTCAGGCGGAGAAGCGTACAACTCTTGGGTTCAGCTCAGGTCCTGATCTCACGGGTGGTGGGATGAAGCCCTGCATCGGGCTCTGTGCTCAGCAGAGAGTCTGCTTGAGATTCTTCACCTCTGCCCCTCCCCCAGTGCAATGCACTCCGCACATGCTCTCTCTCCCAAATAAATAAATAAATCTTTTTTTTTAAGATTTTTATTTATTTATTTGACAGAGAGAGATCACAAGTAGGCAGAGAGGCAGGCAGAGAGACGGGGGGAAGCAGGCTCCCTGCTGAGTGGAGAGCCTGATGCAGGGCTCAATCCCAGGACCCTGAGAGCATGACCTGAGCCAAAGGCAGAGACTTAACCCACTGAGCCACCCAGGCACCCCTAAATAAATCTTTAAATGGGCGGGAACCCTTCAACACTACGCATTGCTCCTACAATGAAGGCCACATTTCCCCATGAAGGCTCTGCCTGGTCTGGCTGCAGCCTGCACCCCCCTCCATCTCGCACCAAGGCACCTCTGTTCTCTGCACTCCAGCCACCAGCCGTTATTCGGTCCCTTGAGCCCTCCTCGATGCCTCTCATTGCAGGGCCTGGACTTTCTGTGCCCACCTCCCTTGTCTCAGTGGTTTTCCTTCAGGTGTCAGCTTGAGCATGCATCCCCAACAGAAGACGTCTTCCCTTCCACACATTTTCCTCACAGCTCTCATCACGGGTTAGGGGGATGCTTTCACAGGTGAGCTTATTAAATGTCTGGCCCCAGTAGAATCTACACTCCGTGAAGGTAGGGGCCACAGAGTCTATTTTGCTCCTTATGCCACACCCCCAGTGAGTCATTATTGTACAAATGAGTAAGGACAAGATCAGGGTTCTAATGCCATGGGCCCAGCATCTTTTCTCAAAGGAAGTATATACTCTCCACACGACAGCCCAAATGTCAGCCCCTGTGGCCACAGACTGAGCCTTGACCCCTAGCTGCAAACTGACTCTGACACCAGCCCTTCCTTCGTTGCTCCCTTGAGTGATAAAATCCGGTGACTCAAGGCCACTTGTTCCTATGCTCGGAGACAGACACTGCAGCCCTTCCCCAGGCACACGCTTGAGGTCCTTCTGAGGAACACCAGCGACACCACAGGACGAGAAGCCCCTCTTTGCCCCCACCCCACACACAGCTCCCCTTCTACAATAGCCTCAACATCCTTGAGAGAAAAACATCCCCCCTGACGACCCTCAAGAGAAACCATACATACAGGGAGAGGTTTTGGGCTCAGGACCAGGAAGCTCAACAACATGGGGGGGATGGGCCCCCCAGGTGTCCATCTGCCCAGACACTGAGGCATCTTCCAGGAGAGGACTTGCCCTGAGAGCAAAACGGCCAAGCATGACGAGGTTGACCTGGAGACGCAGCGTGGTTGATGCGACCCGCCCCGTCCCCAACCATTTAACCTGAGCGCAGGGGCAAAGAGGGCGATGAGTCCAAGAGGAAGGGCCCCTCTCCTACCAACACCGCAGTGCTAGGGGGCGTCAGCAGTCGGGCTGCACTAGCCCACAGCTGAAGAAAACATGAGAAAGGAACCGAGGCCTTCTCTTCACTTCCGCACAAGCTCAAGGCCGCACACGCCAACCACCAGTACTCAGAAAAGTGGCTTCGGGGAGAGAGGCGAGCGCCCTCAGAACCAGAAGGAGGGCCTGGTCAGAATCAGCTGGACCCAAGGCCCCACCAGAGCCCCGAAGATGGACCTGGAGCCAAAGCAAAGAACGGGAACCAGACGTCACCACAGCCCCTAACTCCACCTATTCAGGGACTTGCAAGGCAACCCCGAAGTATCCCCAAAGTCCTGCTGGGGACTGGCTCCTGATGACCCTCGCAAGAGTCAAAGGAACATGTGGGACAATGGGCCAGCTGGGGCAGAGCTTAACTCCCCCAGTTAGTGTATGGAACTTATAAAATCACAATGGTCCCCGGAGATGGAGACCTTCCAAATCTAAGTCCAGGGAGACAGGTTTATAGATCATTATTAAACTGCTGAGAAAAGGTATAAACCAGGAGAATATTGGACATAAATCAGACAAATGAGGCTGCGGCCCCATGAGCAACGGGAGACTCAGACACGGGCTAACAGCATCGGAGTCTCACCACGAACACGTGGTTCCGAGTGAGCGGGGGATGGGCTAGGGTGAAAGCCTGCGTGTCCCTTCACTTGACCCCACCCAGAGCCAGCTCCACCACTCTGCCGCTGGACTCCCAGCTCAGGATGGCAGATACACAGCCTGGGGCCTGGCAGGCGCTGCGTAAACGCTATGAGGTCGAAGAGATGCTACTATAGACAGTCTTCATGCTTGCACGCCTGTCCGAGGCACCCCAGCCCGGCCAGGGACAGAGAGAACCAAGCCCCCAGAAGAGCGGACCCATCTCCTGGGGAGTGGAGCAAATATTGGGGAGGCTACACTGGCCCCAAACAGAACAGCTCTGCCCATTTCCTGGGGCCCAGCAGGCCTTTCACCTGTTCGTCCTGACACCCTCCTGCCAGAGAGGGGAGGCCAGGGACACTGCAAAGAGGGAGTGCTCAGAAGGGGTCTCCTTCCAGACGGGCAGGAGAGAGGGTACACTGCTCCCAAATCCGTAGCTTTGGGGGTGCCCCTGATGAGGGACGGAGGGGTCTCCAGGAGGGAGACTCCAACTCACTGCCCCAGGACTTTTCCTGAACTGTGGTACCACAGGACCCGGAGCCACCACAGGCCTAGACGTGCAGTGGGGGGGAGGGGGAGACAACAGAATCCCCGAGTCCATTTGACACACAGGACAAAGGCTCTCGGAGGGTGTGTGAACTATCCAAGAAGAGGTGCCAGGGAGGCTTAGCCCCGTCCCACCTTCTGCTGACGGAGCAGGTGCCCACACCTGCCAGTGCTCCCCCACCTGGAGTGCGCACGGCCTGAGGGCACGTCACAGAGGGAAACTGCAGGTGCAACCTCTCCCGGCCTCCCCTCCCTCTTCGCCCAGCGCCCCCTCCCCTTGCAGGCCCCGAGCCCCAGAGGGGCAAGAGGACAGCAGAGGGGGTGACTGCCCGTCCCAGCACTGCCGCAGGGTCCTGTCCTGAAAGATCACCTCTGTGCTGGCCATGGGAAGGGAAGGACGAGCCTGTCTTCTGGCCCTGCCCTCGTTCTACCCCCCGCGGCAACACAGCTGAGGCTGCGCTTCGGCTGACAAGGAAAGACCCCCTTTTACTTTACTTTATAAATGACTTTCCTGGGGGAAGGCAAAAAATGGAAACAGAACAGGTGCATTAAAATAACTTGAATAGGGCCCCCGGGGTGGCTCAGTCAGTAAAGCATCTGCCTTCAGCTCAGGTCATGATCCCGGGGTCCCAGGACTGAGCCCCAGGTAGGGCTCCCTGCTCACCCGGAAGCCTGCTTCTCCCTCTTCCTCTGCCGCTGCCCCCTACTCATTCTCTCTAATAAAGGAAAAAATCTTTTTTAAAAAAATCATTTTAAAAAAACTTGAATAATTTTTACCTAGGAACATCAGTGTAGAGTGAACAAAGTTGAGACGCTGGAACGGCTCTCTCCCCTGAGGGCCCAGCTCTGCCACCCCCTGTGATGGCCTGCGTACCACTGGGTCACGTGACATGCATTTCCTGAGCCCCCATGACACCCCGGGTGCGTCACAGGCCCTGGGATGCAGGCATGATGGGGCGGGACGTGATGGCCTCCTGGAGTTGATAGTCTAGGGCCTCGCGACACCGAGAAACAAGGTAAGTACAGACTGTGACGATAATCATCCATGGCAGGCACTGTACTTAGTATTTTAGACTCATTAAGTCATCTAATTCTCTGAAGAAAATTCTATTATTACCTCCGTTTTACGGATGCACAGAGGGTTAAGCAACTCATCCAAGGTTGCGTGGCTAGTCAGTGAGAGATCAAGAACCACAGCGCAGCGGCCTGGTCCTAAGCCCTCTCTCTCCACCCTCCCTGCACCTCTTGTGGTCAGACCTATGAAAGAAACAAAAACCAGATGATGGGAGAACAACTGGCAGAAGCCTTTTTTACTAGGGAAATGAAGGGCAGCCTTTCTCAGGAGGGACAGAGACCAGAGGTAAGCAAGCAAGGGGGCCACAGAGCCATGACCCTCCGAGGAGCAGCCTTCCAGGCGGCACCCAGAAATGCAAGGAAGGCTGGTGGAGCCGGAGTCCGGGAGGGAAAGAGGCAGTGGGTGGGGAGGAGCCGGGGAGGAGGCAGACCCAGACTCCCTGGGACCGCGGAATACAGTCAGTTGTTGAACCACTATATCCTACACGCGAAAGTAACGTAATACTGTATGTTAACTGCACTGGAATTTTTTTTTTTAAAAAGTGTTTGATTGAAAGTACACAAAAAACCCTCAGGTGCCCTGAGCCAAGGCACTGAGATGCTCAGACAGATTCTGGGGGAAGGTAGGCCGGGCTGGGACCTTGGACACAGACTCTCCATTTCCTCATCCGTAGGCGGGGCCTTGGCACATTATGGGGAGATCGCATCTGATAAAACCTTACTGCTGATGGAAAGCAAAGTTCTCATGCACAGCCCGGAGGGTGCCACACATCTGGAGGGTCACAGGCAGGGTGGGGGATGGTGACGTCAGAGACCCAGCTGCCCGAGAGGGCGCGTCTGAATCCAGGGGGCACACGACCTGGCCCAGGGTCCCTTCCAGGCTGCCTCTGCAGCCACCCATTTCCCACTGCAGGCAAAAAAAGTCTTTTCACTTCCAGACCCGCCACACGCCACAGTTCTATTCCCTGAGAGCCAAGCTTAGTGGTCAGAAGAGAAATACAGAGATAAGTTCATCTCCAGGAAATGAGTGGTGAAATTTTGGCCTCAGCACGTCCTCACTGCCTGTGTCACACACAGCCAGCAATTTTCTCCTCACTTGCCCTTCCACAGGCACTGAGCACTGGGCCCCGAGGGTGGAAGGTGGAAGAGCAGGGCTCAGAAAAAACTTGGTCCCTGGAGTGTGAATAATCATATTAATTTAACTATAAAACTTCCGTTCACTGAGCCAGACATTTACATTCAACAAGCATAATCATCCTAGTAGGGAGGCAAGGTTCTTACGCCCATTCTGTGGACGAGACAGGAGCCCCAGAGAGGGTAAGTACCCCAAGGTCACACAGGTGATAGAGGCAGGATTTTAACCAGTCCCCATCTGACAGCATAGTCCGTATTATTTATGGCTCACCAAAACTAGCTTTTTACTGCAGAGAGCCAGGCCAGGGGGGAAGCGGTGGGGGGGTGGGGTGTATCTCACTCTGAATGCCAATACGGCTCATTTAACCTGACAGATCAGAATAGTTAACATGTACTGAGGGCTTGCTTGCTAGGTGCCAGGTGCCATGCTAAGCCCTCCACACACACCACCCTGTTCCATCTCCAAGGGGAGATTCTAGAGTTACCTGGATGTCACGAATCAGGAAGCAGAGTTCAGAGAAGCGGATTCCGGGCTCCTGGGCTGGGTCACGGAGGAAGGGGCCTTTGGGCTCAGAGCTGTCTGAGCTACATGATCACTCGTGTTTGTTGCTGGAAACCTATGACCCTGAGATGCTCCGCAGCAGACTGGAGTCAGGGAGTCCTCATCAAGCCCCCAAGGAGACCAGATTGGCATTTTCAGGGAAGATGAGGAAAGCTGAGCCTATCTCTGGACCAGACTAAAAGGAGCTGACTTGTGGGGCGCCTGGGCTGCTCAGCCGGTTAAGTGGCTGCCTTCAGCTCAGGTCACGATCCCGGGGTCCTTGGATCGAGTCCCGCATCGGACTCCTTGCTCAGCGGGGAGTCTGCTTCTCCCTCTGCCTGCCGCTGCCCCTGCTTGTGCTCATTCTCTTTCTCTCTCTCTCATTACAAATAAATAAAAATAAAAGCGACAGACTTGGGATACGTGTCCCCTGAAGGAATCGCTCTCCTTTCAGCGCTCCAAGGCAGGTCAGCCAGATGAGCTGCGCCAAGACCAATGGACCCTAAGGAGAGTCCCCAAACCAGGGAATGCCTCTCCCCTAGACCACGTCAAGCCCCGGAGTGGAGGCCGCAGAGCTGCTGGGTCCCCGCGCCCCCGTGTCCTGGGCATGCCGCGGCACACGAGCAGAGAAAGGAAGCTCAGCCAGAACGGCACCCAGGAGAAAAGGGCATCGAAGACCATCCCATCACCGAACCACAGCTACACGGGATCTTCCTCAGCACCTCTGCCCTTCCCGCAGCTGAGGGCCCAGAAGCGGATAAAGGAGATGGCCCAAGGCCGGGGGATCCAGGACAGTCAAGTGAGGAGCCATGCAGTTGAGGGACGCTGCCCACTCTCCCAGCCCCGAGGGCGGCCTGTCATCGGCAACGTCCCCCGTCCAGTGCAGGCCCACACCTGCGGTAAGGATGGAAGCCAGACAGAGCCACGGCGGCAGCAGCTCTTTCTACCCACAGACTTCAGAGCCCTCAGGGGCTCCTGTGGACAGCCACTTGCTCCCCGCAGTTCGCCTCTGCTCTCTCCCTTCCCTGGTAGGAACGGACAATTCGTGGGGCCTCCCTGGGTGCCCAGAACAGTGCTGGGCCCTCCCATGAATTCTGGTGAGTCCTCATACCCGCCCCCAGCAGATAGGATTAAGTATTAACATCTCCACGGAACAGATGAAGAAATGGAGGCCCAGAAAACTCCAGGGGCCTTGCCCACATGGTCACCCAGCTCATGGGGGTGCAGCCAGGACTGAGCCAAGCCTGTCTAGGTCCAAAGCCTTCTACCTCCTCCCGGAACCTCTGGGCTGCGCCAAGCCCCTCTGCACCCCATCTCCAGAGCACCGGAGCCCAGACTCCATCAGGCAGTAGGGAGCCCTCACCGCCTCCTCCCCCAGGGACCTGTGGCTTCCAGCTGTTCTCCCCTCCCTCCTTCCCTGGGGCCCCCTCGCCCTGTGGCCTGGGACTCTCCACCCAGGACGCCCTGCCAGGCCCCAGCCCAGATGCTTGGAGCTCCTGCCGCAGCGTGGCGGCATCATGCTCCCCAAATGTTGTTTACTAATAAATCCCTGAGGATTTATATTAAAGTTGATGGGGCCTGACTGATGGGTCAAAGGGAGCCAATTACCCGACACTCTCCGCTAGGATCTTTCAACAGGTGTTCGTGTGTGGAAAATTATGGCTCGTGGTTGGGAATCACAGATACGATTCCAACCTTCCCTTTTATTGCCACTCATAAATGCGGTGAGATCCACACTGCAAATTCGGGTATTGCCATTTTGTCCCGTGTGCGTGAAGCCAAGGCTCCATTTGGAGTTGGTGATAAGGTTCGTAAGTCTGTGGCTCCAAGAAAAATATGCAGAAAAACTGGCACAGAGAGGAGCAGAGGATGTGCCACCCTGGGCTCACCACTGGCCACCCCGGTCCTGGAGCACAGGTCAAAGGGCGTCACCAGCCCCTGACCTCTGCAGTTTATAGTTCAGATGACTCAAACCTGGACTAGCAGATTAGGCCCCTCCCACCCTTCCAGAACCCAAATCAGCCTGACCCTTGGCACATTTCTACTGGCCAAGGAGGAAGATGGGCTCTTGCTCATTTGGGTGGGGCTTCCATACAGGGTTCTACCTGGTTCTCTGGAATCTGCCTGGGCCACCCACGGCAGCGAAGCCAGGAACCCGGCCGTACCATCAGCTCTGCTCGCAACCCTCCCCTCACAACTGCCCATACAGTAAGTGGGAAGCACGACAGATATGGAAAAGTTAGTCTGGGAAGGCAGAACTCCCTTGCCCAGAACTCTCAACAAAGATTCTTGCTCTCCTTGCTTAAGCCCAGAAGCCCTTCCCAACAGACCAGCCCCTGGGCCTACTTGCAGGACAAGCCCAGAAACCTTCCGCCAGCCCAGCCCCTTCTCTGAACACATGTGCTCTGAAAGCCCCTGAGAAACCCACACAAAAAGGGGCCTCTTATGGGTTGAGCTGTGACCCCTCAAAAAAGGTCTGTGCAGGGGCTCCTGGGGAGTGCAGGTGGCTCAGAGTCCAACTCTTGATTTCGGCTCAGGTTGTGAAATCGAGCCCTGCATGGGAGTTGGTCTGAGATTCACCCACTCATGCTTTCTCTCTCATTCTCTCGTGCTCGCTCAAATAAATAAATCTTTAAAGAAAAAAAAAGGTATGTTCAAGTCCTAACCCCCAACACCTGAGGAGACCTTAGCAGCCAAAAGCATCTTTACAGTGTTAGTCAAGGTCAATTGAAGTCATGAGGATGGGCCCTAATCCAATGTAACTGGTGTCCTTATAAAAAGGGGGAAATACGGACACAGAGACAGACACACACAAAGGGAAGGTGAGATGAAGACGAAGGAAGAATCCTGTCCACAAGCTAAGGAACACTTGTGCCTCACAGAAGCCAGGAGAGGCCGTCCTCCCTCAGAAGGAACCAACTGTGGGAATGCCTTGACTTCAGACCGCAGGCCTCCCAAACAGAAAGGTGACAAACTCCAGGGTTCAAATGCCGTGTGGTATGGTGTTACAGCAGCCCCAGAAAGCAGATGCACCCCGGTCCCTGGGACACCGCACTGCACAGGAATACAGCCGGAAACGGGCCACTCACCGTGCTGAGAGGGCATAGCTTTGCCCTTGGCCCATCAGATGTCCTGGGCGGAACCAGCCCACCCTAACCTAAGCCTCCTCCAGGCTCCAGGAAGGACACTGGCAAGGTGTTCCTGGAGCCCCATCTTTTTGGTGAAGTTGGGAACTGGGCTATTTTCCCACAAATAGGACTGAAAAGCAAAGAACATTTAATCACCACCAAATTGGCCTATGAATTATGAAGGAAAAACCCCAAAACAACATAAAAGACACATCACCTTAGTATCCTGCCTGCCTGTTCCCCAAGAGCCCAGGGTGAGAAGTAAGGACATCCATCTGCATTTTCACCAGGAGGAGAAAATCGTCAACAGGCAATATGGGTCCACCAAGGGACAGACAGAGCGGGCCAAGCAGAGGAGGTAACAAGCAGCCAAAGGCTGTCTGTGTGTCCTCGAACTGGGAACAGCAACCCTGTGTTCTGTGACACCACCACTCTGGACTACTTTCTTGGCAAACCAGAACAGGTATGTGCCTCTAGCCACTAGCTTCAGAGGAAAAGACGAGGTCACTCATTTGTCAGGGAGCCAGGCAATCAGCTTGGTCACTGCAGCTAGGAAGGGGAGCCAGCATGTCCAAAGGAATCTCGGCCAAACCCATTTATTTTTTAAGATTCTATTTTTTTGATAGAGAGACAGCAAGAGCAGGAACACAAGCAAGGAGAGCGGGACAGGGAGAAGCAGGCTCCTCACAGAGCAGGGAGCCCGATGTGGGGCTCAATCCCAGGACCCCGGGATCATGACCTGAGCCAAAGGCAGACACTTAACTGACTAAAGCACCCAGGCACCCTGCCAAACCCATTTTATAGCTGGATGTTAGAAATTAGGGAGCCTGGCTGAACAAGGACAAGAAATGACCACCGTATCTCCAAGCAAGTGCTCCCAGAGACCACAGGGCCAGAGCCTGACCTGGTTCCACAGTCACACCCAATCACCGGCATCCTCACCAAAGTCCCTCCTGCAAACCACCCCCCACCCCCATCCTTATCCCCCTCACCCTCAACTCCCCCCAGCTGTTCTAAGGGCCAGGGTTTGGAGCTATAGAGAAAAGAAACTCCCCAAACAGATTACTCTGCCTGTGGCTCACAGGCTTCCCACCCTGAATATGTGCATTTTTTTCTTAAGATTTTACTTTTAAGTAATCTCTATATACAATGTGGGACTCGAACTCACAACCTCGAGATCAAGAACCTCATGCTCTACCGACTGAGCCAGCCAGGTGCACTGCCACACTTTTCTTAATACATGAAACTGTGTTTTTCCTAAAAGCAGGTTCCCCCTGATTCTACTCAGAATACCTGTGACCCACCCACTTAACAAGAGAAACCTGGGCATCATCTCCGACCACTCTCCTTCACAGCCAACCACCCAGCCCAGGACCCCTGTCTCCCAGGGCTACGGGCCTCTGCTCAGGATCCACAAATGGCCACAGCTTCACGCCAGCGTCTCTGCAGCCAGCCAGCCCTCCTCTCCCCTCCACGCAAACAGCAGGCTCTCTCCACAGTGAAAATCAGACCCTGCCGTGTCCCAGCTTGAAATTTTACCAGGGTTTCTCAACACCCTTGGGAGAAGAGCCAGAGCCCTTTTTTCTCTATGAAAGACACAAGGGTTCCAAGCCCCAAGTATGCTCTGGGCTAGAACCTCATGCTGCTTGCATGGGTGACCTTCTGGCTGCGTCCTTCAGGGGATGCCAGCCATCAGTGCAGGCCCTGAGTGAGGGCTGGTAGTCACAGGCGCCCCCCACAGATGTGAGACCCCTACTGCACTACATGGCCCTGTGTTGTGCCTGTTCAAGCGTGCCACACTCAGGCAGCAGCAACCCCCAGCAAAGGTCCCTGGAGCCGAGGCGCTGCAGATCTGGGGGCCAGCCCTCTCCACACACACCCCCAGGCGCAGGGGGCAAGGTGAGGAGCCATCCCTCCATCCTCCCATACCGCCGAGCCGGAGTCCAGCTCAGTTTATATCTCGGGGGTCCCCGTGGCCTTACCTGTAATGTGACCTTGTTCACTACGACCCCATCTCTGATGGGGTTTATCATCTTCAATTGCTAAAGGCCCCAAACCCCTCTAAAAAATAAAGGGCGCCTATTAAGGGTCTGACTCTTGATCTCAGCTCAGGCCTTGATTTCAGTGTCCTGAGTTCAAGCCCCATGTTGGGCTCCACGCAGGGCATGGAGCCTATTTTAAAAAATTAAATAAAATAGAAGCCCCTGTGTGGTTCAGGTGGTTAAGCGTCCAACTCTTGATTTCAGCTCAGGTCACAATCTCACGGTAGTGGGATCGAGTCCTCGGTCGGGCTCTACCCTGAGTGTGGAGCCTACTTAAGATTCTTTCTATTTCTCTCTCCACCTGCACCCAAAAATAAAATAGAGGCTGCAATGAGGGGGGAACATTTTCTGTGACCCCACCCACTGGCCCTTGGCCCTTATCTCTGCCCTGAGCTTTGCACCCTGAGCTGTTTGTCAGTCCCTGCTCACCCTTGGTCAAACTAACCCCTCTCTATCACTTATGGGACCACCACCCACTCACCCTTTGCTTCTGAGCTTCTGGCCCACCTGTCGGTCCGCTCCATGGTTCCGTCCGACCCCACGTCTGTTGTGAATTATCTGCTCATTTGTAGGCCCCCCGAGACTAAGCCACAGAAAGATAGCTATGAGCCCTGCTGAGGTTCGCATCCCCAGGCCAGGGCAGAGTCCCATGGCTGTTTGGAAAATGCGAAGGAGAAAAGAAACTCACGAAGGCAGTTCTGACTCCCGGAAGTCCTGCAAGCACCGAGTCTCCGATGGTGGCCGCAGCTCCCAGGGAGCGCCCTCCAGTGGCCACTGCTGGCCATTCCCGAGCGGTGGGCACATCATACTGACGCCAGATTGTCAGGGGCCATTTATTTTGTAAACTCAAATTAACAGGAAGCAATTTCATTAACAGATAGTGCTGCTTGATGAGTTCATTCCCATTCAGGACTTATTTTTAAAACGTCCTTAAAAGCTGTGCCGAGCAGGCTAAAGAGCTGAGTCTGATATAATGGAAATGGCGTGACACTATGTCTCACCTGGGAAGAGCCATACAACAAAGACTTTCCCGTTAACTGTGAGGCCCTGTCCCCCTCACAGAGCTTCCCTCCAGGGGGAAGAGAGGCGGACAGAGGTGTGCAAACGTGAAGCTGGGCTTTAGAGACTGAGGGCCTGATTAGAGAAGGGAACCCAACTCAGCAAATGCTTCACCCTGAAGAAGCGCTCAGCCTGGCCAGGACAACGACCCATGCAGAGAAAGAGATCACAGACTTACCTACTCCGTGAGCCAAGGCAGTGGGAGGCACCAGGGAGACAGCCAAAGACCAGTCCCCCCGGAGAAGGGGGACCTCACACTGGAGGGACCTCGAGTCAGGGCAGATCATTTAACCCAAAGCACCCCCAGGGTCAGTGTAAACCAGATGTAATATTCAAAGAGACACAAAGTCCTGCCGTCAGAAGTAGTTTCAAAGAAATTTCAAATCTGACTTGGCATTTCTTAAGGAAGACTCTGCGTTTTCCTGTCTTACTACTCCCCACGACTGAATCTCTCCCTTTCCCTCTCCTGCCCACAAAGCCTTCACCCCCAGCTGTTTATTTCTTCAATCAACTTCATTTATTTCCCCCTTTACCCACCACTCAGGTTCCCCTTCCTCAGAACAAAGCATCAGCGTCACCTGGGAGCTGTTAAAATGCCAGCACTCCGACCCCCGGGTAGATCTGCTGATTCCGAAACTCTGAGCTAGGGCCCAATGTGTACCGCACAAGTTGCTTGGGGGGGTCAGAGGCACTTTTGAGCCCCTGCTTTACCTTAAAGGGGAGCCCAGCAGCTAATCCACCGGAAGGGCCCTCCCACCCCTCTCTCCCGTGCCGCTTCGGTGCAGTCTCTTGCACCCATTCTCCTGATGAGGCATTAGAGAAACCTGGAAAATAAGCTGGCCAAGGCTAGGACTCACAGAAGCTGGGCAACTACAGGAGACGGTCCTCTTTAAAGGGGTGGAGGTGGAGGAGAACGCTGGGCACGCCCACACAGCAGGGAAGCTCGTGTCTTCCCCGCCACGCCACTCAGAAATGGGATCTCTACCACGAGGCAAGGAGAGAAGACTGAATTAGGTATCCCAGGGCTCACCTTCAGTCCAATCGCTCTGAATCTGCTGTTCGCTCCTCTGCAGCAGCAGCCCAGGAGTCACATGATCATGCAAGGGCTTCCAGGCCATCTCTGCCCACAGCTCGAGACCCCCTGCCCCCTACAGAGGTCTGTGTCACTCCATTCTGGGACCACTCAGGGGATCACACACAGCAGGGGCAGCTCAAAGCGAAAGGAATGGTAGGACCTCTGGCTCTAGGTAGGAAGGAGTCCTGTGTCACTGCAGGGACTGGGAGCAACCCCCCTCCCCCACCCAGGGGCTAGAGGCCACGCCCCCAGGTGGAGGTCCTTGCCTCTCTCCCCTTCCACCTCCCTTCAGCATTGTTCCTCAGGAGCCTGGGTTCCTGGCAGGCAAGCAAGAACAAGAAAGAAGGTTCCCTGGGACTGCTTAGTCTTTGCACTGACGGGGAGGCTTCCAAAGGCAAGTGCCTGGTGTTCACAACACTTTTATCCCTCTGGTTCATCGTGAATGTCTTCCCCAGCCATCATCTCTGCAGTGGATGGTACTGGTGGGATCCCAACTTTACAGATGAAGTAACTGAGCCTCCCAGAGTCGAAGTCTTTCGGAATAAGAATGTGGTGCATGATGGGGACCACCTGGGAGCATGTTAGAAGTCCCACCCCAGCCTCCGGAATCAGAATCTGCCTCGAGCAAGATCCCCAGCTGAGCATGGGAAGCACAGGGCTGGCTCATTCCTGGAGATCTGAGACCAGTCCCACGTTCTTCTGGAACCAGGGATACCACACGTGGAGTGGTAAGAACCTGGGGGTTACTAGCAGAAGTCTATAAAAGAGCCCCTGCTTTCCAGCGGGGGGTGGGGAGTCCTCTGCGAAACCACACCTATTCTGCTTTGGGCTGTCTTGAAGGAGGGGAGCTGGCCTTCTGTATTCTCCAAACTCTGGGCCTTCTTCAAGACTGAAGGCTTTAAGAACTCGGACCCAAGGCAAAAGAAGAGCGATGCTGCCCTCCTGTGGTGGCCTTCCTGCCGCAGCTTGTCCGAGGCCGCGTCAGAACGAGGGGCAGGAGGCCCGCCCATTCACACCCAGCCCCAGTGCTGCTGCAAACAATGCCATATTCTTAGCGATTCACTTTTGGAGGGCAGAAGCCCCATCCTCTAGACAAACATCATTCTGGAAGATTAGCATTCGTCCTAACAGCTGGAATAGGGATTGCCCACTCTGTCATCCACCAAGTAGAGTTCTAATGCTTTGGGGTTGTAATTCATTGAAAATAATGCCCTTGAGTATGCAGGCATTCCCTGAGTGCCTTCTGCATTGCATGCTTCATGCTGGCTGGGGGGCCACTTCGAGGTAGGCAGGATCCATACTTCAGTTGTAGGAGGTAGAATACACAAGGACTGAGTTGAAGGAATGCCCCCCCCGTCCCCCACCCAGCCTGGGGCTCCCCTTACTTCTACAGGGGCCTCTCCAGTTTCTGAGTCCGAGCCCACACAGTTCTTCTGGTCCTCATGGCAATCTCCCCTGAATCCTAATAGTCTCTTCATTCCTGCTCCTCGTCCCCAGAAATGCTTCGCTGGGATTTCCACCTTGGACGGGGAGCTGCTGAGATTGTTCTCCAAGTGTTTGCAGTTTTCTCTTCCTCAAGCATTAGCCAAGTGTTAACTGAATAGACAAGTATATTTCAAAGTTTTGAGTGCAAGTAGAAAAAAAATGTGGTAGTAAGGGCCCGTTAACTGGTGGTACGAAAAGTATCTGAAGCGTTCTCTCTCTCTCTCTCTCTCTCTCTCTCCGTGGATCCAGGACTCCAAATCCAACAGTGCACCTGGCCTTTGAAGGAAATACATCCAGACACAGCCCGTGAAAAAGGCCCCAACACAACTCTGTATTTTTGTTCTGCTTGTTGTGCTTGATTCGGGGAAATCACACTGAGGAGTTAGAAGTGTATATTCCCCCCCACTCCCCCTCTCTGTCCTGAGAGCAAGTGCCAAACGTGGAGTGACAGGGTCAGGATTAGCTTGGCACGTGCTCATGACTTTCGGACAAAACTGGAAACCAGTCTGTGCCTTGCTCATTCCTCGGAGGAGCTTCCCTGCCCTGATCCCTCAAAAATTTATTCTATCCTCTCTTCTTTAGTGTTGCTCCTCCCACAGCGTGGCCATGTTCCCATTTTGCCTCCTAGCCTGAAGAAGTCACCTCATTCATTTCTCCACCTATGACACTACTCCAAATGGCAGTATCCAGCTCACAGAGGACAAAGGCCCTGAGGGTCTTGTCCCAGGCTGCTGCAGCCAGAAGCAAGGGAGAAGCACCCAGGGGAGGAATGCACAGTCAACTCCAAGACAGCATGGTCTGCAGGTAAGTGGTGGGAAGAAGCCCCATTCCCAACATAGAACCTTGGACCCAGGATGCTGCCCAATCTCCCTTCTCCCCAAGCTGATCTGTCATTCCAACTAGGCCACACTTCTTGCAGCTTCACGGCGAGCCCCTGAGGCCTGGCTCCCGCACTCTGAAAACATCCCCACAGCCATTGCCACGGTCTCTTCTCAAACTCCCCTGCTCCCTAACTCGCCTCATGCAAGATGGCTCCTCTCCAGCAGCTCACTTCCTCCAAAGTTTCCACTTGCTCTTCCTGCCACATCCCAACTCAAGCTTTCAGTCCCTAAACCAGGAAGGTACCCCAACCCCCAAAACCTCCTTCCACACCCACTGTAGCTTTCAACTCCATCTTGAATGACTTCCTAATCCCTCCCTCAGCAGACTCAGACCAGCCTCACACCAACTTGTCCACTGACTCCTACAGACTTGAAGTTCTACTTCTCTATCACATCTGCTGCTTGCTCCAGGTTCAAAAGCTGGGAACCGTTCTTTTAAAAAATTTTTTTCAACATTACAAAATTCCAAAAGGCTTATTATAGAAACTTTAGAAAATATCAACAAGCAAACATGGATAAACAGCAGTCACCCACAATTCCACCTTGGAAGGAAACCATTTCATTCTGAAACATCCATCTGGTTTTGGTTTTTATGCAAACATAGTTCATGTTCCTTCCAAACCTGGGAAGCTGTGTGCATATTGTTCTTAACTTACATTTCTCATGTAAAAATAAAATATTCTTGCTGCTAAAGCCACGTTAAAAAAAATGAAATACATCAAGTGCACAGTAGCGTATCAAGAGCTAGATCAACAAAACCTCAAGCCCGAGGCCTGCATTGCATGGCCGTGCCATTATGCCACAGCTTAACCACATTCCCAGCTTCCAACAGCAGAGTTTTGTTTTAAGATTCATTTAGTTGGGGCGCCTGGGTGGCTCAGTGGGTTAAAGCCTCTGCCTTCGGCTCAGGTCATGATCTCAGGGCTCTGGGATCGAGGCCCGCATCGGGCTCTCTGCTCAGCAGGGAGCCTGCTTTCTCCTCTCTCTGCCTGCCTCTTTGCCTACTTGTGATCTAATCTCTCTCTGTGTCAAATAAATAAATAAAATCTTTAAAAAAAAAAGATTCATTTAGTTGACAGAGAGAGGAGAGAACACAAGCAGGTGAAGTGGCAGTAGAAGTAGGCTCCCTGCTGAGCAGAGAACCCGACGTGGGGCTTGATCCCAGAACCCTGGGATCATGACCTGAGCAGCAGATGCTTAACCTTAACTGACTGAGCCACCCAGTCAGTTCTTATTTTCAAATCTTTCCTGTTCCTTCATTACCAGGACCTACCATTTCCCCTTATTTGGCTCACATCAAGGCTTTTGCATCGAGCTGAGGCTGCCACACTGCAAACTCCTTCACACCAGCCTGGGCTTCACCTCCAACACCTTCTTCCTCAATGACATGCAAGGAACTGGCTCCTCTCTTCAGTAAACAGGAGTTACTCTTTCCACATGATCCCAACACCCCTGTTGCTCTGGATGACCGCTAGCTGGTCCCAAGATTCCCACTTAATTTACCACAGGCCCACTCCTTTCCCCAAGGCCAGAAACCCAAGAGAAAGCCAACCTTGCTGCAGACACATTCGTTGAAGGTGGCTGACACAGGCCCTACTGGTAGGCCCTGGCAGATCAGCTCCTCCTAACACAAATCTAGGGATTAAGCTCCAAACAGCTTCCCATGTAGGCCCTAAGCCTTGTAGTTAGGTCTTTTCTGATGGCTTCGTCCCCTTTCAACACCCATTACTATCCCACATTCACACCAACACATATCTGTGCATACACACACACAACTACACATCCAATGGTGGCAAGTGTTACTAGCACACTCCAGGCCATAGCGTTCTTCAAAGGGGCAGGCATCAATCCTGGCATTGGTCCTCAATGGTGCCATTACCCACCTTCTGCTCTTGTCAAAACCCTC
Organism: Ailurus styani; assembly: GCA_002007465.1. NCBI lineage: Eukaryota > Metazoa > Chordata > Mammalia > Carnivora > Ailuridae > Ailurus > Ailurus styani. Next base: position 1,263,357 of record LNAC01000111.1, on the reverse strand, counting down.
AAAAGGGCGGACAAAAGATGGATTCCTACATACCAGAGAACTGGGCCAACACTCAACATGGGGAGAATTTTGAGTACAGAAAAAGAGCGACTTCTTAGGGTGCCTGGGTGGCTCAGTCGTTAAGCATCTGCCTTTGGCTCAGGTCATGACTTCAGGGTCCTGGGATCGAGCCCCACATCAGGCTCCCTGCTCAGCAGGAAGCTGACTTCTCCCTCTCACTCCCCCTGCTTGTGTGTCCCTCTCTCATTGTGTTTCTCTATCAAATAAATAAAATCTTTAAAAAGAAAATAAAGAAAAAGAGCAACTTCTTGCCACCTATTAACAAGTGGAATCTTGGGCGCCTGGGTGGCTCAGTGGGTTAAAGCCTCTGCTTTCGGCTCAGGTCATGATCTCAGGG
>LNAC01000111.1:1052365-1262882 GCA_002007465.1 Ailurus styani | reverse complement strand
CCTGCCTCTCTGCCTCCTTGTGATCTCTCTCCCTCTGTGAAATAAATAAAAAAAATCTTTAAAAAAAAAAAAACAAGTGGAATCTTTTTTTTTTTTTTTTGAAGATTTTATTTGACAGAGAGACATCGAGAGAAGGAACATAAGCAGGGGGAGTGGGAGAGGGAGAAGCAGGCTTCCCACTGAGCAGGGAGCTCAATGAGGGGCTCCATCCCAGGATGCTGAGATCATGACCTGAGGTGAAGGCAGATGCTTAATGACTGAGCCACCCAGGCTCAACAATTCCACTCAACAAGTGGACTTTAGTTAACAGGACTCCTAACTCTGGAGTTTTCGTTGCACACACACACACACACACACACACACACACACGCACACACGCACACCCTTCATTAGGAAATTAAGGAAACCATTCCTGAGTGTAAGACAGGTTTCTTTTATTAATTTTTCCTAAACTTGTCTGTTTATTTAATGTTTCTCTTAGTGTAAGAACGTGACCTGGAGCTTTAACAAACCAATTTGGATAATGCAACCTGGATAAATGCTTGTCTGCAAACAAGTCATCAATTATCACACACTCTCTGGCCTGGCCTCCAAGTAAATCCAATTGGTCTTAAAGCCTGTCTAAACAGAGAGCAAGCAGACCACATCATCTTATTTCTAATTTAAACTTTAAACTTCAATTTCACCCCCATCCCAACACCCACACCCTCCCCCACACAAAAAGTTTTCTTAGAAGAAATGGCCATTGCGGACTGAGTCAGTTGCGTAAGAATTGGCTTAATCCTGCAGCCAGCACACCAAAGTAGCTACTGGCCTCACTGCAGGCCAGCTGGAACTCAAAGCATGACAGGTACAGAATGGATGGACCCTCTAAGGACAGGGCCAAGTCCTGGTGCTACAAGGCTTCCATGCGAGCTTACACACCAACGTAAGTACACTTCCACCTTCCTCCTCTAAGCAGTGTTTCTCTATAGCACTTCAGAACTTGGTAACACTCTAAAATGTTTTAGTGCAGAGATGGACAGAAACTTATTTTAAGTAGGCAAAGATCATCTTATTTCTAACATAGGCCAAAATCAACAGAGAAGTACTCTGTTACACAGATAACAATTATTACAAAGATCCAAAATGTAACCAACAAAGCTTGTAACAGTTTCTAAGGCAGATACCAGCTATGGCCTCTAATACAGGCTTCCTTGGGAGTTTCCAAAATGCTTCCCTCCGATCAACACCGCCATAAAGGGCAGTCACAGGGAATGCTTTGGTGCATCTGACATCGGCCACACAGTAAGAATGCGGTGTTGCTCAAGTAGGACACCATGCTTCTTTAACACTAATTTCAGACCCATCCAGTACAGTCCAGTGTATCTTAGGGTTTGGTTTTTTATCTGTCAGCTGTTTAACACATAAATTGGCAGGTTCATGGCAGGTATTAACACTTAACATACAAGTGACTGTGAATGAGCTAAAAAGAACTTTTAACTCTTGTCCTAGGACTTCAAGCTATACCTCAAATTTACACAAAACATCTCTCACCTGAATGAACAGGCCAGGATACAAATCTTTACACCATAATTAACAAGAATCAGTTCCTTAGCTCAATTTACCATGCCTATATCCAACAATACATCTATCCAATTCTAACTTTCCAATGAGAAAAATTATTTAGAATTGATGTTTGGGGTATTTGTGAATGTACTTTCAGGAACATACTTTCTTGGGAAGAGCTTCCAGGTCCAAAATCCTCAAGTTATCAACTTGCTGCAGGTGAAGGGGTCTATATTCCCAAGAGCAGCACATGGCATTTCTAAGAGGAGCTCCTTCATTGGGGGCAGGGGGAGGGTGCGGTGGGAGTCTTAAGTGGAGCGGAAGTGCGGTGTGAAGGAGCTCAGCACACACCCTCACGTTCTGCAATGTTGATCCAAGCCATGCCATGCTCTAGCCCTCAGAAAGAGGGGACCCCAGCCCCATCCCCACACCAGGTGGGAGAGCCTTTGTAGCAATCTCCACAACAGACTTCTGAAGCACAATTTCAAGAGTTCCTGCCACATAGGTCACAATGAAAAGTCTGTCTGACAGCTAGTTAGAGCCTTTGCTTATAGCTCAGCTTTCCAAAACAAACTTATCCTTGTGTAAGCATCATTAAACATAAAAGGAGTGAAGCAGAAGCTCGGTAAGTAAGACTAACTGGGCTTCTAAATAGTACCATTATGAAAAAGATACAATGCACTTAATTCTGTATCTAACTATTTAGAAGTCAAAATGCTCCATACATTACCTATATCCCTCCCACGAAATCCCCTAAAAACTGACTAAGAAATCTCCAGTACTTGATTGCTCTAGTTGATTATTTAGAACAAAGTTGACAACTTAAAGCTTTATAATAGTCTGTTTTAATATAAACAATTGTTGGAATCAATCAATGTCCATTTCAGGAAGCTTCTTGTCTGAATCCGAAGGCACAGCTGTGTCTGTACCCTGCTCGGCAGCCTGAGGGCCCGGGCTGTCTCCTTGTCCGTCCACTGGTCCATTCTGCTCTGCATTTTTTTGCTCCTCTTTTGGAGGTTCCACTTTGGGTTTAGGCTTTGAAATTATAGGGCTACAGATACTCATCAGCTCCTAGAAGACAGAGGAGAGGAAACTGTGGGTTCTTAAAAACAACAAATTTTACATGACATTCTCAGCTTAAACCCAAGTCCAACCCCTCCCAACCAGAAGCCAGAAACTAAGATGCACTAATGAAGTTCCCTCTTAAATGTCACTTTAAGGACCATTAATAAAATAACAAGGCTGACAAGACTATTAAATATTCAAAGCCATAAATTACCTTAATTTTAGCTTCAATCTCTTTTGCCTTGACAACTGGATCCATGGTCAGACTCTGCTTGTTCTGCAGGTTCAATTTGTTATTCATCCACTCCATGGCCTCATTCGTGCTTTTTTCCACCTTTACCATGTCAGGAGCATCCAAATGATCATACTGGTCCTCCTACAACCAGGAGACAACCAGGCAAGTGTCAAAGGATGATACTCTCCCCACCCAAATATTATCTAGTTGTTAGCCATCTTTCAAAAGGGTACAGTCTTTCTAAAAATGAAGCACATTCAGCCTCACCATCCAAAAAGACATCCAATTCCTTTTAAAAAATTCAATTAAGAAAAAGTAACCCCAGTTTTTAAAACACTCAGGAAATACACTTAAGGGTGAAAAACATACATAAGGGAGCAATTAAAAAACCCAAATGGTATAAAAAGCACATGCTTGACATACAACTTATGAAGGTAATTTCAAAAATAAGACATTACAGGTCACAAGATGTGAAAGCACAGGTTTAGGCATGCTAGTTAGGAATGAAAACTGAATACAATTTTTTAAAGGAGACCTTTTAGAAAACAGAATTTAAAAAAAAATAAGACCAATTTCTTTCTCAGAAGTTTCTTACAGTGGCTGTCCATCAAGAACCTGGAGTAGAGTGGAGTGGTTAGGAACCCAAAATTTGGAGAGTCAAGACCTCAGGCCAAACCCCACCTCTCAATAGTAACCTTGAGTGTTGCTTAAGGACAGTGAGACTTAAAGAAGTTAGAAGCTACCTGTAACCTATTACTGACATGACCACTTACCTCATTAGGTACTCTGAGGATTTAATGAAATAATGTATTTATGCATGTATATCACAGAGCACTCAAAAAATTGTTAAGTCGTTTACTGTTCACACAGTCCTACATCTGCATAGCAAACCAAACCATATGGCCTAATGGTTCTCAGAAAGACCAAGATACAGCAGGTTAAGTCACTGATTAAGCATTTCACAGGAAGACAAAGAAAGAGAATACTGCTCACTTCCAGATTCTCCTATTAAAGAGAGTAGCATATCTCAGGGTTCTTAGTAAGATTGTATAAAACGTTATACACATTACACTAACATCCAAAAAAGAGTATTATTAAACAGTTTTAAAAAGCAAAAAATTGCTATGTAAATGCCCCAAAACTTCACCAAAATAACAGGAGGAAAATTAAAAAAAGATACCTTGTTTTTGAAAGAGCTGATTACTTTCATATACTGTTGGATTTGTTTCCCTAGTTCTTCAAATAATTTTGGTCTTTCTTCAGATTCCTGGAATCGCATCTTAATAGGTTGACCTAGATTCTTAACATAAGAAAGAATGCTTCAACTATCAGAGTAGTACCTTTTCTACTATTATTGAGATCTACCATAGATTAAAGTACATTTCAGGGCGCCTGGGTGGCTCAGTGGGTTAAAGCCGCTGCCTTCGGCTCAGGTCATGATCCCAGGGTCCTGGGATCGAGGCCCACATCGGGCTCTCTGCTCAGTGGGGAGCCTGCTTCCTCCTCTCTCCTCTCTCTCTGCCTGCCTCTCTGCCTACTTGTAATCTCTCTCTCTGTGTCAAATGAATAAAATGAAATCTTTAAAAAAAAATAAAATAAAATAAAAATAAAAAAATAAAGTACATTTCATCTCCCTGTCCTTGATGTAAAAAGCCCAGTATCTCTTCCCATTCCACTGAAATCTAAAGCTAGATATGAGACTAAACCTCTATACTACTCCATAAGGAGCCACTTCAACTTGTCACTGGAGTCCTAATTCTCAAAACAGAGTGGAGAGACCCAAAAGGAGGTGCCTCCTGATAGTGATACACAATCCTTAATAAGAAGCATACCTACCAAAAAGTTTTTTTGAAAACAAAATCTGATGAAGCCTCTAACATTTAATTTATCTGACAGTGATAAAAACCATAGAAGTGAATTAGATAATAATAAATAGCACAGAAATGAAAATCAGCAAAATCCAGACCAGGTAAAAATCTGACCTAGATCTACTTTTTTAAATAAATGAATAAGGGGGCAGAAATGATGGAAGAACTACAAAGACTGAAGAGACAAAGCAATAAAATGTATGGCCCTTATGGGGATTTTCTGAGTCAAACTAAAAGCTAATTTATAGAGGGCGCCTGGGTGGCTCAGTTGGTTAAGCAACTGCCTTTGGCTCAGGTCATGATCCTGGAGTCCGGGGATTGAGTCCCACATTGGGCTCCCTGCTCAGTGGGGAGTCTGCTTCTCCCTCTGACCTTCTCCCCTCTCATGCTCTCTCACACTCTCTCTCAAATAAATAAATAAAATCTTAAAAAAAAAAAAACTAATTTATAGAACTGGAGCTTGAAAACTGCATGTTGACACTTTTTTAAATGTGGTAATAGTATAGTTTAAATATTGAACTTGAAGAAGCTTTACATTTTCTTTTAAATATATACTGAAATATTTTCAGATTAAATACAACATGAGGGACTTTCTTCAAATAAATGGGAGTGGGAGGGAACAGAAAAGAAACAAAACTGGCCATAAGCTGACAACCGTTAAAGCTACTGTTGTACTTGAAAGTGTTTGACATCTCCCATAATAAAAAGTAAAGCAAAGGACTTCTTTGGAGACATCTCACTGGAAGCTCTTGTTATCCTTCAATAATGATAGGAAAACTGCAGGCACCGTCCTTGAGCAATTCCACTTCAGAGGTTCATCACAACAGCCCAGTGTGACAAGAAAGTAAATAATCCACAGAAATGTGAAAACTTCTTCCTGTAAGTTGCATCCTTTTGCAAACAAAGGCCTCAACCTTAGATCATTTTTGTATTTTTTTTAACTGAAGTTTTATTCAAACACAATCACTTCATTCACTTACAGTCCTTAACTCAGAGGAAAGGCATGATGGTGGACATGCCCTAAAACACTCAGTGTACCAGGAATGAACCAGGGACCTTTAGATCTTCAGCCTAACACTCTCCCAGCTGAGCCATTTCGGCACCCTCATTTTTTTGTACTTTTAACCCTAAGGTTTAATGATCAGATTCTTTAAACACAAAACCAGATACTTTAACAAAAATCAACAACCCTGCCTCAACTGCACTATAGGTCCCTTTAGGACAGGTCACATCTTTCTAGTCTTCCAATTCCCACACCAAGAATGCAATCTCCTTCAGGAAAACATTTTAAGTCCAAACTGAATTTTCAGAAAAATAATTTTGTTACTATAAGGTTCTAAAAATAAGAAAATGATGTCAGCGATAAAGGGTATAGTTCTTCAATCACTTTCAGCCTGTCTTCATTACTTGATATGAGAATTCCTCCCAATTTTGAGATTAAATCCTTGGAAATTACAGCGTGGGTTTGGGTTTCAGAACACTCTGCTTTCAAGAATCACTGTTTTTTTGTTTTGTTTTTTTTTTGGTTTTTGTTTTTTTTTTTAAAGATTTTATTTATTTATTTCACAGAGGGAGAGATCACAAGGAGGCAGAGAGGCAGGCAGAGAGAGAGAGGGGGAAGCAGGCTCCCCGCTGAGCAGGGAACCCGATGCGGGCCTCGATCCCAGGACCCTGAGATCATGACCTGAGCTGAAAGCAGAGGCTTTAACCCACTGAGCCACCCAGGCGCCCTTTTGTTTTGTTTTTAAAGGGTCAGAAGGAAATGCTCTCCATTCTCCTCCTTTAAGTAAGCTCTAGGCCCAACAGGCCTGAATTCACAGATGTAAAATCAAGAATCACATACTCCACCAACCAAGCCAGCCAGGCACCCCCAAGAATCACTTACTTTTAATTCCGCCAATTTATCGACATAAACTTGCTTTGGCTGGTCTTCTCCATCCTCATATAACCAATTTTCAGTATCTTCTAGTTTCAAGGTAAAACTGTTACGATCCTAAATATGAAGAAAATATTATGATTAGGTCAGTCAAAAAATCAGCTGATACCAGTGAAGTCCTAGGCAAAGACTGCAGTATCTGAATTTGCTTTAAAATACAGAGGTGGGAGGGGGGATATGGGGGAGGGGAGGGACAGATGAGGGATACATAAAAGAATCGCAATGTCATTTTGCTTGATTATAGATGATTTTATTATTCTCTCTGCTGCAGAGGATAGTTTAAAATTTTGGATAATTTAGTTATTTGAAAATTTCAGAAATAAAAACTGCATTTAAAAATATGTAAGCTGGGGGCCTGGGTGGCTCAGTCAGTTAAGCATCTGCCTTTGGCTCTGGTCATAATCCCAGAGTCCTGGGATCCAGCCCCGTATTGGGCTCCTTGCTTAGCAGGGAGCCTGCTTCTCCTTCTCCCTCTGCCTGCCACTCATGGCTCATGCTGTCTCTGCTCTCTCTCTCAAATAAATAAAATCTCCTTAATAAATAATAATGTAAGCTATAAAAAAATAAAATCTTAAAAAAATGTAAGCTATATAACTAAAACACTGTATTGGCTATTTGAACTGCTAATAATAAGCAAGTAGCTCTTAAAAGTTCTCTTCACAAGAAAAAAGAACTTTTATAACTGTGTATAGTGACAGATGTTTAACTAGACTTATATGATTTCATAATATATACAAATATCATTATTTTGTATTCCTGAAACTAATGTCAATTATACCTCAATTTTTTTAAAGTGAATTAAAATAAAAAAACATGAGAGAAGAGTGGGCTGACTTAAGGAAAAATACCAGGCAAATAATGGCATGCAAATGTATCAAAAAGTGATGCAATACAAAAAAAAAGAAGAAAAAAAAATGATGCATGAAGACAAGACTTTGGGAAACAGTACACTATAAGAAATACCAAACTTTTCCCCCAAAAAGCCCATTTTTAATCATTTAACTGTGTACCTACAGATGCCAGCAAATGTGCCTACCACATTTAAGGCTGCTCCCAGAAGACACCTAGTAGGTAGGCACATACTTACATCTTCACTCACAAACTTCTCATATTCCCCACTAAGCTTGTCTCTCATCTCGTACACATATTCTTCCACTGCGTTCTTGGCATCATTCCTCTCCTTCTCCAGTTTATCCTGCATGATCATCTTACCCTGAGAACAGTATAAATGAGATATTCAGACAACTGAGACAATATCCTCTTAAATACTAAGTACTGTAATTATAAAAGTGGAGAATCCTTCTTCCCCAAATCCTCTTAGTTCTGCAAATAATCCAAGAAAGGAAAAGTGGAATAAATATTAGTCCCCAATAAATTATGAAGAGCAACTGTGAATTCTGTGAGTGTGCTTAGAAAAAAAACAGTAACAGAAATACCAAGATTTAGAAACTCAAAAGCAAAAATAAGGAAAAGAACTTAACGAGAACTTTCAGAAGCTATTAGCTCCATGTCACAAGGTGGGATACTCTGCTATAGGATTACTATACAATACCAACAAAATCAAATGATTCATAGTATAAATGTTATAGTTCTATAAAACAAATCTAAGATCCAAGGGATACATGATAGTAAACCTTCAGAGACAATTCAGTAATTCGTGCACCAGGGTGTCAAACCTTCCATTACTCACAGTAACAAGAGTTCGACACTGACTAGCAATAAGGGAAGGAACTAATACACAAAACAGCACTACCATGAATGCTTTGATTTCTCCTACTGATCAACGTCCATGACTCACTACCTCAAACATCCCAAGCTCTCAAGTGAATAAACACACACAAACCCGAACGTGAATGATTTCACCCCTAAATCAAAGACGTAATGTCAAAGATCTCTTAACAGAGCTTCTAGCTACAGACACATAAAAACATGAAAGAATTTTGATATCACATGGGATTTGCCCTTGAAGTACCCAAAAATCTAAAATTACTGCCTTAAACTCCAAACAACTGAAAATGCATAAAAGGTCACTAGACAAAGCATTTGAATGCTATGGCCACATTAATCTGTTAGCTTCTTGTTCTAAGAGATCTGAAATAACCACCTCATTTTCAATGTACAAGTTGAGCATCTCTCTGTCTATCTGCCACAATAGCTGATTCTCAATTGGCAGGTCCACAGTACTGGTCTTCACTTTTGCCTTCTTGGCTTGAGGTGGTTGGTCCATTTTTTTGTCTTTTGATCCAGCCTGAGAGGTCTAAAATAACAAGAAATCATTATTAACAAACACGTATAAAGACTATCTTAAACTTCCAAATGGGTCATGTTTCAAGAGTGCTTTTTGGTTTTTTATTAGTTTGTTTTCTAATGATATAAATAACCTGGGATGACTATAGTATCTGGAAAGTTAAAAACATAAATATTATATGAGTAGTCAAATCCACAGAGACAGAAAGTAAAACGGTGGGTGCCAAGGGCTAGGGGGAGGGAAAGTGGGGGAATGGGGAGTTGTTGTTTAATGGGCAGAGAGTATCCATTTGGCAAGATGAAAAAGTTCAGAAGACTAGCTGCACCACGACGTGAATATACTTACTACTGCACTGAGTGTGTACACACACACACAGCCTACAATAACCCCATAATCAGCACATCATCACTATTAAATCTTCTATTTTCTTCTACCCGTATCTAAACATATAGATGTGCATATGAAATTAGGAGGGAAAGGGCATGTAATTTTTATGGTTCAGAAACACATTACCAATATGATTTCCAGACTATCTATACCAAGTGACATCATCAGGAGGAGGCAGACCATCCATGGCGCCCCGGCCACAGACAAGTATCTTGTTTACCATCATCTATTTTTTTCTCTGGGTCCGTAACCTTTTCTCACATACCTACAAACCACACTTATTTCTTCACACTGCCTCGTCATATTTCAATCAACATCTCTTAAGATTTTAGTGACTTTCTTCCCCTCAACTGATGGACTTTTCTAGTTTTTTCTAAGTTTTATTATCTATACATTTGTACAAGTTTTTATTGTTGTTGAACGTATCCATCTTCTCCTTCATGATTACCTTCATTGCTTTCATGCTCTCAAAGCCCTGTGTGATTCCCAGACTGGAAAGTGGTTTTTCATTTAACTTTCAAATTCATCTGAAATTCAGCATGCTGCTCAGTGACATGAGGCACAATATCAAAGTTGCTTCCCCACCTCCTATCCAAGTTAAGTCAGTTTCTAAAATTTATTTAGCATTTGAAAAAAAATAAAGTTTATTTAGCATTTCACTTCATACTAGGAAGGGCAGCAGTTCTCAAACCACCTCAATGAAGAAGCCTAAGTAACAACCACCCCGCCCCCCCGAACTCTCCAACAGCCCCACAGCATGTGGCCGGGGGGGGGGGGGGGGGGGGGGGGGGGAGCAGCTCTCCTTTCTCCATGCCAGCTCCCACATACACATCCAGTAAGTACTTCTCTCTCACCCTGCTGTCCCCAGCTATACAATAGGAAGGGTTTTTCCACCCTGGAAAAGGCCTTTCCTTTTCCTCTCCCCATTATATTTTCTGAGTATTTGCACAGCCAAATGGAAGTAACTGAACTTTATTAACTGATGTGAAAACGAGTAACAGACTGAAGCCATCTACAAGCTCTGCCAAACTTTTTTAAATGCCACAATCAGAAATACCTCACAAAGTGAGACTATATATTACAATGTCATTATGTGAAAGAAAAACATGCTTTCAAGACTGACACCAAACTTAAACATGAAAACTTGGAAGTTAGAATTAAAAAAGAGGATTGTGAAGGATTCAAAAATGTTACATATTCATTTAAATAAATACTGGGATAAATATACTATTTACACGATTTACAAAATACATGTAAATAATTATCTAAAACACTATCTTTTTTTTTTTTTTTAAAGATTTTATTTATTTATTTGACAGAGAGAGAGAGAGATCACAAGGAGGCAGAGAGGCAGGCAGAGAGAGAGAGAGGGGGAAGCAGGCTCCCCGCCAAGCAGGGAGCCCGATGCGGGCCTCGATCCCAGGACCCTGAGATCATGACCTGAGCCGAAGGCAGAGGCTTTAAACCGCTGAGCCACCCAGGCGCCCTAAAACACTATCTTTTTATTTGCAAATGACATATCAGGATAAAGGGATAGCATCCAAAATCTATAAAGATTATCAAACACCCAAAGAACAAACAATCCAATCAAGAAATGGGCAGAAGACATGAACAGACATTTCTGCAAAGACGACATACAAATGGCCAAAAGACACATGAAAAAGTGCTCAACATCACTCGGCATCAGGGAAATACAAATCAAAACCACAACGAGATACCACCTCACACCAGTCAGAATGGCTAAAAGTAACAAGTCAAGAAACAACAGATGTTGACAAGGGTGCGGAGAAAGGGGAACCCTCCTACACTGGTGGTGGGAATGCAAGCTGGTGCAGCCCCTCTGGAAAACAATATGCAGAGTCCTCAAAAAGTTGAAAATAGAGCTACCCTACGACCCAGCAACTGCACTACTGGATATTTACCTCAAAGATACAAATGTAATGATTCAAAAGGGCAAGTACACCCCAATGTTTATAGCAGCAATGTCTTCAGTAGCCGAACTATGGAAAGAGCCTAGACATCCACTGATAGATGAATAGATAAAGATGTGGTGTATATATTTTTATACACACACACAATGGAATATGCAGCCATCAAAAAAATGAAATCTTGCCATTTGCAACGACATAGATGGAACTATGGAACTAGAGGGTATAATGCTAAGTGAAATAAGTCAATCAGAGAAAGACAACTATCATATGATGTCACTAATACGTGGAATTTGAGAAACGAGACAGAGGATCATAGGGGAAGAGAGGAAAAAAATGAAACAAGACGAAACAAGAGACAGACAAACCATAAGAGACTCTTAATCTCAAGAAACAAACTGAGGGTTGCTAGAGTGGTGGGGGGTGGGAAGGATGGGGTGGCTAGGTGATAGACGGACACTGGGGAGGGTTTGTGCTATGGTGAGTGCTGTGAATTGTGTAAGACTGATGAATCACAGACCTGTACCCCTAAAACAAACAATACATTGTATGTTAATAAAAAATTAAATTAAATTTAAAAATAAAAATAAAACACTATCTCTGGGGCACCTGGGTGGCTCAGCATATCACGTGTCTGCCTTTGGCTCAGTTTGTGATTCCAGAATCCTGGGATCAGGCCCTGCGTTGGGCTCCATGCCCAGCAGGAAGTCTGCTTCTCCCTCTGCCCTTCTACCGCTCATGCTCTCTTGCTCTCTCAAATAATAGATAAAATCTTTTTATAAATAAATAAAAATTTTAAAACTATCTTTAGACAAAAGACAAGTGTCAGGTAACAAAATCTGAAAAAATTGCGTCTTGGGCGCCTGGGTGGCTCAGTGGGTTAAAGCCTCTGCTTTCAGCTCAGGTCATGATCTCAGGCTCCTGGGATCAAGGCCCGCATCAGGCTCCCTGCTCGGCAGGGAGCCTGCTTCCCCATCTCTCTCTGCCTGCCTCTCTGCCTCCTTGTGATCTCTCTCCCTCTGTGAAATAAATAAATAAAATCTTTAAAAAAAAAAAAAAAAAAGAAAAGAAAAAGAAAAAATTGTGTCTTATTTATCAGAAAAAATTATGGATAGGATAAGTAAGAGTAACAGACATTTAGAAACCAACATGAACTCATCACCAGGCTGGCAAAATTACGGTTTTTGAGTGCATTCTTCCCACATTTCAAAAGGACTACAGTTCAAAGTTCTTGCCAAACATACTTTCCAAACCCACTCCAAAATCTTGCTTAAAAAACTTCATATATATAAAGAATTCCTAATACAGTCGACCCTTAAATAAAACAGGTCTGAACTGCAGAGATCCATGTATATACAGAGTTCTGATAAATAATAGTAGAGTACTGTAAATGTATTTTCTCTCCTTTATGATTTTCTTAATAACATATTCTTTTCTCTAGTTTACCTTACAGTAAGAATACAGTATTTAATACCTACAACATACAGAAGAGTTAATCAACTATTTATGTTATTCCAGTCAACTAAATAGGCCACCAGTAAAGTTTTTGGAGAGTCAAAAGTTACATGCAGATTTTTTACTGCATAAGGGTCAGCACCCCTAATCTGCACACTGCTTAAGGGTTAACTGTGTAACTACCTTCTAAAACACAGTATCATGTATGTAAAGAGATTACAAATCCTATTCTAAAACACAGCTCATACCTCCATTTCTTCAGACTCTGCCTTATTTTCTGCTGGCGTCTGCTGCTGCTGGTCTTCAGCATGTGGTTCCTCCTGGTCCACTTGCATCTTCTGAAAAACAGGTCACATCGAATCCTGAAACTAGGAAATACTAACGAAGACTAAGCAACCTTCATGACCCACTGGCAAAATCCCATGGAATGGAATTCCTGATCAATTACCAGCCATCAAAACACTTAGACTCAAATTCCAGCTACAACACATTACCTATTAACAGAAGTTTTCTTCTCTGTATCTCAGTTAATAAATCTGTACAATGGACTAAACACTTGCTCTACCCTACTGTAAATGTAAAACAGGGGTGGCTATGAAAATACTTTGTAAACCCCAGCAGTACTCATCTTAATATTTAATGTAACATTTTTGAAGAGAGCAGGAGTTTCTCCAAGCTTCCTCCTGAGTAAATTTCTCTCAGAAGTCTCAACATTTTCAAGCAGTTTTTAAATTAGTCTTTTCATCCTCACAAGTACAACTACTGTGCACATTACGGTACATGAACACCTTGAGAATTCCATTAAAAAAGAACAATGCCTGGGGATGCCTGGGTGGCTCAGTCAGTTGAGCCTCCAACTCTTGGTTTCAGCTCAGGTTATCATCTCTTGGGTCGTGGAATTGAGCCCCACGTCAGGAACCCCACTAGGTGGGGAGACTACTTGAAGATTCTCTCCTTCTGCTCCTCCCCCAACTCACATGCATACACATGTGCTTTCCTTAAGTAAATACATCTTAAAAAAAAAACCTGACAATAATGACAAAGGGGAAAGTGTATGGAGACCTGAATCACCAGCTCGCAAGGTCTGCAGCTCCTAAGAATGACCCCAGAAGTTTCTGAAAGTGATACGTGGACCTTAACCGAGACCAACTCAGTAAGACCTCCCTCTGAAGACTCAAACATTTGTAGTTTCATAAAGCGTGATTTTGATGCACAATAAGGATGAGACCTAGGGCATGATTCCAGTAAATGAGTATAAAATCAGCTTATGAAAATAATCAACCAAGACTGAAAGCATTCTTCAGTAATGAGAATCAGAAACAACTCAACTTGAGAAGTACGTGGTCTGAAGAGAGAAGCCCAACTATATTTCATTTCTATTAGACTATATAGGGGCAACTGTGTGGCTCAGTCGTTAAGCATCTGCCTTCGGCTCAGGTCATGATCCCAGGGTCCTGGGATCAAGCCCTACATCGGGCTCCCTGCTCTGCGGGAAAGCCTGTTTCTCCCTCTCCCACTTCCCCTGCTTGTGTTCCCTCTCTCGCTGAATCTCTCTCTGTCAAATAACTTTTAAAAATCTTAAAAAAAAAAAAAAAAAAAAGGAAAGAAAGACTGTAATAAAGACCTTCTGGAAGGAAAGGAAGGAAAGGAAGGGAAGGAAGGGAAGGAAGGGAGGGAAAGGAAGGAAGGGAAGGAAGGGAAGGAAGGAAAGAAGGAAGGAAGGAAGGAAGGAAGGAAGGAAGGAAATAAAATAAATAAATAAATAAATAAATAAATAAATAAATAAAGTAAGTAAGTAAGTAAGTAAGTAAGACCTTCTGCTAGTTCACCTGTGCTGGGATAAAGGGACACAATGCACTCTCAGCAGCTCTGTCACAAGGTTCCTCCCTTGCCACCCAGTCAATCTGTTAGAATGTCTAGACAAGTCACCTCTACACCATCATAAATGATCTAAAATGTATAAAATGGCCAGATTACCTCTTCCTCCTTTGCATTCTGATCTGTTTCCATCGGTTCCTCATTTTCCTCAAACTTGAGCACTTCCACTAGAGATGCACTGGACACACTGAAGATACCATGGACGTTTACTCGAACCTTGACTTTCACTTTTGAACTGGAGCCATCAGACTGAGGAGTGACTTTCTGAACTAAAAACTGAGCTAGGGACATATGAAACAAAAGAGAACACACAACCTGAGAGGATGAATTCAAACATGAATACATGCCCATATGGCCAAGTTATGCCCATTTCTCAGTGACCAGTCAGTAACATGACACTTCAAATAAAGCAAGTAGGTACTCCTACAATTTTACTCAATCATTAGATTTCTCCTCCTTCTCTCATAAATAGTCAAACTGTTATGGTACCTTGTCCTAATTAAGGACTAACACATCTCCTAACCCTCCAAACATTTTCTTGCCTCTGACCCCTTACCCAATTCATCTTTTTATGCCACTGCCAGGGAAGTTCCTAAACCGATGTCACTTTACTGAAAAAAACCCTAGTGACTGCATACTGCTTCTGGCATTTATCAAGAAACTGCCATATATCGAGAGTCAGTTATTACACCAGAGTTTTACTTATGTTTTTAATTCACAAAATATGAATTCTCATTCTTATTCCTGTTTTACATATGAGAAAAACAGAGTAGGTTAACCTTCCTACCGCTTCTAAGTGCCATTCATGATATTCCTAATACTTTACTCATGTATTCCAAGTCTATAATGATCATGTAATTCTAGTTTTTTTCCTCACCTAGTACAACTTCCATATTATAAGAGTTTCTCTGAGGGTCTGTAAAGACTCTAGCCAACATGGCTCATATCCTAGGGTACCGACGTAACAATCTTCTAATGATTTTCTGTGTCTATCTTGTAATTCTGTGTTAGGGTCAACATTGAGTTTAACTCTTTTTCAGTACCTACGTATTTATTATCACATTTATTATTTATTATGTACAAGGTATACCCACTATATGCATTAACCAAGAAATACTGCCCACACAATAGGGGATCCAATTAAGGAGTAACCATCCTGCTAGTAGCGAACTGGTCACAAGCCTGGAAGAGGTTTTTTTTGTGGGATTTACAATATCAAATTTCAGAATATTATACTTGCTCTCTCCCGGTTCTCCCAAGTACATAATTTTTCTTTTTTTTTTTTTAAGTTTCAAATTCTACTTACCTATAGCAGGATCTGGATAGGGCAAATCCTGCGGGGAACTATAATAGGCCTCAAGAGTGAAAGGTTCCTTTCTATAAAATGTGAGTACTTTAGAGAAAGGAGCAGAATGATTTTTTGTAAAGACTTCACAGTCACTAGATGGAGGAAAAAGACAAAAACACACAAATTTAAGATATTCCTGAACACTTTTACCAATTTATTCTACATCTGTAATTACTGCGTGGCTCATGCTCTCTCATCTGTCATCATGTCCAGGACATAAAAGATTCCAAAGGGGGAAAAAAAACCTACATATGTATCTCTAGATATATATGAAATCAATTTTAAGAAAAGGAATATAAATATACTTCAATAAGTATGTAAAAGTCACCAATTACTTCAGCAGGATCAATTATAATAAACTAAGGACACAAATTAATTCTCAAGACTAAATAAATAAGGCATCACTTTGCTTCATGCACTGTAATGAAATGTTACAAATTTGCAAAAGTTGAAATAGAAGGCAATATTTTACTCAGACTTAACACTAAGTTAACTGTAAGTATAAAAATAATTAATAAATGTTATTACCTTGACCCTTCTTCAGCTGGAGAATTCCATCTCAGAGATATTGGATATGGTACTACATCAGTTATAGAAAATTCTCTGACTTTGAAAGCAGGCGATAAGATTGCACACTAGAATAATAATTTTTAAAAATTCCATATGACAAGTACAGACATTATGAACTGTTATTATGAGGCCTATAAATAAATGACTTCAAAAAACCCTCATCAACAGATAGGTGTTTACATTAATAATTTAATGATGTATAAGTAAGTGGTTTTAAAAACTTCTATCATTTGTCAAATTAGCCATTACTTACCATTCTTCCAATAACCCAAACTTTTATTTAATTGATATATGATGCTACTCCATATACAGACAATAGATAATGTGCCAAATTCTTGTAATATTTCAGGCTTACCTATGTTTCTAATAAATTAATTCAGCTTATTGCACGTTATAGAGTACAATTCCACTTAACATCACCTTTGATATCGATTGTAAAACTAAAATTGCAGAACCTTACACCCAGAGGTCATCCTAAGTTAACCTCAGATTATTATTAGCTGGATATAGAAGATCAATGCCGTCTTGGCACAATGACCTATAAATGGATGGCTACCTGTGAAAGAAAGCTCACCTGCAATGCACAGCCTCGAGTAACAGCTTCATCAGCATTTAGTGTCGTACTAAGTTCTTTACCAAAAAATTTGCTGATCTTCTCTTTCACTGCAGGGATTCGTGTCGCACCACCAACTATCTCCACTGCATAAATATCTTCTTTCTTTAACTCTATTTTAAAATTATTAGAATAGACATTGAGTTGAAAACAACTTTTAAATTAGTACTTTACAACAAAATATAAGAGCAATATAACATCTTAACACAAAAAAATAACTTACAGATCCATAACAAAACCCCGCCACTCCTTCACCCCTCATCAGCACCATCATCACCAACAAACACACACCCTGCAGCATATGAAAACAAGTAGGTATGTTCTGATGCACCAAAGAACATGGACAGTGTGGCACATATTAGGACTTAAGAGGACAGGGCCATGAATACTAAATGCCCTACAGCGTAGAGATCCCACAATCTCTGAAACAGTCCCACACAAAAAATCATAAAAACATCAATAGTTAAGCTAGCCACAGGGAAAATAAGAGGGCCTTGAAATACTGAGTTACCCCTGACATGGCAGGAAAGAAAGAAATAAGTATTCAAAGCACACCTAGCCACATGAGCACTCCATCCAGAGCACAGGCATAATACAGATTATTAACACAGGTACAGCCTCCTAACAGAAGTAAAGAGCATACCGAAGCTCTTCTGTCACTAGTAAAATACTCCCAACATCACCTGGTTTCCTGGCCACATTTTATGCAACAAATACTGACGATATGTTGAGAAGAGCTATTTAAAGAAACAGGCTATCCTGGTATGGAAAGAACATGCCAGTTTGCCATAATCACTCTGATTTAAGAGCTGACCTTTGTCAAGATGACAGTACTTCTCAACGCTCGGAAATACTTAGCAACCAACACAACAGTAGACTTAAAAGTATGCTGAAGGTTTTAGGAAAATTAAATGATACATTACTAAATCAAACGTCTACTTTTAACTAGAGATAAAATTAAAGCATCCTGTTAAAATAACTATGTGGTTATCACATCCTCCCTTGGCTGTTTCTCAGTCGGCAAAAGATTCAGACAGAAAAGCCTGTACGACTACCACAAGCAGCAATGCAAAAGACAATTTTTACAACTATGAAGTAAATACAACGTTTATACCCATCTGAGTCTGATTCTTGAGAAAACTATTAGATTTCCCTGGACAACATTATCAAAAGAGGTGGGGGCGGGGGTCCAGAGGAAAGGCAGACATAGAAAGAAGCTTAATATAGCAATGAAGTAAGTGATACATATAATGAAAATTTGTGTAACTTTAAAAAAAAAAAAGTAATAACATTTTCCACAAAAAGCCATGATTATACAAACAACTGAGTCACAGTAATACTTACTGGCTTGTTCCAAAACACTACGAAGTGGTGGCTCCACTCTAGCTAAGAGATCATCACACATCTCCAGAAATTTGCCCCTATGAACAAAAGAGCAACAGCTTTAAATCACATTCCACTTTTATGTTGGGGAATAAACGGCTATAATCAAAAGGCAGATAATAAGAAGTATTGGCAAGAATGCAGAGAAACTTGGTAAGAATATAAAATGGTGTGGCCATTTTGGAAAAGAATTTGGCAGTTCTTCGAAATGTTAAACATAGTGTTACCATATGACCCAGCAATTTCACTCGAGGTATACAACCAAAAGAACTGAAAACGTACATCCACACAAAAACTTACACATAAATGTCCTTCACAGCAGCATTACTCACAACAGCCAAAAAAAAGTGGAAAAAAACCTTATTTCCATCAAGTAACATTCAGGAATAAAAAGGAATGAATACAGTAAGAGAGACTGACAGATGTTAAAACAATGAATAGACTTTCAAAAAATTATGCAAGGTGAAAGAAGCCAATCAAAAAAGAACACATATTACATATTTATATGAAATATTCAGAACAGGTAAATCCCAAGAGACAGAAAGTAGATTAATGGCTCCTAGGGCTGAAAGAAGAAGAACAGATGATTAAAGACAGCTCATGGGTACAATTCCTTTTTCCTTTTTTTTTTTAATACTCTTTATTTTTTTAGATCACTGTTAGAAATAAACAAAGTACAGAGAATTCTCACATACCCCTCACTTGCCCCCTCGCCCCAGTTCCCCTATTAACATCTTACATGGCTGTGATGACATTTCTAATAAGTGATGAGCCAATACTAACACATTACAGTATAAATTAGGGCTCTATAGGTTTTGACACATGTATAATGATAAGTATCCAGCTTGATGGTATCACATGGAATAGTTTCACTGCCCTAAAAATCCTGTGCTCCACCTATTCATCCCTCACTTCCCCTGAACCCCTGCCAACCACTGAGGTTTCATGGTCTCCATAGTTCTGCCTTTTCCAGAATGTCATATAGGTGAAATCAAATAGTATGTAACCTTTTCAAACTGGCTTCTTCTGCTTCAATTAAGTATGCATTTAGGGTTTCTCCAAGTCTTTTTATACCTTGATAACTCAAGAGTTTTTTTTATGATGATGAAAATATTCTATAACTGGGTTCTGGGAATGGTTGCCCAATTTTGTGAATATAACTAAAACCACTGATCAGACACTTTAGAAGTGTGATTTTTATGAATTCTATCTCTGAGGTACAAAATAAATTTACACACATGAATGGCAAAAGTTTAAGACCACCTATACCAATATTGGTGAGGATGTAAACAACTAAAACTCTTACATATTGGTTAGAGCTTAAAATGAGTTTTTTCCCTAATAACAAAAAAAATTGGAAAAAGCTAGTATCCATCAAGATGAGAAAACAATAAACCTATAATGGCAAACTAGTCAGCAATACACAAGAAGGACAAATGATAGATACAACAACTCAATGAATCTCAAATTTTATGCTGAGCAAACCAAGCCTTACATAAGACTACACACCGGATGGCTGCATTTCTAAGAAGTCTTGGAACAGGCAATTTTCATCTCCGACCCCTTAAAACAAAAAGTCCCGTCCAACAGCAGCTGCCCCTGGGGATGAAGGCCTGGGGAACATTTCTGGAGATGATGGACTGTCTCCTGAGAATGGTGTTGGTTCGTTGTCAAAACTCAGCAAAGGAACACTTCAAACTTGAGTATGTCATTATATAAAAATAAAACAAGAACTATAAAACAGTGAATTCTGATTGATAAGCATATTTTAGTACGTGGGGAGAAGTATACAGAGAGATGTCTGCAGTTTAGTTTGAGGTGCATCCAAAAAAAAAAAAAAATTGGGTAAATAGAAGGATCCAAGTACAGTTACTATTATAAATAGAAGAACCCAAAAGGCAGGATAGGGATGTTCACTATAAATGTCTTTGTTTTGCTGCATGTTTAAAATGTCCATCATAAAAAAATGAAAAGAAGGGCGCCTGGGTGGCTCAGTCGGTTAAGCGTCTGCCTTTGGCTCAGGTCATGGTCCCAGGGTCCTAGGACCATGACCTGAGTCTGCTTCTCCCTCTCCTGCTTCCCCTGCTTATGTTCCCTCTTTCACTATCTCTGTCAAATAAATAAAATCTTTAAAAAAAAAAGAAATGAAAAGAATCCTGCAGAGAGGAGTCTTGAAAGATGGCAACAGCAGTAGTAGATGCTTTTTGTTTCTTTTCTAAAATTCGTTTGGAAAACTAATTCCCACAACTATAAAATTCAACTATTTAAAATGTATAATTAAATGGCTTTTAGTATATTCAGAGCTGTGCAACCATCATCACAATTTTAAAACACTTCTGTCACTATTAACCATTATTTCCCTGACCCCCCGCCTCACCCAGCCCTTAGCCCTAGGCACCCACTCAGGCTGGACAGTCCATATAAGTAGAATTATACAAAATACAGTCCTTTGCAACTGGCTTTGTTCACCTGGAATAAAGTTGTCAAGGTTCATCCATGTTATGGCATATATCTGTACCACATTTTTTAAATTGCCAAACAATATTCCATTGTATTGTTTCCATTTTTTGACTATTAGGAATAGTGCTGCTATGACCATTAATGCATGAATTTTTGTGTGCACATTTTATTACTCTTGAATGTATACGAAGGAATGGAATTGCTGAATCATAAGGTAACTCTAGGTTTAACCTATTTTAAGCGACTACCGAACTGTTTTCAAAATGGCTGCACCATTCTGACTGCCACCAGCAGTGTTTAAGTATTTCTCCACATCCTCTTCAAGGCTTCTGACAACAGCAATCCTGATGGGTGTGAACTGTTGTCTGTGGTTTTGATTTGAGTTTCCCCAACGGCTAATGATGTTGACCATCTTCTCATACCCCTAACTGGCCATTTCTGTATTTACTTTGGAGAAGCACCTATTCAGAGTCTTTGCCCATTTTTTAACTGGACTGTCATTTTATTATTCATTTGTAATAGTCTCTGTATATTCTGGATACAAACAGAATAGTTTTTTAATCTCTTCATATCCTGTCAAATATATACACAGAGCAACTAGGATAGCAAAACCAAAACCCCACTAACACCAACAGTAACAGGTATATACAGTATCTGCCACAAAACCCCAAAATACAAATGGGTAAAGAAAAACCACCAGTAATTACACAATTCCTACGAAGAAGTATCAGTATCTGTGCAAAAGGAAGCAGAGGAAAACAACAGGACGCATAATGAAAATATAATGGACCTGAAAAAATTAACCAAAAGTCAGCAGGCCAATTTGAAGACAGTAGGTGAAGTCAGGGAGGGGTTGGCACACTCCAGAACAAGAGAATATAAAAAAAAGTCCTCAATGCAGTACATTAAGAACCATGCGGAATAAGAACCAATAAACTATAGTAACCAAGTTAAAAGTTTCTTTCAGGGGCACCTGGGTGACTCAGTCGTTAAGCATCTGCCTTCATCTCAGGTTATGATCCCAGGGTCCTCAGATGGAGCCCCACATCGGGCGTCCTGCTCAGCGGGAAGCCTGCTTCTCCCTCTCCCATTCCCCCTGCTTGTGTTCCCTCTCTCGCTGTCAAATAAATAAATAAAATCTTAAAAAAAAAAAAAAAAGCGTCCTTCAAGAAAAGGCCACAAAGAGGAAAAACTACTGGTAAAATCCAAAGAGAACAACACTGAAGACAAAAGAAGACAGAATAAAGGAAAACACAAAGATAAGAAGCCACATTTTAAAAATATTTCTTAAAAACAAAAGAGGGTACTTTGGAGCAGTGAATTCAGAAAAACTCTTAAATCACACTTCCAGTCTAAAAGTTCAGGAATATTAAAAAAAAAAAGGGGGAGGGGGCGGGCAGGCTGCCTAGGTGGCTCACTCGCTTGACCATCTGACTCTTGGTTTTAGTTCGGGTCATGATCTCAGGGTCATGAAATTGAGACCCGCATCAGCTCCACACTCTGCAAAGAGTCTGCTTGAAGATTTTCTCCTCCCCTCTGCCTCTCGACACTGACTCTCTGGCATGCTCTCTCTCCTAAGTAAAACTTTTTTAAAAAAATTGTTCAGGACTTTATAGATTTCACATAAAAATGAGACTAGGCAGGGGCACCTAGCTGGCTCAGTCAGTAGTGCATGTGACTCTTGTTCTTGAGGTCGTAAGGCTGAGTCCCACTCTGGGGTAGTTTACTTAAAAAAAACAAAAACAAAAACAAAAAAACGGGTGCCTGGGTGGCTCAGTCGGTTAAGTGTCTGCCTTCAGACTCAGTCATGATCCTAGGGTCATGGGATGGAGCCCCACAATGGGATCCCTGCTCAGCAGGGAATCTGCTTCTCCCTCCTTTTGTCCCTCGCCCCGCTTATCCTCTCAAAATAAAATCTTAAATAAATAAAACAAAATAAAAAACAAAAAAATGACAAAACACAAATCCAGAGACAGAAAGATTAGTAATTGCTTAGAGTTAGTGTGGGAGGAATGGAGATGACTGCTAATGGATATATGCGGTTTCTTTTTGGCTTGATGAACACATCCCAAAATTAGATCACAGTCCTTTTTGCACAACCTTGTGAATACACTGAAACCACTGAATTGTATGTACACTTTAAAGTTTGACATATTTTATGGTATATGAATTGCATCTCAATGAAAAAATGATAAAGAAATTTAAAGAGCAACAGAATTAGAAAAACTAAGAACTGGAAATAAAAGAACAATATCAGAAATGAAAAATAACCTAGAAATGACACAAAGACAAATACCTCATAGAGTGGCATAAAGCGATGAATGGAAAGAGAATGACAAATATAGACCATAGGCAAGAAAGATCCAAAATACTTACGTAATCGCTTTGAAAGAATAAAATCAAAGTACAAGGGCAGAATACTGAACAATGTAATTCAAGAAAACTTCCTTGGTTTTTAAATAGCTATGAAACTACATACTGAAAACACACACTGCGTACCTGGGAAAAAAGATCAAAAACAACCAGCAACAAAACCCAATTTATCCTGGTAAATTAAACTTTCTGGGGGGGGAGAGGGAATGGGGACAACTACCAAGAATAACAACAAATAACTGAAAAGTACACTGCCACAATTAGACAGGAATGCTTATATACCAAAAGAGTATTACTCCATTTAAAAGATAATCAAGGAGGGATGCCTGGGTGGCTCAGTTGGTTAAACAGCTGCCTACGGCTCAGGTCAAGATCATCCTGTGATCGAGTCCCACATCGGGCTCCTTGCTCAGCAGGGAGCCTGCTTCTGCCTCTGCCTCTGCCTGCCACTCTGCCTGCTTGTGCTCTCTCTCTGAGAAATAAATAAATAAAATCTTAAAAAAAAAAAAAAAGATAACCAAGGAAAGGGGCATCTGGCTGGCTCAGTCAGGGACCATGTGACTCTTGATCTCAGGGTTTTAAGTTTGAGCTCCACGTTGGGCACAGAGCTTACTTAAAAATAAAATCTTTAAAGAAATAAAGATAATCAAGGAAAAAAATACAAGCTAAGGTTATGTTCTAGTCAACCAGGTATAAATATGGAAAATGGTCATCAACATGTAAGAACTGTACACGGTTCACATGTGCCATTTCTTAAAAACCTATTAGACTATCCTTCCAACAATCAAAATGATGAAGACACATTAACATAAAGCAGTAGTAAATAACAAGTCTCAGGAAGGATGTGGTGAAACTGAAACCCTTATACATTGCTGGTCAGAATGTAATATGGTCCAAATGCTGAGAAAAATAAATTGGCAATTCCTTAAAAAACTAAACACAGGGGCGCCTGGGTGGCTCAGTGGGTTAAAGCCTCTGCTTTCGGCTCAGGTCATGATCCCAGGGTCCTGGGATCGAGGCCCGTGTCGGGCTCCCTGCTTAGCAGGGAGCCTGCTTCCTCCTCTCTCTGCCTGCCTCTCTGCCTACTTGTAATCTCTCTCTCGCTCTGTGTCAAATAAATAAATAAAATCTTTAAAAAAAAAAAAAACTAAACAAAGAATTAGCATGTGACTCAGCAATTCCACTCCTACATTTATTCCCAAAAGAACTGAAAACAAGAGTCAAAGAAATACTTATTCATGAATAGTCATAGAAGCACTATTCACAATAGCTAAAAGGTAGAAACAACCCAAAGGTCCATCAGTTGATGCAAGGATTAAAAAAATGTGTTTTCCATACAAACGGATTATTTGTCATAAAAAGCAAAAAATACTAACACATGCTACAATGTGAATGAACCTAGAAAACATTATGTTAGTGAAAGAGGTCAGACACAAACAAAGCAAAACACAGTTATAATGCCATTGATATGAAACATCCAGAATAGGCAAATCTATAGAGGTTAAAAAAAGTAGTGGTTGCCAGCTACAAGAGGCAAGGGAACTGCTTAATGGTTATGAGGTTTTATTTTGGAGTGATCTAGCTGTCACTAGAGGTGGTCACTGCACAACAATGTGAATGTATTAAAAATGCCAGTTTTGCGGGGGGTTTTTTTTAACGCCAGAGTTTTTCACTTTTTTTTTTTAAAGAATTTATTTATTTATCAAATATAGAGCAAGAGAGAGGGCACACAAGCAGGGGGAGCAGCAGGCAGAGGGAGAAGCAGGATCCCTGCTGAGCAAAGAGCCGGATGCAGGACTCAATCCCAGAACACTGGGATCATGATCTGAGCTGAAAGTAGACACTTAACAGACTGAGCCACCCAGGCGTCCCAGTTTTTCCCTTTAAAATGATTACGTGAGGGCTCAGCTCCCTGCTTCTCCCTCTCCCCTGCTCATGTTCTAAGTAAATAAAATCCTCAATTACCCAGAATTCTTACAGCACTGTACAAAAAGAGTTATTGCTGACAAGTGACCCTGAACTACCCAAGAACACCAATTTCTGAATCAACAACTAAATCAAATTCAATACTATTCAGCATTAAAGTACCTCATCCTGATTTTTTTAAAATTACTAACTCACACGTAATACATGTACCTGTCAACCTACTAGAATAATCAGAACAAAATATCAGTCCACTATTAGAATAATCAAATCCAAACTTCACATAAAAAGTAGGATCTTGAATGGTCTCTAAGTTTTACCTATATAGCAACCATGATAATTTCAACATTTAACTAAATAAATGGTAATAGAAGTGGAGAAAAATCACAGTTTAGTTTAACATCAAAATATTGGTCCGGTTACCTATTCATAGTCCCAGATACATCAACATCATTCATAAAACATTCGATGCTTAAAGGGAGGTCTGAAGCATTTGCACTCATCAATTTCTTGAGTTTCTCACACTCTTGAGACAGTCGTAATAATGCACGGATTTTGGACTTTATGTCTAGCTTGTATTTCTTCCCAAATTCTTCACAGAAGTGATTTACTAACACCTCATCAAATTTTCTGCCTCCCAGTGTTGTGTCAAATGCAGTGGCCAGAACCTTAGGAAAAAAGATGATAATTAATTCAAAAATAAACCAATCAACTTAAAATTTTATCATGACACATATTTAACTGATAAATTATGAGTGGGCACATTAAGGATGAAACAAGGAAATGTTGCACCTGTCATTTTATCACTGTGAAAAGAGACACTATAATCGCCAATTTACAGATGATGCTACGGGCCCAAACAGATGAAATAACCTGCAGGTCACAAAGCTAATAAGTGGCAGAAGTGTGATTTAAAACCTAATCCCCTCAATTCCAAAATCCAAGCCCTTTCTACTACACCCGTCTCACTTTAAACTAAAACTACATATACAAGGACAAACGCGCTAAGATGTCATTACACAGCTCTGGTCTTATCGCTGTCACAAAACTATGAATAAAACCAAAGCCCTACCTTGATGCAGTTTTCTACCAGGAAACATGCTAGAAGCTTAATTCACAGCAACCTGTAGAAGTCTCATTATCTTTTTGGTTGTTTTTTTTTTTAAAGACTTTATTTATTTATTTGACAGAGAGAGATCACAAGTAGGCAGAGAGGCAGGCAGAGAGGAAAGAGGCTCCCCACTGAGCAGGGAGCCCAATGCGGGGCTCGATCCCAGGACCCTGAGATCATGACCTGAGCTGAAGGCAGAGGCTAAACCACTGAGCCACCCAGGCGCCCCGAAGTCTCATTATCTTTGATTATCCATTACCCAAATCTTGAGCAGATCAGAAGCAAACCAGATCTAATCCAATTCAATAATAGAAGGAAGGCTAAATAAATGATTACATTCTTATTAAAAAATTAAATCAATAAAAAAACAATCTGTTCAAAGATGTTTAATGTCATGGGGAAATTTTAATATATTAAGTGAAGAAAAAAACAGGACACAGAACTAATTACAGTCTAATTCTAATTTTGTTTTCTTTAAAAGACTAAAATGAAATACAGCACCCTATTCATAGTACTAACATTGTGAATGCTTTTTCTTCCCATAAACATGTCTTCCAAGTTTGGGGTGTTTTGATAATGAGTATTTTTAGAATTAAATTTTAATTATAATCGCAAAACTGACAGATGACAGGAAATAATAAAGGACAATTTGGGGGGGCAAGTAATCACAAATATTTATCACTCTGACCCAAAGCCAAAGCTAAATTATGCCCAGTAACTTCTGCTTAAAAAGGTGAGGGGTGCCTGGGTAGTTCATTCAGTTAAGTGTCTGCCTTTGGCTCCAGTTGTGATCCCAGGGTTCTGGGACTGAGCCCCACATTGGGCTCCCTGCTCAACAGGGAGCCGGCTTTTCCCTCTCCCGCTCGGGCTCCCATTCCCCGTTTGTACGTCCTCTCTCCCTGTCAAACAGATAAAAGCTTTAAAAAAAAGGTTAAAGTATACAATGGACTTTATAGTGATTAGTGTATTTACACCTGTAAAAATCATAAACGTGTTAGTTCCAACCATCTCAAAGATTCATTTTCTTTTTATTGGGGGGGAAAAAAGCCCTAGAAACAATATAAATCAGATACAAAGTGAAACCAAGTCTAGTTTTCAAAATAAAAGGACTGTATTATATAAGGATCTCAAAATGCCCTCCAAACCTAGCGAATACTTAATTATGAGACAGATAGTCCCTCCCTACCAATCCCCAAATTTGAAGGAGAGGCACAACTGAGGCCTTAGCACAAAGAACCCTAATACACAACCCTAGTAACTAAAGCAAACACTCAAAAACTCATTGGTTCTTAAGCAAATTCTAAATAAAATCAGCAAAAGAAATGATTTTATATCCCATTATGGAACTGGCATACACCAGCAAATTCAAATGTGACCATGTTCACTCTTCGGCCCTCCTTGCCTTAAACACTGCTACACTTCTCTGTGTCAAAGTGCTTTCTCCAGAGCTCTAAGATTTCCAAAAATCTAGAATATCACTCTCAGTCTGGTTTCTTTTTGGGCATTCAAGTTTTAGTGCCCACACTCTTTTCCCAGAACACTTAAAACCTTAAGATCAAGAACACAATACTTTTGTCATCTCTTCAATTCTCAGTATAAAAAAAATACACAAATGGACTACATGTTAAAGAACCCTAGTAAGCCTTCAGGATAAACACTTATTTTCTGAAAATTACAGATTAGAAAAATAAGGATCAGAAATCTTAAGAGCTTTTTCTTCAAGGTCTATGCTCTTTGCTTCACACCATGCCAACTCTTGAAAATTACAGCTTCTACCCTACTTCTACATACCTGGCTTTAGTTTAGATGCCTCATACCAAGTTTCCATTAATGAAACAAAATTCTTTATTTTTTCAACTGTCTCCCATAAGTTCCTCATTACCACACACCTGTAGTAAAGTTGTCCAGAAATAATATACTTACTTTAAGTTTTCCTCTATTAAACGCACATACAGAAACTTGGTAAGAAGAATGCCCCATGTCTACAAAAACTACATTTCTTGGCTTCTCTTCTAGGGCAGGAAGATCTTGCTTATAGATTCCATAGGCAAGAGCAACTACATAAGAAAAAAATTAAATGCAATGTAACATTATCATTTAAATAGTATATTAAAAACTCACTTTAAGTAAAAAAAAAAGTATACAATGAATAGGACTGCATCATATGCTATGCTTTACAAAGAATCAAATTCTTCATATGCTCTGCATAATGTATGCAAGAACAACAGTTACTTCAAAGAATTAAATGCTGACATTCACTTAGACCTCCTTAACATTTTCAATTTCACATTCCAGTGACTGGAAATTTTTCCCAACCACTTCCCCCACTTTTCCAAACATGTTTTCCAGAATTTTTTTTTGTCTACACTTGCACCATCTCAACATTCCCACATATCACTCTCTCAGATGTTGCTTTACACATTACAGCCCATTAAAGGGCTGGAGAAAAGGTGGATCTTTAAACTAACACACTGTGAACACACAATAACTACGTTACTTTCCAAAGGAGGATGTGATTAAGTACCAAAGTAAGTGCTATGTGGATAAAGAAAAAGCACTGGTCAGATAAATTCTTTATGTGTGACACAATATCCAAAAATACTATGGCACATAAATGTAAGTGCTGCAAGCAAATAAAGAACAAGAAACCCAGGGTTTTTAAGATGGCAGAAACTTCCAAGATTCACCAAGTCACAGATGCTAACAGTCCCTGTTACCTGCAGTTGTTTCATTCATTAATCGCAGGCAATTAAGGCCAGCAATTTGTGTTGCATCCATCACTGATCGTCTTTCTGCATCAGTATAGAAACAAGGAACCTACA
Organism: Ailurus styani; assembly: GCA_002007465.1. Classification (NCBI taxonomy): domain Eukaryota; kingdom Metazoa; phylum Chordata; class Mammalia; order Carnivora; family Ailuridae; genus Ailurus; species Ailurus styani. The sequence goes on along the minus strand of LNAC01000111.1, from coordinate 1,233,731 downwards.
AGAAGATTCGAAAGTTTCCTTTATTAGGGAGTCTTCATTTAAAATACACCTGTCAAAACACAGTTAAATCTAGAAACACCCTCAAATATCTAGAGCAATTTATTCCATATATGATCCAGGAAGTATTTCAAACCAGTAGGGAAAAGTAAGAATATTCAATAAGTAGTGCTGGAACAAATGGATAACCATATAGAGAAAATATTAGGTACCATCCCCACTGCACACCTCATACCAAAATACATTTCAAATCAAAGACTTAAGAGTTAAAAAGAAAAAAAGATCAGTACCAGAAGGGAGTCTTTACCATAAGAGTAGGAAGAAATTCTGTAAACATAACACAAAATACAGAAGAAAAAAGGGAGGAGAAAAGATTAACTTATTAATATTAGCAATATAACAGGACAGATGGTAACTACACTGTGGTGAACACAGCATAATGTATAAACTTGTCAAATCACTAGGATGTACACCTGAAACTAACATAACACTGTATGTCAACTATAAACAATTTTTTATAAAGATTAATACATTTGACTCATAAAAAATTCAAAAAAAACCCAAATGGGGAAAATATTTGTGACTCATAACATAAAATGATAGAGCTAATCTCTCTTATATGAAGAACTCCAAATCAAAAGGCAGACCCACAAACTCAAACTCAGCAAAGAATAGGAATGTTTTACAGAGAAGAAATACAGAAGGGCTCTTAAATTTAAAAATGCTTTCAACTTCACCTAAAGAATAAAACATTAAAATAACACACACATTCATAGCATTATTCACCTCTTAGAGAATTAGCTAACACCCCAATAAGCTGTGCTGGTGAGGCTGTTATCCAACAAGTCCTCTTATACACTGCAGGTAGAAGTGTGAGTACGAATACTTTAAAGGGCTCTCTGACAAATAAATAAATAAATCTTTAAAAAAAAAAAACACAAATACACACATCCTTTGACCTAGCACTGTACTTCTAGGAATTTAACCTCTAAGTCCTACAAACTTATCACATAAGAGCAAAATCCTGGGCGCCTGGGTGGCTCAGTGGGTTGAGGCCGCTGCCTTCGGCTCAGGTCGTGATCTCAGGGTCCTGGGATCAAGGCCCGCATCGGGCTCTCTGCTCAGCGGGGAGCCTGCTTCCTCCTCTCTCTCTCTCTGTCTGCTTCTCTGCCTACTTGTGATCTCTCTCTCTCTCTGTGTCAAATAAATAAATAAAATCTTTAAAAAAAAAAAAAGAGCAAAATCCTATCATCCTATCAAAGTTCATTCACAGCAGTAACATTTTTTTTTTATTCTTTACAATTAAAAAAAAAACCAAAAAACCAGAGGGGCGCACCTGGGTGGCTCAGTTTACCATCCAACTCTATTTCGGCTCAGGTCACGATCTCAGATTAGTGCACTAACCCATGCTGGGCTCTGTGCTCAGCAGGGAGTGTGCCCCCCAGATGAGAGATTCTCTCTCCCTCTGCCCCTCCCCCTGCTCACATGCCCGCTCTCTCTCAAATAAATCTTTAAAAAATTAAAATACAGGGCGCCTGCGTGGCTCAGTGGGTTAAAGCCTCTGCCTTCAGCTCGGCNATCCCAGGACGCTGAGATCATGACCTGAGCCGAAAGCAGAGGCTTTAACCCACTGAGCCACCCAGGCGCCCATAAATAAATATCTTAAAAATAAATTAAAATAAATTTATTTTTTTAAAGACTTTTATTTATTTATTTGACACAGAGAGAGAGATCAGATCACAAGTAGGCAGAGAGGCAGGCAGAAAGAGGAGAAAGCAGGCTCCCCGCTGAGCAGGGAGCCCGACACGGGCCTCGATCCCAGGACCCTGAGATCATGACCTGAGCCGTAAGGCAGAGGCTTAACCCACTGAGCCACCCAGGCGCCCTAAAATACATAAATTTTAAAAAAGGAAGCAACCCAGGTCCAAAAAAACCAGACTAAAGAGATTTCAGTACATGCATCAACTGGAATACTATGCAGTCACTGGAAAGAACAAAGCCCTTCTTTACCACTAAGAAAGATATAGAAGATAAAGTGTCTAAGATTGATCAAAAGAGAAATGAAACTAAAAAAGGATATGTATCATATTTACTTAGATACACAAAAATCTCTGGAAAGAAGAGTAATAAAATTCATAACATCTGGGAAGAAAAAACTTCCTTCTAGGTAAGCAGAGGGTGCTGAAGCTTCCCATACATATATTTGATTTTTGAATACCGGGGCTACTATTACCTTCCCAAAAAAATAAAGTTTATGCTTTAACAATAATCATTTCATAAATAAAGCAAAATACCCCCCGGCTCTATTTATACAGCGATTAGACATACTGTAACAGCAAGAGCTAGGGTAGCCAATGTGCAGCAGAGTTTGCATAGAAGCCAGAGCCAGCTATCCTTAGAAAGACCTGATGAAAAAAAAGGTTAGCTCTTTCCCAGCACAGAGGAACTTAAATGATAAACAGGTCACTAAATTGAAAGAAAATTTTCCCTAAAAGAGTGGCTCACTACACCTCAACTTTTGTACAACATAACTTATGCTACATGGCTATTTTCCTTCTGAGAGTCTAGAATTTTGGTATGGGTTAGGTACAAGGTGCCTACATGAATGACCCCCAGTTAGAAACCCTGGACTCCTAGGCTCAGGCAGAACTTGCCCAGTGTTCGGTTTGTCAGGTGTGATCACAACTTGCTGCTAGAAGAATTAAGCGCATCCAGTATGACTCTCCTGGAAGGGGACTCTTGGAAGTTTGTCCCTGGTTTCCTCCATAAACTGCCCTTATAACCTTTCCCTTTGTTGATTCTGCTTTGTTATCTTCTCATTATAATAAATCTTTGCCATAGTATGGCTAGATGGTGAGTTCTACAAATTCTCCCAACAAGTCACTGAAATTCATTGTAGCCATGAGGACCCCTAACACATAACTTAATACATCACTTTTTAACTTGATCTCAAAAGCTGGAAAAGCCACTTGGACATTCTGCCATTGTACATAAATTTCACTTCTATCCTGAGCATAACTGAGAATCAAAGTTACAGCACTAGGTGGGGAAAATGGGCAGAAATTTAAAAATACAATAGTTAGGGAAAGAAAGAAACATCTAAAATGCATCTAAGAAACACAATGCCTGCTCTTAATGTGAGCTCTTAAGAAAAGTAGCACTTTTATTCTTTGCATCCCCAGAATATACCACACAACCATAATCCAATTCTTCCTGACAAATGTCAGTTCTACTTTACCAGAAAGCCAAGAACAAAGCAATCTACCAGACAACAGACTACAGGGTAAAAGTCATGTAAGAGCCCTTGCTTTGCCAATGAATATGCCAATACGAACACAAAAGAGACCACAGAACTAAGATACTAATATTAACAACTGCAGAACAGGAGATTCCATTGCAAAGCCAATACATTCACCCAAATTTCAACAGTTCCTAAGGATGCCACTGCCCTACAGGCATAAAGCTACATACAGCCAGGCTTCCATCTTAAAAGGGATATGGAAAAGACAAGATTAGTCTACTGCTGCCCTGCCTTTAGTTCTGAACACAGGGCAAGCAAAAATACAGACATGGAAATGAAAAAACAACATTTCTAATTGTGAGTATTCAGCTAATTCAACAAACAAGTGGCTATCACATGCCAGGCACTAGGCCAAGTACTAAAAGGAATCCAGGGGCAAGTGGGATTTGAGGTAAGCCTTCAAACAGGGAAAACAGAGAAGGGCTGAGTAAAAACTAGGGGGCAGAAAAGATACTCAAAAAAATGAAAACTGGTTTGATGAATTCTTAAAATAATCTCTATAACCAAAGGCAAAAAGCAATTTTATTTGCAACTGACAACATTCTTGTCTCTGCTTCTTAAGTCCCCAGTAAAACACAGGGATCAAACTCACCGAAACAACACAGTCCACAACAGGCTTCTTAAGAACACTTTCTGCGGTCTCCTTCAGTTTGGACAAAAGCATGGCAGTTACTTGCTCTGCAGTAAAATTTCGCTCTTCCTCCATATATCTTACCTGCAATAAAACAACAAAAGGATCTAGACTTATTCGAGTTTTTCATGACCTAAAAGCCTAAAATGAGCAATGTCTAACACATCATCAATTTAACATTATCTCAAGAAAGAACTGAAGAACACTAGTCTGGGAAGCAAAAACAACTTCTGAATGGCACTTTAAGCTTTTTAACATGTTTATCAAACATGACTACCTGAAGATAAGGACCATTATGTAAACAGTATGCCGTGACCACCAACAAAAACTGAGATCGGGGTGCCTGCATGGCTCAGTTGGTTAAGCGTCTGCCTCCGGTTCAGGTCATAATCCCAGGGTCCTGGGATAGAGCCCCTCATGAGGTTCCCTGCTTAGCGGGAAGCCTGCTTCTCCCCTCTCCCTACTTGTGTTCCCTCTCACTGTCTCTGTCAAATAAATAAATAAAAATCTTTAAAAAAAAAAAAACTGAGCTCACCTGTGCAGAAGCAAACTGGTAAAGCTCACCATGGCCCACACTGCATCTCCATAAAGAGGTCTGGTGGTGGGCACTCTGCCACCTGGAATACTACGTGAGTTTTACTTTGTTTACCATGTTGACTTTATGATCATTTCCAAAATTAGAATCCAATCTAGCCTGAGGTCATAGTTTTTGTCAGTTTGTTTACTGCTGGAGGCCCAAGACTTAGGACAAATCTGACTCAATAAATACTTGAATTAAAGGATAAATGAATAAAGCTTCAAGATATCCTACCCTGCATAAAAGTGTACAACCTGGATAAGGGCTACAAACTTTAAGTGCTGAAAGTCTGGCTCGGACAAGCCCCCACATGCCCATAGTCCCCAAATACAATTCACACCTGAAAACCTAACTCTCTTCTCTCAGCTGCTGCTCCAAGTGAACCTGAACACCACCTTCTTCTAAACTCTTCGCTCCCGAGCCCAATCCTAATTTATTCTAGTTCAGAATCTAGTAGTCCCTTATTTTATTGCACAATAAAGATGGTAAAGCACCCCTCCCCGTGAGCCTCTTCTTCCCTACTATCTGCTTAATTGGATCCACTTGTTCCCTGGATCGTCCCCCTCTTTTCTTCCTTCTTTGGCTCTTACAATGCTTTAGACTAAGTCTGCCAAAACCTAATCCTATTTCTTTCCTGACTATAAGTATTTTCCATCTACTCACCTCCTTTTCTTTTTCCCTTTTTCCCTCCCCTGTACTCCAGATGTATCCATTACCACCCATTCAAACTGTTCTAAGATTACTGCCACAGATATCCTAAGTAAACCCAGTGATCATTCTTCCGTTATCAAAATTCTTCACTTCTAAATTCAACTGAGTTCTCAATAGCACAACTCACTAACTTTTTCTCACAATTCTCAGCATCTCTTGAATTTTGAGCCTGGTCCCACAATCCTGACTTCTCCAAATGCGGTATCTCAAACACCAAATCTCCCCTTGCTAAACTCAGTTGCCTCTTTTGTAGGATCAGTTCACTACATGCTTCACAAACTCTTCTGGATATCCCAGAGATAGCAAAGGCTAAACTCCCTTTTCCCCAAAAGAACACTACTTCTTTCCAACCTAAGTCCTACTGTCAAGAATATGACTATACTTCTGGTTAATGACTTTAAAGTGTTAAGTTCTACGTGTGGCCGAAGTCATTCACTAAAATCACACCAGAAAGACTGCTCCATCAGTAAACAATACAAGCAGCAACAGCAATGTTAACTTCAAACTACCACTACCCTTCAGTCCAACCCATTTTAACAATACCACCTATCACTCCCAATCAAAATCCAGATCATTCAAAAAAGCCCAAAAGGTCTTTCCTACCAAACCCTCCTCCTAAACACTTGTAAACATTTTCACTACAACTTGAACTCAGAATGGTACAGATATATATTGATCTGATACAATAAAACACTCTATTTTAATTGTAACACATCACTTTGAGACCTTACCTTTATACCTGTTAAACCAGTGGGCAATTGTACAATATCATATGCCAGGTTAGTTTTTTCTGCTTCCACAAATGGATCAGAGAATGCTCGGCCATGGAATCTTTTAAATCCTTGGACTGTGTTCTTTGCATTGGAAATTACCTAAAGAGAAAGAACATCAGAATCAGGGTGAAAAGACTAAGAGCAATTAAATTAGGGGGAAAAAAATTCAACAGCCTCAGATTACACTAGCATCATTTTTACTCCACAAGGTTTCCTTCTGAATTTCATTTTCTTCAACACTACATCTTTCTGCATGATGCCTGCTCACATGTGAAGTGAGGAATAACAGACCTGTACAGACCACAGTGGCTAAGATGGCACTAGATCCCAGCTTATCCTACTTCTCCATGAAGACAGGTCACTGTACATGTACGAAGGTATTCTTCCGTTCTTAAACTTCTCATTAACATTTACATAAAATGAGCTTTAACTTTTAAAAATTAAATGTTTACCATAATTTGTGATTCAAACTTTCCAGAAATCAATTTGGCAAAATCAATTCACAAATTCTAGTGAGAGAAAGTTTACAGGAAAAAAGGAGGACTGTTAGGTACATAAAGATAAATGTAAAAAGACAGTGACCAAATATTATTTACAACAGCAGAAGACTGGAAACAGCCTGGACCGTCAATTAACAGGAGACTGGATAAATAAATGATATATCCATACAGTGGGTAGCATTATTTTAGAAAGTTGGAAGACAAGTGTCTATATGGTATGATTTCACTTTTGGAGTGGGGGAACCATTTAAATCCGTAGAAAGAGTACAAAAGGTTATAGGTTAAGATACTAACAGTGATGTCTGGATAAAGGTAATATGTGTAATTTCCAAATTTCTTCTACTTTTAAATTTGTAAGAATTGCAGAGCTCCTCTGCATCAGCTATGTCAGAAGACACACACAGAGTCTTTTATAAAACAATATGAGAACTTCAATATCAGGCCCTACCTGACCAGGCTGCCAAGCAAAAACTCAGTATCACAGTAACTATGTTATCCTAGAACTAGGGAGCCAGTTTAGTACAATAACTACTCTCAATAATGAAAGCAAGTTTAAAAACTCACTGGAATTTTAGAAGGAAAGACATTTCAAACTAGCTCTGTACTTACTACCTACTGCTTCCGAATCAATCTTTGACTTTTTGAAAATAAGATTATAAAACACCCAAAGTAATTAAAAATCAATGGGCTAAAAACCATTTTCTTAGGCTTTTTATGTTTGTTTGGTTTTTTCTGGAATTTCTACACCCAACATGGGGCTCAAACTCATAACGCCAAGATCAAGAGTCGCATGCTCTTCCAACTGAGCCAGCCAGGTGCCCCTGGACTTTCATATCATAGGCCCTGCCCAATCCAGAAAAAAAGACATTTATTCATTTTATATGGTGCTCCAGGCTGAACCATAAAAAGGTCTAATATGCAATTCCTTAATTTTACAGCAACCTCAGACACTCAAAGCAACAGAACTCTTCGGGTTTTGCTGCTCTGGTTACCTAGAAACCAACAAATAATGTTAGGTTCTTATTTTATAAAGTAAACACATAAATGTCAAGTGCTTCTACAAGTGTGCTTTCTTTCCTTGAGAGCCTTGATTAACAAGATCAAATCTACAAACAACAGTGACTCTTAAGTATGTATGCCAAGGATGAAAACCCAGAGAGACATACTTCAAGGAACACATAAAATATAGAGGAATAACCAAGTCTTCCTTAAACAAGATCTGGACAAAATACATCCCGGTAGTTTGCATTAAATAAATTATACTGCTCACACTATTTTATCTTTTTTTTTTTTTTTTAAGTAGGGTCCATGGCCAGCACGGAGCCCAAAGTGAAGTTTGAACTAATGACCCTGAGACCGAGACCTGAGTTAGATCAAGAGTCAGAAGCTTCTTAACCAACTAAGCCACCCAGGGGCCCCTGCTCATGCTATTGAGCTAACAGCTATATAGCTAATAGCTATAAAAAGCTACTTGCTTCTCACTCAAGCAAGCACAGGAGACTAGGGATCAGGCCTCTTTCTCAACTGTTCACCTAGGGACTGCCATATCAGGCACATAATGGGCACCGAAACAGTTGCTGAAGGGAAAGATGGACAAAACAGAGAAATAAGTCATTTTAGGAAAACAAAACAAAACTCTACCTGGCTTTTAGCTGCTGCTCCAATTGAACGATTCTTAGGACCAAAAGAAATGCAAGCCCTAAGGGGAAAAAAAAAAAAAATTGAAGCATCAAACCTTACTTACACTTCATACATCACCGTAGCAAGCAACTTTTTTTTTACGATTTTATTTATTCATTTGACAGACAGAGAGATTACAAGTAGGCAGAGAGGCAGGCAGAGAGAGAGGAGGAAGCAGGCTCCCTGCTGAGCAGAGCGCCCGATGTGGGGCTCGATCCCAGGACCCTGAGATCATGACCACAGCCGAAGGCAGAGGCTTTACACCCCACTGAGCCACCCAGGTGCCCCAGCAAGCAACTTTTCTGAGTCTTAGCTAAAAAGCCACATATTATAAAAGCACATAGGAAGTCTATGATTGTGACCTCTCTAATTTAAAACTGTCCATGAGAATGCCTTACTGTGGAACCTAAGGCCTCTTACTATCCCAACCCCAACCACACTTTCCACCTGCATCTCAGGCACTGTGAACCAACACTAGTCTTCCCATCTTCCTGCTTTGCTCAGACCACTTTTGCCACCTGAAATGCTCTGGTCCTTCTATATCTCACTCATTCTCCAGCAGTATTACCCACTTTGTGAGGCCTTCCCAATGGCCCTCAAGTAAAACTCAAATCATTTTTATCTCTGAACTTGTTAGAATCAGATACAGAGGGCACCTGGGTGGCTCAGTGGGTTAAAGCCTCTGCTTTCGGCTCAGGTCATGATCTCAGCGTCCTGGGATCGAGGCCCGCATCAGGCTCGCTGCTCAGCAGGGAGCCTGCTTCCTCCTCTCCCTGTCTCTCTGCCTGCCTCTCTGCCTACTTGTAATCTCTCTCTGTCAAATAAATAAATAAAAATCTTAAAAAAAAAAAAAGAATCAGATACAGAATATCTCCATCTCAATGCATGTTCTATTGTACAGAGTGGCTGTAAGTAATATTCTCCCTTGAAGTCCGGTAACATCTTTACTTACTTTTAAAATCTGCATCTGCCTTAACAGTAATAAGACTTGTTTTTTACATCATGAAAAGCTAAATAAAAGTTTGTCTCAGTTCAAATTATACCTGACCCCTGAACAACACTTATTTGAATTGTGGGGGTCCACTTATAGGTATTTTGTGATATCATACTGTAAATGTACTTTCTCTTATTATAAGAATATATAATATGTATAACATACAGAACATGTTATTCAACTGTTTCTGTTATCAGTAAGGCTGCCAGTCAACAGTACACTCTTGGCAGTTAAGTTTTTGGTTAGTCAAGTTACATGTAGATTTTCGACAACCCAGGAGATTGTCACCCATAACCCCAAAATTGTTCAAAAGTCAATTGTATTCATCCTTTTTTGGCTCATATACACACACACTACAAACAGTTACCGTTTCTTACGGTAAATAATCAGTTGCCACTAGTGCAATGTCCATCTTCACTACACGATACAGCAGGCAAAGAAGGCCCCAGACAAGGTATAACTCCTGCAAAGTATGGGGAAGGTCCACACTTTCCTTATACTGTATCATAAGAAAACATCAATATCCTTTCACTACAAAGCAGTTCTCACATTAAAAAAAAAATATCTGTAACAGTAAGCCTATTGCACTGAAGAAAGAAATCCTTAGCTTTTCCACTTTGTCATCAACTTTACTGATTTGAATACACCTGCAGTAAAAAGAGTTGACTGTACAATCAGTATGGGTCTGTCCAAATCCCTTCTCTGCCTTTCTAGCAGTGAGAATTCTGTTGCTTAATCTCTCTGAAATTCTATCTGCTCAACACTAAAATGGGGAAAATTAGGACATCGACCTTAGCAGCTGAGAAGGAAGGAAGGAAGATGGCTCCCTCTCCTACCAAACACAAAGATCTCTCTGATGAGAAGTCCAGGATCATGCTAAAGAGAAAGGGGCCCCCAAGGAGTAGAGTGAGAAGGATGGCGGACAGGGATAAAACCTGAAAGAAGCAGAACACCTGCAGGGGTGACAGCAGCAACAGGTCCTGGTCCAGCCCTATCTCCAGCACCAGCACACGCTTGAGCAGTGGCTCAAGCTCCTCTTCTGTGTCCAGCTACTGGGGAAGTTCCAGCATGTCCTACAGCTCCAATTCCAGCAGCTCCTCTAGTTCAATCAGTACCTCTGGGTGTTGGCATGACAACAGGTAGCATTCCCGCTCCAAATCCAAACCACCCAAAAGAGATGAAAAGGAAAGGAAAAAGTGGACTCCTTCCCCTAAACCAGTCGAAGTGTACCTCGGGAAGCTCAATAGGAATGTGAGCAGGGACCACATCATGGAGATTTTTCCCACCTCTGAGAAAATTAACACGATTGACATGCCTGTAAAAGGATGTCTCTCCCACCCCATCTTTCTAAAGGCTATGCATACGTGGAGTCAGAAGATACAGATGAAGCCGGAAATGTGCTGAAGGACATGGATGGAGGACAAATCAATGGCCAGGAGATCACTACCACCACTGTGCTGGCTCCCTGGCCTACACTGCAGCCCAGGCAATTTAGCTCTCCCAGGGAAATGCTGCCACCACCCCCCACATGGCACCAGTCATGCCCACGGATGAGAAGACTGAGTTCCCAGAGGGGTAGCGCCCTGTGTGCAGGGCGATGTCGCTCCCCTGGCTGCTGCCACAGTAGCCACTCCAGCTTCAATTCCTCCCCATAAACAGAGCCATGGAAGCTCTGTGCCCTTTAACTTCCATCTCATCCACTTCAGTCTGGTTACTTTTCTGGCCAAAGGAGGATTGGTAAGAAACCAATTCCTCACTCAGGAAAGGCTTTGAAGACAGTAATTGAGACATACTCTCTGAAAGCAACATTCCAGCTGTAGGAGCGTTACTGGTTTGGGGTTGAGCCTATAAAGATGATCTCCAGTTTTCTGGCTAGAAAGCTCCCACATTTTCAGTTTCTGAGAGAGTCAATTTAGTGGCAAAGCCAGCAGGGACAAACATCGTAGCAGTGCGGCCCCAGCCTGCAGGTATGATTTTCATTTCCACAAATGACCAGGGGCTTGTCTGGTGGCCTGATCATGGCCTTACTTGTTGGTCTGCAGAGTGTCTCGGGAAAAGCAGCTGCTGTTCCTGCTAGCCTGGCCCTGCTCCCCTGTCCCCATCCTCTTCCAACCTCTAGAATCAAACACCCAAACACCCCGTGTTAGTTACCAAAAATGTTCTATTTTTACATGTACTCATGCACACACACCCACATCCCAGGTCTCCCTTTCTCTCTCTCTGAAAGCAAGTTGAGAGCCAACTGTGCAGGGTCATCACGGACCCCTCTGTTACAACGGTTATTTATGGAGGTCTTGCAGGTTACCTTGGCAACATGAACATCACTTTTTTGGCTTTTATTGTACAGTCACTACTATAAATTTTTTGTTTAGAGTCTTATAAACTTCTAGCATTTTAGGCACTGTTGTGTTTATACTTTGTTATACAGTCTGAAAAGACTGTGTTGAATAAACCGGGGATTTGAATGCAGACCAGGAAAAAAAATTAAAAAAATTTAAAAATGGGGGAAATTTACAGCACCTACCTCATATACCCGCTATAAAAATTAAATGTGTTGATCAACTTTTATTTTTTTTTTTAGAGCAGGGTTGGGGCAGAGGGAAAGGGAGAGAGAACCTTAAGCAGGCTCCATGCCAAGCACTGAGCCCAACACAGTAATAAGAACTGCTTTGTACATCTTGAAGAGCTAAATAAAAGTTTGTCTCAGTTCAAATTAAAGCTCATAGCCCTGAGATCGTGACCTGAGGCGAAATCAAGAGTCGGAACACCTAGCCACTCAGGTGCCCTGTGTTGATCCCCCTTTAAAGGGCTTATATCAAAGACTGGTATAACATAAATAATAAAATAAAATACTAGCCATTATTATTGCTCCACTGAAGCCCTGGTCTGAATTTCATACAAAAATATACTAACTAGTTTGCTATGAAAATTCTGCTTCACCTTCTCAAACTACCCATGAAAATCCAGTCAGCCATCTTCAAAACCATCTACCCATGAGGAATACAAGTCCTACTTTCATTCACAAAGAACAACTGAATGAGGGTCAATATGTCAAAGAGCACAAATTGAAGAGTTTTTTAAAAAAATGAAACTTACACAAGAAAGCCTAATATTTAAATGTGAAGAAAGGCCAAAAGATGAAGTCAAATAGTAGGCCCACTTCAGAAACTAGGCCAGTGCTTTCTAGTTAATATAAGCTCTTTGAAGAAAATTAGAAAACAGAAAGTATAACAAAGAAACATTATCTGTAATTCCACAACCACCCCCACATGGACGGCTACCATTAGCATTTAAGCAAATACTCCTACCCAATACTAAAATAATAGCAATAATAGTAATAAGCTAAATGCCCTCAATTCAGTTTGTCTCTCAACATACAATCTGAGGGGCGCCTGCGCGGCTCAGTCATTAAGTGTCTGCCGGCTCAGGTCATGATCCAGGGGTCCTGGGATCAAGCACCGAATCTGGCTCCCTGCTCAGTGGGAGGCCTGCTTTACCCTCTCTCACTCCCCCTGCTTGTGTTCCCTCTCACTGTACCTCTCTCTGTCAAATAAGTAAATTAAATCTTAAAAAAAAAAAATACGATCGAAAAATCTTCAGTCACTGAACTACTCCACTAGGAGAAACTTATCTACTACTCCCCCAACTCACCAGCATCTTTCAAAATTTGCACATGGCCTGCATCCAATCTTTATCTACGGCAGGAAGCCTCTTTCAACCAGGAAGGTCAACCTCCCACACCTTTCATATGCCATATGTGCTTAGCAACCTACACCTGATTTTCCCAAATACTCAGAGACAAGAACTATTATTTTCCAATTTTATAAATGAAGATCTGATTCAGGTCAAGTTAATGCATCCAGAGACATAACTGGTAAATACAAGCATCCAAGATTCAAAATCAGGACTACTGGACTCCAAATCCCATATATATCTATTTTTGTACTGCCTAGCAAACCAATTAGATTTACTCCTACTTCTATACCTTCACTTAGACCATCCCAAACTTTTCATCCATGTATTTTAATCCTATGTCCTCAAGTCCCATCCCTGCCTTTCCTTGTCACTACACCCCCCACGGATGTAACCTCTCCTCCCACTGACACTTTAAGTATGTATTTAATAACCTGTCCATAACTGTTCTTATTCTATTTACCACTGTGTTATATCATTCATATTTCCACCTAGAATGGTTAGAGCCATAGGCAGGAGGAATCTTTATCTTATACTTCCTCTCTATGCTACACTATTCAAAGTCAATGCTGTTAAAAACAGACACCTGCTACCTAACTGGAACCACTTTTCCTCCACTCCCAAATACAGACTGGTATTACAGGAAGCTAATTTAAATTATGTTCAAGACTCCCCTGTTCTAATCATTAAGCCCTAGAAATAATCATCTTTTTAGGCCAGAGAATAACACTGTTCTCCCTTTCATGGTAAGAGATACTACTGACCAAATATTTATGCACATTCTAATGGGATGTTATGAACAGCTGCAATCAACACAGATCCTTAAAAGGCACAGTTTCACGTTTATAAGAATGTGTAGAACTGCTCTCGAGATATTCAGAACAGCTGCTGCTCTAGTTCTCTTTCTTAACCGATAAAAGAAAATGAGTTTATCAGAGAACCCACAATAATACTGAGACTATCAAATAAAAGATTTAAGCAAAACTAGCATGGAAAAGATTACATTAGACACAGTATCCTCTGCTTACTGTCTTAGCTCTGAACTAGAAAGTATCCCAAAAAACTAACATCGAACAGACCAAACAACTCAACAATACACAGTTCCGAAAGACAGCAAATTCTCCAATCAATAAGACTTGCATATTAAAAGCTATAAATTATGAACCTTTCAGGCAAACTTCAATAGTTTTCATTTTATTATCCCAACATATAGTCCATTAATGAGGAGGATTAATTAAAAAAATACAAAAAGGTAGTAACAGCAATACTAGAAAATACTTGGGCAATATATACTGTGTCCAGGTTTTCCTAAACACTTTTATGTAGTTTCAGCTCATTATAATCTTCACGATGCCCAGTGAATCACTTATCTTCCTGTTATAAATTAACCCCTTAAATTTGTGTAAAGTATCCTGGCAAGAGTACTTTAAGAACATAGAGCTGACCCTTGAACAATACAGGTTCGAGATGTGTGAGTCCACTTATGCATGGATTTTTCAATACAATACAGTAAGCTGTTCAGAAAAAAAAAAGTTACAGCCATAATAAAGAGTATTACACATTTAAAAAGGTAGGTCCATATTTACGGACTCTGAAAGAAGTCTAAAATATATGTTAAAGAAAATTTACGAAATATGATCCTATTTGTTTAAACGTATCAACCCCCACTGTGTATAGTTGTAGAAGTCTGGAAAAAGGTACACAAGGATACGCAGCAAACAGTAAATAATGAGAAGGACAAGAAACTTCAACACTTTAGTGTTTTTATTGTTACAACAAATGTCTTAAGAAAAAAATGCTTTAATTTGGGAAACCTAATTGAGAACCTAATGACAAAGTTCCTGTCAATTAGTCTACCAGTTTTGTATACAAGATTGGATTTTAGCTTTTAAATGATTCTAAGGAACTACTTTCATAACTTCTATGATTAGACATATGAAGGAAAACGGTGTAAGCAACTCGAACTTTAGTTAACGAATCAACTATTCTTTGAATCCAAAAAACTCAAAACCTACTGCTGTACTTAGCTCTATACAACACATAAAAACATTTACTTCATAGGAATACTGTTCTTGCACAAGTTAGGTATCAGATGTTAATCTCCCAGTTAACCAGAAAGTACGTACTTTCAGCTTTTGCTCTCTCAAGGGCAGCTAATAATAGACAATTTCACCTCCTCGAATTGCTAATACACTGTTTTATTAGGAGCTAAGTCCACGTAAATAGTAATATAAACAATTCACACACAGAAATTATTTCAAAAGTAATTCATTTCTACCCTATAAATTGTTCTTTTTGTAAAGCAGGGCCCAATCCTTCAGTAATGTTTGGCACTCCATTAACATTTTCATTCCAAAACTTTAAGGTTGTACCCTTTCTACTATAATAATCCCACTAAATATAAAAATAGGTTTCTCATCTTATTCCAAAGCCTATGATCAAGTTCATCAACATGGATGCTCCCACTCCAAAGTTTATCTCAGAGCCGCCCACAATTCCCTCCCATGCTACTACACTAGTAGGGAACAACATTAACTCCCACATAGACTAAATACTGCCATTACCTAAGTAACACCCTGCTTTTTCTCTTCCCCTTCTCAGATAAATCCATTCTCCACGAAAAAAAGTGAATCATATTTTTTAAATTTAAACTGGATCAACTCCAACTGCACCTAAATAGAAATACTTACCATGATTTACAAAGTCCTGCCTAACTCCTCTCCAATCCATCTCACACCATTCTTGCAAGTGGCTCAAGAGTAATTATGATATTCTCAGTCAAGCATGAATGCCTCAGGTCTTCCTCACTTGCTTGCTGTTCCTTCTGCCTTAATCAGTTCTTCCTTAGACCCACTCACCACCTCCACATAAATTTCTACTCATCCTCCGGGTCCCAATTTAAACGGCACTTCTTTGAGAGCACCTTTCATCTCCATCGTACATCCAATTTAAATTAGTCCCCCAGTCATCATATTCTGTACTTTCCCATCTGGACCTTTACCAGTTAGTAATTACATGTTTGTTTAGCATCTGCCTTCTTTTCCACTACCCAAGTCCATGATGACAGGATCTTATTTATTTGTTCAAAGTACCTCCAGTGCTTAGCACAATGGTTGGCATACTGGCGGCACTCGGTAGTTGCTACAATAAAGAACGCCTGTTATTTGGTGAAAAGTAAGGGTCTCTTCTGGACAAGAGTCAACTGCATCCTTAAAAGCTGAATCCAAATACTGTTACGGCAACAATTTCAAATGAGGTACTTCCATCACAGCCAACCCTCCAGAAACGGAATCTTATTTCCACTATGACACTAAAGCAAAAGTACATCATAGTCTCTGTGTACTTGAGACAAAAATCCACTATTCTAAGACTACTATAAAAATCAACCTTTCTATTCCCATCTCCTACTTAGGGACTCCAAGAAAGAAATTTAAGCTAATCAAAATCATAATTACTTCAATGTATGGTGTCCCTAGAAGTGCCTGGAAAACATAAAATATGGGGAAAACATAAAAAGAAAATCACTTAAAGTATTTAAATAGTACTGTCTTATCACAATTACATACTGTGCTCACCCATCACCTAGTCATTGAGGCAAATTTAATTCCAATTTGGAAAGATTAATCTTTTTTTATTGAATTCATGGTAAAACTGTTGTAGCTGTTGTTTGTCTTAAAAAGAAAACTGGAACATAACAGACAAGAACACTGTTAAGTCCAATATTGGGAATTCTCTCCCCTTTTGATGCAAATTATGTTGAAATCTAGGCAGGAAAGGACCAAAAAGTTAAATGCCTTACTCAGTGAACCACTCTTTTTTGATTTCTTGGTGAAGACTGTCCTTACAAATGAAGAAAACTTGTATCTGAAGAGCAAGACGATATCAAATGGAAAATTAATGCTTAAAAAAACTCAAAAACAACCTTCACTGCTTAAAAAAAACTCAGTATACAATACCTTCTCTGGAATTACAAATTAGAATATAAAACCCACTATTAAAAACTATAAATATGGGGGGGGACTGCTGTGTGACAGCTAATGAGTATAGAATTTCCTTTGGACTGAGGAAAATGTTTTTAAATTGATTGTGGGACATAGTTGCAGTTTTGTGACTACACTGAAAACAATCGAACTGTACACTTTAAATGGGTTAACTGTACATTACATGAATTATCTCTCAATAAAACTGTAAACTGAGAAAGGGACATCAAACCACGTTTTAGTATGGGAGATGGATTTTCAGGGAAGCACCTGGCCAGGTCTAAAACAAGAGGCAGAAATTTTACAAGTGGGAGGAAAATGTTTTAAGTCTCTGGGCAGCAAAGTTCACTGGAGGGAGCAATCTAGTTTAGCTACCCAACTGCGGGAAGGGTAACCAAAGTTAGGGGGGAAAATGGGCCTTGGAACAGAAGCCCTTGGAAGGGCCACGTGGCAAATAAGAGAACCTAGGGAAAAAAAAAGCTTCTTAAAAGATTTTGACCCAAAAGAGAATAATGGATTGAAAAGTACCTCTACAGTCAAAAAGCAGACTCTTTACCCAAGGAAAGACCTGAGTGAGTCATGATTTTTTAGAGCTGTGTCTATACTGGTCCCTTAACTTACTATAGGTTCTAGAAGTCAAACTGAGCCCCTGAGTCATTCATTAACAATTGCGGCCAACACCCTGGTTGGAATGTATTAACTGAAAGTGGAACGCTGTTAGGTGTGGACGCGTAGAGAACGAAAGGAGAGAATGACCCAACATCGCTCAACATACTGAAACGATATGAAAAAACAAGGTGAACGCAAAAGCATCAAGAAGACACTGACTTTATTATGTACTCTTCTGGTAGCTGTGCCTTCCAGACGGACTCCGGGCCTCTGGTGCTCTGGCTCCCTCTCTTCCGGGTGCTGCCCCGCCCCCACTCACGTGGGATTCTGGCCGCTGCATCTTCAGACCGCCGGCAAACGCCAGAACCCGTTTAATTCAACTAACTTATTAGGCGCCTACTGTGTGCAAAGCTCCGAACTGTCGTAGGCTGAAGAAACGGCAGTACGCCTTGGGCCTGCTCTCTAAAAGAAGAACTCGGTCCACTATATATCCCAGGCCTGCCTTGCCTCCAGCTCCTGCCCATGCCCTCGGCTGGTACGAGTACTAGCTCACACAGACTTCACTCAACCCGCAGGCCACTGGGAAAAGGCCTCGCTGGTGCAGACCCTCACGACGAGTCGCGGCCACAAGTGACCTGACACCCAGCGGGGGGTCCTTACCCGCCGGACCCTCGGCTCGAAACAGAGGTGACTCCCCGGCTCGCCCCCAAGCCGCGAGGGTCGGAGACCAGAGCAAGCGCTACCTCCCCACCTCCCCCCCCCACCCCGTGCACGCGACCGGCCCGGCCCATACTCACGGCGTGCAGCGGTCGCTGTACTCATTAGCGATGGTCTCGATGCCGCCGGCGCGGGCCACAGCGACGTAGCAGCTCTGGAAGCCCAGGTCTATGCCCACCACCGACATGGCGCCGGCTACAGTTCGGGCTCGAGCCCAGGTCCGGCCGGCGAAACAGGTCACGGACCCCGGCGGGGCTGGCGCGCGGAGTGCGGGCCTCGTGGGCCGGGGAACCGGGGCTAGCGGGGAACGTGAGGTAGTCCTCGCGGGCGCCTAAGTCCCTGGGAAGGGAGCGCCAGCGGAGAGCGCTGCTCAGGCCGGCTCCGGCTCAGCGGCCGCAGAGGGGGCGCCGGTAGCGGGGGCGGAGAAGATCTCGAAAGATCTCGTCGCGACGAGAGTAAAGCTGTAGCGCGAGAACTGCGAAGGAAAGGGGTGTTCTCGCGAGACCCGGGCTCAGATTCTTTTCCTTCTGAGGTTCCGCCCCCAGTTACGACAAGCGTACGTCACGTCCAGGCGAGAACCTCGGAAGGGCCCTAGCGGCTGAGAGATGGTTGGGAGGCCAATTGAGCCTGCGCACAGGATCCACTGCAGCGACTCCCCACGGCGCAAACAGCAGTAGGGCGCGACCCCTTCCAGAAGAAAGTAGGAGAGCCGACTTGAGGCAACGTACGGAAGAGGCGCCGTTGGCCTACTTCCGCCGTTTTTCTTTATTAGAGAAACTTCCGGTGATAGGAACTCTTGCGCCCCACTTTGTGTTGCGCTCCCAAAATGGAAGCGCAAGGTAATCTTAAAAGTCCAGCCAGCCCTCCCCTCTGGTCCCTACGGGGTAGGTCCGCGGGTAGAGGACAAGGCCACCCTTGGAATGTGGCCCTGAGGGGGGCTTTAGGTAGGGACTCTGTCGAAGTCCAAGACAGCGCCCTCTCCGGCGGAAGGCAGGAATCCTCTCGGTCCCACCGCCGTGGTTTTTTTCACTCAGCTTTTTTTTTTTTTTTTTAAGATTTTATTTATTTATTTGACACAGAGGGAGAGATCACAAGTAGGCAGAGAGGCAGGCAGAGAGAGAGGAGGAAGCAGGCTCTCCGCCGAGCAGAAAGCCCGATGCGGGCCTTGATTCCAGGACCCTGAGATCATGCATGACCTGAGCCACCCAGGCGCCCTTTTCACTCAGCTTTGCCTCACTGTTCTCTAAGCCGCTTGCGTCCTTAGAGCTGACAGAGGGGCCAACAGGACTTAAACCTTGAAATCCCCAACACGTCCCAAGCACCTGTCCTAGCTGAACGCAAGAGACACAGATGGATGACAGGCACCTAGGTGGGTTCAGTCCCGCCACTAAGTGGCAGGATTACTCGAGGCTAATGAATCTTGAACTTTAGAGCCCCTCTCTTTCAGAGTGTTCCAGGAGCAAACAGGAAGCCAGCTTGCCTTCGGAAAGCAGCTCCATATAATTAGAATTTCCAATAAATTGATTGAAGAGTTCTCGGGGGGCTGGGGGGGGGAATCGGGATCTCCCAAGACTCCAGTAATTTGTTGTGATTTTTTTTTGTCCTAAATATTTATTTTGTGATTTTTTTAAGGGTATAGCTAAAAAAGTATAGGAATCCCAGTACAGGTGACATGTGTTATGCGCAAAATGGGGGAGACTAGGAGGACTTTCCAGAAGAGCAAAAATCTCTGAGGTTGTGAAGAAAACACCAAAAGAGAGCTAGTCTGAGTTGCTGAGAACTACAGAATTCCTGTATTGCTGGAACATAGGCTGAGTTAAAGATCTCTATCTCAAGGCTAGAACAATTGGATCATTTAATGAATGAGCCAAGAAGAAAGTGCATTTTCTCGAATCTGCATTTCGCCCACACACACACCCCACACACACACACCTCCGTTTCCTGGAGCAATGCCCAAAGGCCAGATTGTTTGTCTTTACACTTGCAAATTACCACACAGTTCTTACATTTTGGCTAAACCAAGAGTACTTCGTCTTCAAAACCAAGTACTGAGTGTTACCTAGGGTAGGAGATTGAGGGAAGTGGGTAATAGGAGTGGAGGCAGCAAGAAAAGGCCTTTGAACAAAGAGAACAGGGATGAACAGATACTCTACACCCCTGTTCATAGCATTATTGACAATAGCCAAAAGGCGAAAACAACCCAAATAGTCACTGATCCATGAATGGATTTTTAACATGGGATATACATGTGATGGAATATTATTCAGCATTAAAAAGGAAAAAAAACTCAATACATGTTACAGCATGGATGAACTTTAAAAATATTATGCCAAGTGAAAGAAGTCAGACAGGAAGGGACAAATTTTGTATGATTGAATTTATATGAGGAAACTTTAGAGGACACTTATAGCAAACAACTTGAACTATGGAAACCTGAATAAGGTCAGAGGGCCTGCAGTGAACCCCAATCCTCTGCTGATACAAACAGGCCCATTAGGTGACCCACCTCAAAATAACCATAAGCCCTAGCTGAACAATGGGTTACTTAGATCTAGACACAGTTACCAAAAAAGGAAATTTTTTTTAAAAAGATTTTATTTATTTATTTGACAGAGAGAGAGAGATCACAAATAGGCAGAGAGGCAGGCAGAGAGGAGGAATCAGGCTCCCCGCTGAGCAGGGAGCCCGATGCGGGCCTGTTTCCCAGGACGCTGAGATCATGACCTGAGCTGAAAGCAGAGGCTTTAACCCACTGAGCCACCCAGGCGCCCAAAAAAGGAAAATTTTATGTGTTCCTGTACTCTCTCACCTTCCCACCAAGCCCCCAGCACTGTGTTGGGGCAGTTAGTCTCTGTTTTGCTCTCCTGCCCACCATTTCACTGTAGTGTTTTCAGTAAATTTCTATCTCCCTTGTTCTTCCGCGGGTGAATTCTTTCACCACCAGCCTCCACCCAGCAGGGTTGCGCCACATTTGGTGGCCCCCATCCACTTGCGAGAGGCGCAGAAATCAGAATAGGCAAATTCATAGAGACAGAAAATAAAACAGTGGCTAGCAAGGGCTCGGGAGAAGGGGAATGAAGAGTTACTGTTTAATGGGCATAAAGTTTCACTTTAGGATGATGAAAAAGTTCTGGAGATGGATAGTACTGGTGATCACACAATAGTACAAATGTACTTAACGCCACTGATTTGTATACTTTAAGATGGTTAAAATAATAAACTTTGTTATGTGTACTTTACCGCAATAAAATGGTTTAAAAAAAAAAGGATTGACCTTGACCTTCTGTCTTATATTTGTCTCCTTCCTAGGAGGATATCAATGGTGCCAAGAACAGTATGGGCCTCTGCGATGACAAAGAGTCCTGTGTCTGTCTGCTCTGTATTATAAAGTCTGGGCAAACAGAGGCCAGGCTGCCATAGGCTGAAGTGAGTTTACCTAAAATATCACTAGGTCTGGGGGCACCTGGGTGGCTCAGTTGTTAAGCGTCTGACTTTGGCTCAGGTCATGATCCCAGAGTCCTGGGATCAAGCCCCACATTGGGCTTCCTGCTCTGCTGGAAGCCTGCTTCTCCCTCTCTCACTCCCCCTGCTTGTGTGTCCCTCTCTTGCTGTGTTTCTGTCAAATAAATAAATAAAATCTCTAAAAAAAAAGTCTGACTTCAGCTCAGGTCATGATCTCAGGGTCGTGGGATAGAGTCCCACGTCAGGCTGCCCGCTTAGCAGCAAGTCTGCCTGTCTCTCTTCCTCTGCCTCTCCCCTGACTTGTGCGCTCACTCTCTCTCACTCTCTCTCTTTTTCTCTCTCTCAAACAGATAAATAAATAATCTTTAAAAATAAAATATCACTAGGTCTAGGTTATGGACTCTGTCTCTGCCCTTCTAGAATGCGGGAGACCTCCCCAGCCTTTAACTGAACTGGCAAAAAAAGTACAACCATATCTTTTTTGTGTTCTACCATCATACCTACCTACCTTATTTGCCTTGGCTCTGCTTTCAGTTTAAAATACCATTGGCCCTATCCATCTTTTGAATGATTTGTCCCTCTCAAAATAAAACATAACATCAGTCACAGAGAGTACTCATCCTGCTATAAATAGTTTCCTGGATCATCAAACTTATAGCTCAAGAGGCTATTCTGGGATATTTAAGTAAATGAAGTCAGAAAAAGTTATTTAAGAATTCTGAAGTATGTAAAGTGACAAGTTTCCAAGAATCACAATTGTGAAGCAATGAAGTTGCCAGAACATTTTATGTTGAAGGCATCGTGGTTGCAGCACAACTTCCTTTGATTCAGCAGAGCATCTTGAGAATTTTAGAAGGAGGAAGTTGTTGCATGCCTTTCTCTGGTACAATGATTAAATTTAGTTCTAAGCAATCAGGAAGGTGCTTGTTTTAAATATACAGTGTTAATAGACTGCCCACCATGAGACAAAAGATTTTCAGTTGGGAATTCATAATCTTCCCTGCCAAGTGTCCAGTGGAACCAGGTCTTACACTCTTGAGCAGCTTCTTCAATTCTTTGCTTCAGGAGGAAGGTATGAACTCTCATAATGGTATTTTTGGGCCTCCGTGATATCACACTGAGTGAACTAAGTGCCCTTAACCCAGCCAGCACTCCTTTCCTAAACTCTAAAATTCTAGAACTCAGTAATAATGGTAATTACCTCATCTCTAGATCCTACAGCATGTGCCAGACATTGTGCTGGGTGATTTGGATATCGTAATTCAATTAATCTTCATAGCAAACCCATTAGGTAGATATTATTTTCCAATTTGATAGATGAGAAAACAGACCTGATGAGGTTAAGGAACTAGTTCAAGGTCACTTAGCTTTTAAAACTCCTGACTTCAACATTGGTTTGCTACAACTATGCCACTCTTTTCTTTAAGTTCATGTTTCTTGTAAAGAGTCACTAAAGTGAATATGGAAACACAAAAGAGTAACAGGAGTTTAAAAAAAAGAAGAAGAAGAAGAACAGAAATAATTCAAGCAGTCATTCACGGTCGATATTTTGAAATACATTTCTCCCTTTCGCTATTTTTGTTACATAGGATGTTTGAATTGGGATATGTTTTTTTAACATTAGGTTATATCAACCTTTCCCAGCTGTGTTCCATGGGACAGTGTTTCATGAGATAATAATAGATTAATATTGCCATTTTATAGACACTGATAAGTCCCATAGAAAATCTGTTTAATCATAAATAAAAGTATAAACATTAGAAATACTGTTTAAGGAGGGCGCCTGGGTGGCTCAGTGGGTTAAAGCCTCTGCTTTCGGCTCAGGTCATGATCTCAGCGTCCTGGGATCGAGGCCCGCATCAGGCTCTCTGCTCAGCAGAGAGCCTGCTTCCTCCTCTCCCTGTCTCTCTGCCTGCCTCTCTGCCTACTTGTGATCTCTCTCTCTGTGTCAAATAAATAAATAAAATCTTTAAAATAAAAAAAAAGAAATACTGTTTAAGGAATAGGAGAACACAATTATGTCTCCTTTTTTCCTTAAGTATTTCTCTAATCCTAATACTCTTTTGATATAAAAACTATCATTACAATTCATTTGTAAGTCCAAATTGGCTGAAATGTTGGGGTCCTTCCTCACTCTATCAAACTGTCTGCTTACATAGTAGCACCATGATCTCATTCTGAAGTCCTTCCCCAAATCCCCACTTTTTTGTCCTTATTTGGTCTGATGACAGTCATTTTATGTCTTGCAGTGCCATTATCAATCCCAGTCCTTTCCCTCTTTCTAATCTTAACACACTGGGTGAACTTTGCGCAGATTTCTCCAGGCCACACAAGCTGATATGATCATGAAAATTTAACCCCTTTATCTAGATCCCTTAATCAACAATCATTTTCCTGGCCTGACTTCCAACATCCTTACCTATTGGCTGAAGCCTCCCCTCAACCAGCCACAGACTCAACTCAGTCTTCTCCCACTTCTAGTAGCTGACATTCCAGCTCCACCCCAATGTCCTGCCTGTAAAATTGGTCTGCTGAGAGCACAAACATGACTCTGACCTGCTCAGCCCAACTTTGTTGGCATTTGTCCTGTTTCTGAGCATTAGGGGACCCCCAGGAGATATTTTGCCATAGAAACAGCTGCCATCTCATTTCTACAAATTATGGAATTTTCTTTACAAGATCTTTCATTTTAACTATCAAATTCATCAGGACTCAGAGTATCCTATGTTGGCTGGTTTCCCTTCAGCTAAATACAAATCATTTCTCATGACAAAATGTTCTTTGCTTCTTGCTCTAAAACTCAAAGGAAATTATTTTTAAAGGCCCTGTGGCCTCTGATAATAATTTACTCTTTAGGTTTCCTGATTAAAAAGGAATCTGGAGGGCGCCTGGGTGGCTCAGTGGCTTAAAGCCTCTGCTTTCGGCTCAGGTCATGATCTCAGGGTCCTGGGATCGAGGCCCATATCGGGCTCTCTGCTCGGCAGGGAGCCTGCTTCCTCCTCTCTCTCTGCCTACTTGTGATCTCTCTCTCTCTCTGTGTCAAATAAAGAAATAAAATCTTAAAAAAAAAAAAAAGGAATCTGGAGCTTGGACTGTGAATATTTGTAATTTGATTAAGAAACAGTGTTACTATGGGCGCCTGGGTGGCTCAGTGGGTTAAAGCCTCTGCTTTTGGCTCAGGTCATGATCTCAGGGTCCTGGGATTGAGGCCCGCATCGGGCTCCCTGCTCAGCGGGGAGCCTGCTTCCCACCCCCCCTGCCTGCCTCTCTGCCTCCTTGTGATCTCTCTCCCTCTGTGAAAGAAATAAATAAAATCTTAAAAAAAAAAAAATCAGTGTTACTATGAACAGTGTTACTATGAACAAGCTCATGTGGCATTCTGCCCATATATTGCTTCATAACCAGAGGGGGACCATTTATTTTTGTGTTGACATGTAGTTAATGTTCAAATGCAATGTGAGTTCAAAATCTAAATATATCACAGACGATTACAGTTTGCAACTGAATGCCAGCAGTGTAAGCCCTAACTCAGAGGAGAGTGACTAACATGTTTTCCTGGCAATGGCACAGGAATCCATCCTATGGTCAAAGGCAGCAGCAACAAGCTGAAACAAGAGTGGAAATGATCTGAGCTCACCAGAAGTATCAGAATTTCTTTACCAGACAAGACAAAGACAAGCCTGAGAAAGGTGAGCAGAAGAAGCTTCCATAATGGAGATATTATGAAACAAAAAGCATGATAAGAACTTTGAGTAATTTTTGAAATGCTTTGAAAACATAGGTACTCAGCAGAGAAGAGAAAGGTGGTAAGTCATTTTTCAAAACTGGATGATCAGCCCTCTAAAAATACTATTTAGTCTATTAAATATGGATATATTTTGTGACATTTCCACTAAAGGCAAAAGTTTACTTTTAAAGAAAGAGCAGTGGCTTAGGGCTTCTTCTCCAAAAGTGAAATACCCTTCCAAACTCAGGGGAACACAGTGACAACCTGCATCTCTATGTCAATGAACAGGAAGTATAACCACTTGATGGAGAGGAAGTTCATGAATGGCTCCTCCACCCCCCACCTTCCACTTTGGCAGGACAAATCCACCCACACCTGTATACACACACACATACACACAATTCAGCATTTACTTTGATTGCTTAGGTGTCTTTCCCTTGAATTTTCAATGGAATTTTCTAAAGCATGCAACACATTTTCACTGCAATATTTGAGAGTTGCTGCTATTTGTGAAGCAAGGCTAGCCACCTGCCCCTCCTCTGTGAGTTCTCTTCACTGAAAGTGTGGTTGCTGGTGGCAGAACCATATTGTCAAAACTGCAAGAGAGAACACAACATAAGGAAGCAGTAATAATAACTGTGATACTTGTACCAGAAAAGACAAAGACAAACAGAAATAAAGGTCCAGTAACAAACCCAAGTATGAGAATTTAGCATATGATATATGGCATTTCAAACGAGTTTTTGAGAAGGCGATTTGCAGATACTAGCTAACCATCTGGGAAAATACTTTAGATCCCTACCTCAAACCACATATAAGAACANTGGCATTTCAAACGAGTTTTTGAGAAGGCGATTTGCAGATACTAGCTAACCATCTGGGAAAATACTTCAGATCCCTACCTCAAACCACATATAAGAACATATTCCTGGTAAGTCAAATATTTAAAGGTTTATAAGTTAAATTTCAAAAATAAAACCATATAATTACCGGGGAAAAAAGGTGATTACATACATATACATATGTATTTATGCAAACACAGACATATAGTGAACTTTTATAAGCATAACACCAAAAGACAAAAACAGTAAAAGATAGAAAAAGGAATGCAAAAAAGACTTTAAACAAAATTAAGGACAATAAATACAAAATTAAGAAAGTTTACCCAAAATTTGGAGATAAGGAAAAAAGATTACTGCTTACTCTTTCAATGTCATATTAAGACATTGTTTAATGAGCCTACCTAAGGGACCTATGATTCTCTAGCAAAAATGTAACTTTGTTCAACTTGCCATTTCCTGTTGATTAGCCCAAACTGTAAAATTAGACTTTCACTTTACTGAAGATTGATAAAGTGCAAATGGTGTTTGCATGGGAGAGATGCAAATGATTTCTGTATGGTGGAAAAGATATTTCCAAAGACTATGCTTTTATTGCCTGGTAGAATAATAAGTTTTGTACTTAATTTAGCACTCNGCCTACTTGTAATCTCTCTCTCGGTGTCAAATGAATAAATAAAATCTTTAAAAAAAAAAAAAAAAAAAAANAAGGAAAAAAGATTACTGCTTGCTCTTTCAATGTCATATTAAGACATTGTTTAATGAGCCTACCTAAGGGACCTATGATTCTCTAGCAAAAATGTAACTTTGTTCAACTTGCCATTTCCTGTTGATTAGCCCAAACTGTAAAATTAGACTTTCACTTTACTGAAGATTGATAAAGTGCAAATGGTGTTTGCATGGGAGAGATGCAAATGATTTCTGTATGGTGGAAAAGATATTTCCAAAGACTATGCTTTTATTGCCTGGTAGAATAATAAGTTTTGTACTTAATTTAGCACTCTGACTTCAATATTCTTTCCTTCACTTCAGCCTCTTGAGTTCTTCAATGAATCAGCTTTAAGATCCTGCTGGTTCTCTCATTAATGAGTTNTGTTTGCATGGGAGAGATGCAAATGATTTCTGTATGGTGGAAAAGATATTTCCAAAGACTATGCTTTTATTGCCTGGTAGAATAATAAGTTTTGTACTTAATTTAGCACTCTGACTTCAATATTCTTTCCTTCACTTCAGCCTCTTGAGTTCTTCAATGAATCAGCTTTAAGGTCCTGCTGGTTCTCTCATTAATGAGTTTCATAAATCACTGACACACGGATGTTTTTAAATTTTTAAAAATCATACTTTGTCCAAAAAGTTAAACATAGAATTGCCATATGATCCAGCAATTCTACTCCTACTTATACACATAAAAGAATTAAAAGCAAGGACTCGGGGCACCTGGGTGGCTAAGTGGGTTAAAGCCTCTGCCTTCAGCTCAGGTCATGATCTCAGGATCCTGGGATCTAGCCTGCATCTGGCTCCCTGCTCAGCAGGGAGCCTGCTTCCCCCGCTCTCTCTGCCTGCCTCTCTGCCTACTTGTGATCTCTCTCTCTCTGTCAAATAAATAAATAAAAATCTTAAAAAATAAATAAATAAAAGCAAGGACTCAAACAGATACTTGTACAGCAATCTTTATAGCAGTATTATTCCAATAGCCCAAATGTGGAAACAAGCCAAATGTCCATCAACAGGTGAATGGATAAACAAAATATAGGATACACATACAATGGAATATTATTCAGCCATAAAACAGGAATGAAATGCTGATACATACTACAATATGAATAAACCTTGAAAACTTTATGCTAAGTGAAATAAGCCAGACACAAAAGGATAAATATTCTGTGAGTCTACATATACGGGGTACCTAAAATAAGCAAATTCACAGAACATAAAATAGAGACAACCATGGGCTGTGGGGAGGAGAAAATCCAGAATTACTTTTTAATGGGTACAGAGTTTCTGTTTGGGATGGTGAGAAAGCCCTGGAAATCATTAGTGGTGATAGTTGCACATTATGAATACACTTAATACCATGCCATTGTACACCCAAAAATAGTTAAAATGGTAATTTTCATGTTATATATATTTTACCACAAAAAAATTTATTCTTTGACAACTTTGGGAAGAAATACTTTTTTTTTTTTTGGAAAGAAATATTCTTAATATATACGACACCAAAGAGGCAATATTCTTGATCTATACATAGTTGTCATAAGTCAATCAGAAAAAAATAGACCAAAGATTAGAAGACAAAATTCACTAAGAAATAAATACAAATGACAAACACATAATGCTCAACCTCACTTGGAATTTTTTTTTTTTTTTAAAGATTTTATTTATTTTATTTGACAGAGAGAGAGATTACAAGTAGGCAGAGAGGCAGGCAGAGAGACAGGGAGAGGAGGAAGCAGGCTCCCTGCTGAGCAGAGAGCCCGATGCGGGCCTCGATCCCAGGACCCTGAGATCATGACCTGAGCCGAAAGCAGAGGCTTTAACCCACTGAGCCACCCAGGCGCCCTCACTTGGAATTTTTTAAAGAGTTAATTAAAACAATAATGTAATTCTATTTTCCCAAACCATATCAGAAAAAAATTACATGAGAAAGTACTGGCAACAGTATATGGGAAATTATGATCTGGCTCAGACTTCCCAGAGAGCATTTTGGGAAGTGTGTACACTCTGTGACAATAGCTGTACTTCAAAAAATATACCCTTCAAAAATGATAGGCAAGCGTGCTTCCCATGGGTATACAAGAGAGGGAGGATAATAGACTGTTTAAGATTCTGTAGCCCTACAATCTGGGCTTGAGTACCAGTTACATCAGATTTGGTGGAGTGCCTTTAGCCAAGTGGCTTAATATACTCTAAGCCTCAGTTTCCTCACTTGAAAAATGGAGGAAATAATAAGACCTACCTCATAGGGAGGATGTGATGATTAAATAAGACAGTTAATATAAAATGTGCATTGCCTGACACATAGCGAGTTACCAAGAATAGTTACAGTGGTGCCTACCTCGCTCAGTCAGAAGAGTATGAGACTCTTGCTCTCGGGGTTGTAAGTTTGAGCCCCATGTTGGATGTAGAGATTACTTAAACAGAAAATTTTTAAGAGGAAAAAAAGAAATACTGGAGATGGTTGTTATTGTTGTTGCTCTAGCAGCATGAGATTTTTCCCAGTTGTCCAAGAATTGGTGATTGATTAGGCCCACAGATGAGAACTTAAAAAATGCTCACTAATCCATACCCTTAAGAAAATCGCCAGTAATTGGAATCAGCGAACACCCCCAACAGAGGGTGCAGAAACAGCTTAGGTATTCCAGCTTCCTCCCCATTCCAGCCACCCCAACCTTCTAGTCTCTGTAGAATAAGTGGGGAGGAGTGAAAAGAAAATGGGGAATTTGCTTTGTGGAGAGTACAGAATTACTTCAAGGTAGAAATGGAAGGTGCAGTCTCCCAGGAAAAGACAACTGAGAAGGAGGCTCTTGTAAAGACTAGAGAGAGGCACATGAAAGGAAAGGAGGCCTCCAGTCTATGCCCTAGTTGGCCACATGTCAATGCAGTGCATTTACCAATTTCCTTCTCTGAACAAAAGAGGGACAAATATGAACAAAAGAGAAGAAAACTGGGGAGAGTTAGCTATCAGAAGGAACCAGGAGAGGAAAGTAGTGTGTCATGACAAGGAAATATATATTTCCCATGGATCCACTGCACGTTGGAATAGGTGGCTGAACTTGGACTGTCTCACCAGAGCCTACCCAAGAAGACTGATGACTACGAGAGGGGGTCCTTGCAACAATAGGCAACAGTTGAGAAGGAATGGTCAAGCCAGAGCTAAGGTCTCCCTCATCGGGGAACTGTGGAGTAGGACATGCCTCCAAGGACACCTATATTGGACACCTGCCACCCAGTGGGCATTAACATAGACACTAATCAGCATAGACTAGAGAGGCAGGGACAGCCAACAAAGAGAACATTAAAAACACACTCAGGCAAGTCTGAAATCTTTTGAATTTTCTATGACTTTCAGCTAACAGCATTTTAATATAGTTCTTTCTCTGCAGAGCACATACTGCCTACCCTCAACTTGGAATGTACATGATTTAAGCCCAGCCCTACACAGGGCTGAAAACTTGAGACATTCAGTTCTTTTCTTTTTTTAAGATTTCATTTTTAAGTAATCTCCACACCCAACGTGGGACTCGAAATCACAACCCCCAAATCAAGAGTCACATGCTCCCCTGACTGAACCAGCCAGGTGCCATACAGACCTTCAGTTCAAATATAAAATTCCCAACTAAAAGATCCTAACTTGGATCAGCCAAGCTAGTTCAATCAAGTATTACTGGGAAAACAGGGTCACTGATGCCTAGTCTCAGAGGACTGTCATCATGAGCTAGAAAGACACCCCAAGAGAGGTTTCATGGTGTTGATGTAGTGAAAGAAAATGTTGTGCCCCAGAATACTAGAAAGATGAAGAATCCACATAAGTTTGAGTAGGCTTTGAAATAAACATTATTGGGGGCGCCTGGGTGGCTCATTAAGCATCCGTCTTCAGCTAAGATGGTGATCGCAGGGTCCTGGGATCGAGCCCCATATCAGGCTCTCTGCTCGGCGGGATACCTACTTCCCCAACTCTCTGCCTGCCTCTCTTGATACTTGTGTGTGCTCTCTCTCTCTCTCTGTCAAATAAATAAAAATCTTTAAAAAAAAAAAAGAAAGAAAAGAAACATTTTGTTGGAGGAGCATTTGTTATTTTGGGGGATGAGTATTTACTATTCCTCACTTTCTGAAGAGTTTTACAAGGTGATATGTAGGGACTGTGGACAGAGGGGTCTTGATCTGAGATGAAGTAAGGGAGGTCAGTAATTGCCAGATAGAGAGGGAGTGGTCACTTCATCTTCATGTGACTACCTTCCACTGAAGCCCACAAACCTTTCATGAGACGCTAGGTGTGATGGGATTTCTGGTAGGTACCTGCAAGAGGGATGCAGCTTCAAATATCCCGGTATGACCTGGGATAGAAACAGAGACAGTGAAGCTTAAGAGGAATCCAACCATCCAATAAAGAGAGTAATCTATGAATTACCCCAGAGCCTGGATATTGGAGCCAAGTTTATTAAATTCTCTTAGGGCACTGAAGCCCTCAGAAACCACAAAGATTTCACCAATAGCAGCCTGATTAAATCACTTGTGACTAAATTAAGTCCAACTAACTATAAAATGGAATCCTGATCCTTCACAGGATAGGGTTTCTCTGTTTCCCTATGGCAGTTGAGCTAGTGAAATGGAAAGGTGAAGCATTTCAAAGCCCTTTAGTGTTCTTTAGACTCTACGACTTCCAGTCTATATTTGCTTCTTTGGGCACCAACTGGACCAAGGAGTCAAATTTCCGTGGGTTGTTGTTATGGGGGGCTGTTTCCTCCCCACACTGATGCATAAACCATGAGGCCTTACAGCTCTTAGGTGATGGGAGCAGGGAGATCTGTAATTTCCAAATCACAGTACGCCCAACTTGGCCTTGAAGTAGAATGGGAAAGTGGCAAGTACCTTGAAAAAAATTGTCAAAACCAGAATGAGTAGCTTGAAATATTACTAAAGGCTCTTACTTTCTATGGTTTCCATTTTATAGCATTAATTGGAAAGAGGGAGGGGCAATTTTTATGAAGATGGAAACATCACGTGAGAGTCCTCGGACTGTTTCAAGTTTGAGAAAAAGGAGTCATGGTAATTTACCAGTACTATTACTACAGTGCCACTATTTAATTTTGAACAAAGGTTTGTGTCTTCTTTGGCTTTAAGGGAAAAGTCTCACATTTAGCACCCTTGGAAGCCCACTGTAGAACCAATTTCTTTGTCTCTCCACTACCCCTTCTCTTCACCATTCTGACCGAGGCTCAATCATTCAAAGAACCTCCTCCCACTTGGCCACAAAGATTAAACCAGAGATAGGCAGATGAACATGGAACCAAGCGCATGGCACTGTTCCAAAAATGTGTCTCTTGCAGCTGGTGAGGAACTTCCTTTCTGCCTTCTCCATTGTGACAATGTTGAAATTTGCCTAAGCTCTTTGCTCCTAGAAAACTGAGAAGGTTAAGAAATACCTGTGACCCTTTCATGTTCCTACTTTACTACAAAGAACCACTCTTCCTCATGTGACTTAGATAAGTCCCACAGATGACCCCCTTGTTTACGTATGATAAGGCCAGACAGAAACTCTCCAAATTCCCTTTCACATTGTCTCATAAATGATTCTGTGAATTGTCTGTCCCACTGAAACTAGCTAGACACAAACATTTCCTGTTCAGCTCACTGACTGAGACCCCTTGATTACAAAAACAATCACAACTATATAATGACCCTACCTGGAAGTTGTCTACTCCCCCCTAGAAAAGTCTCCAGATAGGGCACCTGGGTGGCTCAGTGGGTTAAAGCCTCTGTCTTAGGCTCAGGTCATGATCTCAGTGTCCTGGGATCGAGTCCCACATCGGGCTTTCTGCTCGGCGGAGAGCCTGCTTCCTCCTCTCTCTCTGCCTGCCTCTATGCCTACTTGTGATCTGATCTCTCTCTGTGTCAAATAAATAAATAAAATCTTTAAAAAAAGAAAGAAAGAAGAAAAGTCTCCAGACAAACTACCCTGCCAAGGTAATGATCTTGAGATCTCAGATGGTCTCCCTATTGTAATACCCTAAATAAAACCAGTTTGCTTATTGTTTGGTTTTTGTCTTTGACAGGCTGTGGAATTGTAAAAATGTGTTCCCAAGGTTTTAATGGCCGTATTCCCAGCCACAGAGAAGTTTCTGAGGGAATGAGGGAATTACTCAGATGAAAGTAGAGACTAGCTTGTCTTATAAAAGGCATCCCATCCCTGGTTCTGGGCCTAGGTGCCTAGAAATACCCTGCTTTGGCATCTACAGGTATCTAGCCCTTAAGTCCCATTTTTTGTTTATTTTTGTTTTGTTTTAAAGATTTTATTTATTTGTCAGAGAGAGAGAGAGAGAGAGAGAGCACGCACACACACAAGCAGGGGAAGGAGCAGGCAGAGGGAGAAGCAAGCTCCCTGCTAAGCAAGGAGCCCAGTGTGGAAATCGATCCCAGGACCCTGGGGTCGAGCGACTGAGCCACACAGGCATCACTTACGTCACGTTTTTTACAATGGTTATTTTGATTCTGGCTTCTGTTACCTGCAAGCTGAATAGCCCTGACTAATAAATCCACCACATTCAAAATTTACCTGGCAAGTGCAGTAATTATGTTCATATAAAAATACTGGGGATTAAAAAAATACTGAGGATTAAAAAAATACTGGGGAGGGCGCCTGGGTGGCTCAGTGAGTTAAAGCCTCTGCTTTCGGCTCAGGTCATGATCTCAGGGTCCTGGGATCGAGCCCCGCATCGGGCTCTCTGCTCAGCGGGGAGCCTGCTTCCTCCTCTCCCTGTCTCTCTGCCTGCCTCTCTGCCTACTTGTAATTTCTCTCTCTGTGTCAAATAAATAAATAAAAAAATCTTAAAAAAAAAAAAAAGAAATGTTATATGCTAATTATACTCCCCCACTTTAAAAAAGCCCTTCATGACATCCACTTTTAAATGGCTTCATGAAACTTCACTGAAGAAATGGGAAAGGGGGCACTTGGGTGGCTCAGTCGGTTAAGTGTCTGCCTTCGGCTCAGGTCATGATCCCAGGGTCTTGGGATGAATTCCCACAACAGGCTCCTTGCTCAGCGGGGAATCTGCGTCTCCCTCTCCCTCTGCCTTCCACTCCCCCTGCTTGTGCTCAATCTCTCTGTCAAATAAATAAAGTCCTTGGGGGGTGGGAGGGTAAGGATAGGTTGAATGGGTTATGGACATTGGGGAGGGTTTGTGCTATGATGAATGCTGTGAAAGGTGTAAGCCTGATCATTCACAGACCTGTACCCCTGGGGCAAATAATAATATAAATAAACAAACAAACAAACAAACAAATAAATAAAGTCTTATTAAAAAAAGAAGAAAGAAATGGAAAAGAAACAGAATAGTATTTTTTAAATGCAGAGAGAGAGCATGAATGTCACAAAAATCATCCTGATGTAACATGTGATGAATGGAAAGCTGTATTACCTAAAGTGGACAAGATTTACAGATGCTAGTAATACTTGGAAATTTGAAGCAAATCTTAACAATTTCTGAAGTTAATTCACATTTTACCAAATTCTCCAAAGACTGATTAAAAACTAGATGGTACAAAAAGAAAATTTTTATAGCATGCTTACTGACAGCAAGCATGAGAAAAGGATCTGTTGACAGCTCCAGAGCCTACCTTGAACCTAAACTGACACTATACAAAATGCTTCTCACAAAAAGGCAAACTTCTCTATATTAAAGAAGGGCTCTTAGTGGAGACTGAGTGGCACAATCAGTTAAGCGTCCAACTCTTGCTTTCAGCTTAAGTGGTTGTCTCACGGTCCTGGAGCTGAGCGCTGGGATGAGCTCCACACTCGGCCCAGAGTCTGCCTGAGATTCTCTCCCTCCCTCTCCCTCTACTCCTCCCCACTGCTTTCTCTTCCTCTCTCTCTCTAAAATAAATCAGGAAGAAAGAAAGAAAGAAAGAAAGAAAGAAAGAAAGAAAGAAAGAAAGAAAGAAAGAAAGAGAGAAAGAGAGAAAGAGAGGGAGAGAGGAGGAAGGGAGGGAGAGGGAGGAAGGAAGAAGGGCTCTTAGGCTGTATTTGTTTGTTTGTGGAGAAGGCTATCCTGGCATTCTTATTCATAAAGCGAAGTGTAATTACAATTTTATTTCTGCTTTACACACCACATAAACTGAACCCTGATTTGGTATTTTTCTGATGAGCACTCCAGTGAAAAACGAGTTCGAGGAATTTATTTTGAAGTACTTTGGAGAGTTTGGGTTCTTTCACTAGTAGCACAGATAACTTGGAAAAGCCTTTTTCAGCTGTTTTATCGATTGCAGAGAAGAGCATTTAATTCTATAAAATATTACTTGCTTCACCTTTTTTTAAAAATTAATATATACATTCAAAGACATTGACAAATTTTTACAAAATACAATAAATGTTTTATAAGTGTTCGATCCATATACCTAAGGATCTACAGGCAAATTGTGTGTTTTCCCATATTTTTTTGCATTCACCAAAAGTAAAACTTTTAAAAAGTAGAACACTTAAGAAATAATTTTGTCTAGGGGCACCTGGGTGGCTCAGTGGTTTAAGCGTCTACCTTTAGCTCAGGTCATGATCCTGGGGTCCTGGGATTGAGGCCCACATCAGGCTCCCTGCTCAATGGGGAATCTGCTTCTCCCTCTGTCCCTCCCTACCCAGCTCATACTCTCTTCCTCTCACTTGCTCTCTCTCAAATAAATAAAATCTTTTCTAAAAAAAAAAAAATTTTGTCTAGTCTGAATAGAGAAAGTTTGTCTATGTGAAATTCAAATTTTCAAAAAGTAAATATATTCTTCAGGGAAAGTGACACCTTTTAAAGATGCTAATGATAGCTACAAGGAGCTCTCAGAATTCCACACATAGGAGAGGATCCTCCCCCTAATGACCAAGAAATGGGGCTGAGAGCATACAGACACCGTGAAATGCAAAAAATGGACACCTTCATTCCATTCTGGATAGACCACCATGATGGTAGAACTCTTACTCATGCCTCTTGCTGTGCAACATTGCTTTATGATTTGTAAAATCACTGAGAGAATGTTCTATATCTTGATTTAGGTGGTGGCTGCATCTTTCGTGTTTACATGGGTGTGTGTACTTCATAAAAGTCATCAAGCCATACAATTCAAAAACATTCCATTTTATTCTATGTAAATTATATCAACTTTTAGAAATATTACCTAAAAGCAAATGCTGTTGCAAATAAATAAATAAATAAATAAATAAATAAATAAATAAATAAAATCACCAAGAAGGAAATATGTACTAACGTTGCTGCTAAGGGCAATTTAAAAGGGCATTTAAAAGTTCTGTGATATTTTACAATGTGTTATAATTAGTTAAGGGTCAGTTATGGGTATAGGTAATATCTACATTTCCCAAGAGAGAACTTCAAACATTTCTTTCTGTAGATAGTGGAAAGTAATATGCATTATTTTTTCTTAGTCTCTATTTCCCAGTTTTTCCATAATGAAAATGGATTACCTGTGTTTTTAAAAAGGAGGTGTGGTTTCAAGACTATTTACTTGAGACTGGAATAAAGTCATTTTCGCCTTAGGACCTACACTGCTGGGAAGGTGCAGTGGAGGGGGTAGGAAGCCAGAGCAATTTGACGAATGGGGATAGGTTTAGAAGAAATATTAGATGGGATGCCTGGGTGGCTCAGATGGTTAAGCATCTGCCTTTTGCTGGGGTCATGATCCCTGCTCAGCGGGGAGTCTGCTTCTCCCTCTCCCTATGCCACCCCCCTGCTTGTGCTCTCTCTCTCTCTCCCTCTCTCTGTCAGATAAATAAAATCTTTAAAAAAAAAAGTAATATTAGAGCATGATTCTTTTTTTTTTTAAAGATTTTATTTATTTATTTCACAGAGGGAGAGAGATCACAAGGAGGCAGAGAGGCAGGCAGAGAGAGAGGAGGAAGCAGGCTCCCTGCTGAGCAGAGAGCCCAATGTGGGCCTCGATCCCAGGACCCTGAGATCATGACCTGAGCCGAAAGCAGAGGCTTTAACCCACTGAGCCACCCAGGTGCCCTAGAGCACAATTCTGAATTTCATATGAACTTTAATAAAATATTTACCACATATCTGACTTGGCAATTAAAATGACTGGATTTAGAGCACAGAAGTTTATTGTCCTCACTAGAAAAGGGAGAGAGAAAGACAGCTACTTTCCTTTGCGTTTGCTATATGACATCTTTAAGTGTTTGGTCACTGTAGGCCTTTGCGAAACACTGTGACCTCTCCCACTGCATCTAGCTGTGAATAATTTACCCAAAAGATCTTGTAGAAAGGTCCTGTAACAGGAGATAATGTACATCTTTTGGTTTTTCTGCTCGGCATTCATTCCTTAATCTGTTTCTCTACTCTTCCTCCTTCTGACAGGCTGCTGACTGTGGGATCCCACCCATGGCTAAAGGGATGGACGCCTCTCAGTAAGAAGCCAGGGAAACTCTTACAGGGAACTTTACTGTTGACATGAGGCACACAGGTACTGCAGGGGCCTGGAGCCAATCATCTGCTGGCAAGAGCTGAAAAAAGTAGCACACAAGTAATTCCCCACTAGTAAGATCTAGACTCTTCTGGTCCGAGAACTTCTCAAGGCTGGGTATGCAATTCCTCCTTCTAAACGATGATCTACTTAATACACTGCCAATAAATTATTTAGCGAGAGTTGTGTTTTGCTTCTTGCAATTGAATCCTCAGTAATATAAGGGAAGGCGTTCTATATTATTTCAAAATAAACCCAACTGGCTGGAGGGGTGGGGGAAGTATGCAATGGAAAAAGTTCAGGGCCATGGACGTCAGATAAATCACTTAAAGATGCCTGAAGCTCAGCACATTGGCAGTATTGTACCCAATGAGGTTTATCAGAGGCACAATTAGTTCTAATTGAAAACTTTTCCCAATACCCTGCCTTGAGGACTTGAAACAAAGACGCCTCAGTCTCTCAGTCCCTTCATTTGTATAAGGGGAATAAACCCTACCTTTGGTGGTAGGATTCTTTGGGGGCAAAACACAGAAACCCAACTTGAACCAGTTTTGTTTTGTTTTTTGAGTTGGCTCTACACCCAATGTGGGGCTTGCATTCACAACCCTAAGATTAAAAGTCACATGCTCTCCTGACTGAGCCAGCCAGGGGTCCCCTAACTTGAACCACCTTCATCACAATAGGGATTTACTAAAGAGAAACTATGATAACCTAAAAGGAAAACGATCAAGGCTAGGTAGGCATTATTCTGTCTCCTATCTCTGGTCCTCGCATATATGTTTAATTATAAGAGAGGGAAGCCCCAGATCCTGCACTCACAATCACACAGTGTTAAGAACACTCCATGAAAACTATGCCACAGCAGAGTGTTCTATCAAGGCCCAAAGACCAAGGAGTCCCAGCAGCTCTGTCTGAAGATAACAGAATGTGACACAACTTTTAGGTAGTTAGCTGTCAAGCCATCACAGGAAGTGGAAGCAACTGAGGAAGGCAGCTCTCCCCCAATTCCAAGGAGCTTCAGGTGCTGTTCTCACCTCCGTGCCCAGAGGTGGATGGAAAAGCCATCCTTTCTGCATTTGGGGAGTCAGAGCCTCATACCACAGAGGCCCAAAGCCCTTCCGCCAGCCCTCTTGCATGGTACTCTTTTTTTTTTTTTTTTTAATTAGAGAGAGAGAGAGAGAGAGAGAGAGAGAGAGAGAGAGATATCACAAGTAGGCAGAGAGGCAGGCAGAGAGAAGGAAGCAGGCTCCTCGCCAAGCAGGGAGCCCGATGCGGGCCTCAATCCCAGGATCCTGAGATCATGACCTGAGCCGAAGGCAGAGGCTTAACCCACTGAGCCACCCAGGTGCCCCATGGTACTCCTCTTTACAAAACATGCAGTCTCCCTGCTCTGACTCTCTCTTATTTAGCCAAATTAGTCAAATTCACTTATCCTATGGTAAAGAAAAGGGCTCCTTTCTTTGTATTCAAAGGGAAAACTCACATTTCTTTTTGCCCCAGGATCCAATTTTACAACACTGAGGTTTTTTTGAATAGTTCCAATAACGAGTTGTAAAAGGTAATGAAAGGTAAAAAAAAAAAACACTTTTTTTTTTTAAAAACAATAGCCACCTATCTTGAGGGAGAAGACTGATTCTGAATTCCAGGAAAAGTGGCAAGATAGTTCTCTCCCCAATTCTGAACCTGGTGGAGCTAGTTTGCATTTCACTCGTCTCACAGTGTCTTGTGAAAACAGTGAGCAACTTCTGCTGCAGACTATTTACAGAATGTACAGGGCGCAGTGCAAAACTAAAACGCGGGTTCCCTGTTCAAAAGCTACGTAAATTTTAAAATGGCAGTAGCAGACCATTAAACCAAGCGTAGGACTTTTCTAAGTACAGAGCCCTGACCTGTACACAGTCTGCCCCTGAAGCAGGCCCTCTTCTGTGCTCTGCTCTCGAACTACAGGTCCTCACCACTGGGCCAGGGTCAGAGCAAGAAACAACCATCTTCCCCCAAAACATCCGAGGTCAGAGAGATGCAACTTTCTCTCCAACATATGCCTTTTACATCCATCCTTTCCTCCGGCTCTTTGAGACATCTTATGTAACTAGAAGACACTTAGGAGATTTTCCTAGAAAAAGGAACAGTCTGCTTAAACACTAGTAAAATATTCATTCTTGCCAGAAAGCAATTACTTGCAGCCTTCACGAGTTTTTAATTCTCTCAGCTGCAACCCATTAAGATTTACGAAACTCAGCATCTGAATTTTGGCCTAAATTCTCTGAACAAGGCTAAGGGTCACTCAAGCCCAGGGGCCTCAGTGGGAAACAGCTACACTGGCTTCCTCTTGCCACTGAAAAAGCAAGTTATTACTGTATTTTGTGTATATGTATCTGACTCCTGATGTTGAACTCTCTAGAGGCTTTTAATTGATTCTTGTAGGTTTTCCAGGTATGAAACCAAATCATCACGAATCCTACCATTTGCTTTCTCCTTTTGATTTGTTATAGCTCATTCTGTCTCATCTTTTCATATTTGCTATAATGCAGTTTCTTTTAAAATTACCTGACAGATGAATCTTGTTTTGTGGGAAACTTGAAAATTTGAGAATACAGCTTATCTAGGGAAATAAATGCCTAGAAGCAATGAATAAAGTTGAGGAAAAAGAAGGATAAATTAGGAGGGATTACTGTACCAGATATCAAAATATCCTATTGAGCCATGGAAATTAAAATAATGACTACATTCTGACAAAAATAGATCTTCAGAAGAAAACAAAATGTTCAAACTAAATTTGTACATATTTAGCATATGAGAAAGCAGAATTTCAAATCAGTAGAGAAGTGATAGATGATTTAGTAAATGGTGTTTCAAAAACTAAAAATGAGGATTAAGAATATAACCATAATTGTTTTGTTTTGTTTTTTAAAGATTTTATTTATTTATTTGACAGAGAGAAACACAGCGAGAGAGGGAACACAAGCAGGGGAAGCCGGAGAGGGAGAAGTGGGATTCCCACCAAGCAAGGAGCCCGATGCAGGGCTCCATCCCAGGACCCTGGGATCATGACCTGAGTCGAAGGCAGATGCCTAACGACTGAGCTACCCAGGCACCCCAAAATATAACTATAATTGCAACTAAAGAATTACAATAAAATACAAGGAAATATTTTATTTATTATTTATTGTTTTTTTTTAAGTATTCTCTATACCCAACGTGGGGCTCGAACTCCCAATTCTGACATCAAGATTTCACATGCTCTACTAACTGAGCCAGCCTGGTGCTGCTCAAAACATGTTTCAATAATCTTGGGACATAAAAGGCCATTCTGAGTATGAGTCAAATCCAGGAACCCATGAAGAAAACGATTGTTAAAAATGCCTATTTAGGGGAGGCACCTGAGTGGCTCAGTTGGTTAAGTGTCTGACTTTTTATTTCGGCTCAGGTCATGGGATCGAGCATCATGTCGGACCCCACACGCAATGGGGAGTCTGCTTGAGATTCTCTCTCTCTCTCTGCCCCTACCCCCTCCCAGTACACATGTGCATGAGTGCTCTCTCTCTCTTAGATAAATA
The DNA here is from genome assembly GCA_002007465.1 of Ailurus styani. Taxonomy (NCBI): domain Eukaryota; kingdom Metazoa; phylum Chordata; class Mammalia; order Carnivora; family Ailuridae; genus Ailurus; species Ailurus styani. Next base: position 1,192,808 of record LNAC01000111.1, on the reverse strand, counting down.
AATAAGTCTTTAAATTTAAAAAAAAGCCTATTTAGAGGACACCCAGGTAGCTCAGTCTGTTAAGCATCCAGCACTTGATCTCAACTCAGGTCTCCGTCTCAAAGTGGTAAGTTCATGTCCAGTGTGCAGCCTACTTCAAAAAAAAAAAGAAAGTTAGAAAAAAATGCTTATTTAACAATTTAATGCCTCTGTACAGAGTAAATAATCAAAAAGTTGAAAGGAAAAATATTGGTAAAATATAAAACAAAGTGTCTTTATGTAAAATATTAAAATATTACTACAAATCATTATTAAAAAGTTAAAAATCCAGTAGAAAAATAAACAAAGAATTTGACAGACAATTCATGAAAAAAATAGTCTCAAATGATCATATCAATAATGTATCAGTTGGCTTATTAGATAGGAAAGAGTTTAAAAGTTTGAATATTCTCAGTTCTAGTGAGGAAACACATTTGGGTAAAACCTACTTAAAGGACAATAGGTAATATCAATCAATCAAAATTAAAAATGTACATACCCTTGACCCAACGATTCTACTTCCAGAAAGTCATATAGCAGAAACACAGATAAGTGCTTAAAAATCTATTCATCCCATCTTTGTGGTAAATGATCTAATTGTTCAAATTGGGTACTGGTTGGATAAATTATGGAATATATGTAACCCATATAACGTAACAAAAAAGAAAGAATCAAATCTGTAAGTGCTCGCATGGGAAAAGATGTCCATAAGTACATTGAAAAATGAACGAAGCAAGCCGAAGAAGAGAAAAGATAGTAAGATTCCATTTTGTTAAGAACAAGATGTGCTCAACCCTGCATTTTTTTCTTTAGAGTATTTATGCTCATTGGACATTGCCTTTGTTTATTATTTGTAGAAAGCTCCATGTGTGCAAGGACTTTTTTGTTCAATGCCCTACCCTCACTTTTTAAAACATTTTAGGCGCTCCATAAATAACAGCTAAAAAAAATGAGTGGAAGCCCAAATATACAGATATATTTTAAAAAGTTATATATTGTTCAAAGAATGTGCATTTAAGGGAATAAAATTTCCATGACCTGTCACTAAATGCTAAAATATCTTAAAATTGTTTGCATAATCTTTTTCCAGTAGACAAAGTGGCTTTAGTTACATAGCGTCATTTGGTCCTTATAGCATCCCTATGGAATAAATAAATATAGAAACAACATATATTTGCACTACATGGTTTACTAAGTCAGTCGTTCAATTTATGGTCCCAATATTGCTCAATTCATTCTTTTTTATTTTGCTTTCCAGATTACTTCCTGAACACTGCCCAGTTTTATTCACAGTTATGTATATATGTACATATATTTCCCTCATTTGAGAATGTTTCTTCCTGCCTCTTCACGCAGTATACCTGTACTCATCCTGAACAGCGAGACAACCGGCCTCATTCCTCTTTCTTAAACTACAGACTCACCCAGGAAACAAGACATACCAGCCACCCACCCACCCACTGCTTACGCCGAAAGTTGCCCTAGAAGCCCTCCAGGCCCGACTGGCTCCGCCCACGTAGGCGGACGCGGCGTTCGAAGTCCCCGCCCCTTCCGAGGAGTTTCCCAAAACCCAGCGCGGCAGTCTGCAGCCGCGCTAAGATGGCGACTCCCATGCATCGGCTCATAGCTCGGAGACAAGCGTAAGTGAGGGCCCAAGCTGGGCCGCGGGGCGGGCTGGGGGCGGGGAGAAGCGCGTCAGCCGGCGGGTGAGCCCGGGCCGGGATGCGGAGCAGATATGGGATCTCCTGTGTGGACGCGCGGAGGGTGGTCTTTTCTCACTTGTTGCTGCTCCACAGGGGCTCGGCCCGGGTGATAAGTTTGGTGTCCACGGGCTAGTGATTGCGTGGAAGACGACTGCGTAAGGTCCACGGGGCGGGACCTAGGTTGTGGGGTGGGTGTGTGTGTGGGGGTTCTGAAGAGAGCCTAGCGTTTGCTTTCCGCACAGCGGACGCCCAGAAGTTGGGGCGTATGCCCCTTTGCCCACCCCGCTTCCCACCCAACGGGTGGCCAGGGGAAGCCTGGAGCCCTGATCCGACACCTTGCTCTCTCACCGATGTAAACCTTCAGCTCCCTATGCAGTCTACAGCCCCAGCTAGCTTTTCCTGTCCCCTTCCTGTCGCCTTCCCTAGGAACAGCTTGACAACAACGCCGACTTTCCTCCCAAGTTTTCTCATTTTCTACCATTCATTCTCTTCAATAATGTCTTCATTATCTCTGCCAGAATTTGCGTATAAAGAAAAAGTATTCAAGACAGGAATCCCTCCTTTCAGGAAACTTACATTCCGTTGGTAAAGAGTCGATAAACTAAACATTTTAAGTAAATAGAGTGGTGTTAAGAGCTTTGAACGAAATAAGAGGTGATGGAAAGAAAGGCCCAGGTTGGGTTGGTTGGACTGGAAAGGCACCTCCGAAGTGGTGGCATTTGAACAGAGATGGAAAGTGTGAGAAAAGAGCCAATTATGAGAGGATTTTGGGAAAGAACATCAGACAGTGACATAATTGCTTTCCGACAGGAAAGAACTTTACTTTGGGGGGGGAGGGGAGAGAGAATCTTAAACAAGCTACGCAGCCAGTTTGGAGCTAAACGTGAGACTTGATCTCTGACCCTGAGATCATGACCTGAGCCAAAATCAAGAGTCCTCTGCACGACTGTCTGAGCTACCAAGGCTCCCCAAGATCTTTAGTTTTTCAGAACTGAAAGCTGGCCACTGTGGCTAGTGACCAAGAGAGAGTGGCACAAAAGGTTTGCCATGGACAGGTAATGCAGACATCATCCCATATGCCCCTTTCCTGTAAAGCCTTTTTTTTCCTACAAACTTGCACACCCGAACAGCCTGTCATTTTTTCATTCTCTTAGCATTTCATGCTGTTACCATTTCCAAGTCCATAATATATCACTCATAGTCTGCTTGCATATATACGTGTATGTTTCTTTTTACATTTCTGTTTTTTATTCTTTTTTGTTGTCTTTCCTTCTCTTCTCTCCATCAGATTCTACCTCACATCTGATGAAAAGAGTTCCTTGAGCATCAGGATAAAGACCTAGGGACTCAGGGTAGTATACCTGGTGGAGGAGAAGGCTTCAAGATCAGACAATTCTGAATTCAGGAATGGACTGAATATAATTTATGTTAGGTGTGCTAATTTTGTCACCAGAGTCTCTAACTCTCAGGTTTGCTCTTTAGGGTGTTAGTTCCACATTCGGATAGGTTAGGTTGATTCCGTTGGTCCCAAGATGGCTGCACGATATTTTGGTCCTTTATATCATCTCACCTTCAACTTGATGGCATCTCATTTGTGTAGATTGAATCATGTCTACGGGATTGTGATGCTCTGATGGCAGATCGCATTCTTTTACCAGCACAATCGAATGGATTTCTATAAACCAATGATGAGCTAGATAGGTGGGTTAGATAGGTAATAAATGCTAGGATGGCAAAAACAAGCAATGTCCACTTAAATATGAAGTGAAAGACTTTTAGCATCTAAAGAATATTGCTATTTCTCATTTCAGAAGTATCAGAAAATTCAGCAAATTTTTTTTTTCTATGAAATGCCTGAATCTTGCCTTTAGGAGCTTCTGGTCTTATTGGCAAAAAAACAAATGACATATAATAAAAGTAGTCATGGTATTCAGAGTAAACCCTCGGAGAGTTGGAGAAGGAGACTTTTAGAGGTTAGGGGAGTCTGGTAGAGTTTGGGGAATATTTTGGGGGCGGAGAAGAAGAGCCATTGCTTTTCATTTTATGTTCATCACAAAGTTTTAGTTTTATTCATAAAAAGCATATATTACTTCCATAATAAGTTTTAAACTATTTTTAAGTTAGTTATGAGACTTGAGAAAGTACTGTTGTCATTTTTTTTTAAGATTTTATTTATTTGACAGAGAGAGGGAGATCACAAGTAGGCAGATAGGCTGGCAGAGGTGGGGGGGGGAGCAGGCTCCCCGCTGAGCAGAGAGCTCGATGAGGGACTTGATCCCAGGACCCTGAGATCATGACCTGAGCTGAAAGCAGAGGCTTTAACCCACTGAGCCACCCAGGCGCCCTGTTGTCATTCTTTTTAAGAGTCTTTGGACTAGTAGAGGAAAGGGAGGAAATAAAAGAGGAAAAAGAGAACCTAAACTTGAATTTCCTATTCAGCTGATCTTTCAGGGAGTTGACTTTATGTCAATTGAAATGAACTTATTTTCTGTTTGTTAATCGTAATTACATCTACTTATATGTGAGTAGATTATAGAATCTTGGCACTATGTGGGGTCATTTCTTCTGCTAAACCTTTTACTGGATTCCAGTACTGTGTCTTCACCATCCAGGGGAGTTATCTAACTTTGGCTTGAGGACCTCCAGGAAGGACATACTTATCTCCTGAAGTAGCCGTTACATTTTTCAGATCTATCAAAAGTTGATGTTGAACTGAAAGGAAAATAATATTTATGAAGCTAAGCTCTGCTTCCTTCTAACTTCCTAGCTTTGGACCTAAACTGTGATTTCAGTCAATTAAAAACCCCAGGTGTTAACCACTTGAATTACCATCAAGTCAAGCTTCCCCCGTCTTAGTATTTGCATTGATTTTCTGGACTTAAGAGTCAGACTTACTTTTACCCTTGTTACATTTCATCTTGTTAGATTTGACCCTGAGTTCTAGCCTGTCCAGACCTTTTTGGATCCTGATTTGATCGTCCTTTATATTAGCCCTCCCTGTTAGCTTTGTGTCAGCTGCAGGTTGGGTAAACAGGCACATCTGTGTGCTCCAAGTAATTTATAAAATGTAGAACAAGTCCCAACTGAGGGCCAAGCCCTCAGGCCATCACTGGGTACCTCTCTATATATTTACTTCAACCCATTAAACAGTAGTCTTTTGTGGGGCACCTGGATGTCTCGGTTAAGCAACTGCCTTCGACTTAGGTCATGATCCCAGGGTCCTGGGATCAAGCCCCAAGTCGGGCTCCCATGCTCTTCAGGGAGTCTGCTTCTCCCTCTCCCTCTGCCTGCAGCTCCCCGTTTGTGCTGTCTTTTTCTCTCTGTCTCTGTCAAATAAATAAATTAAAATCTTTAATAAAAAAAAGTTGTCTTTTTCTTTTTTAAAGATTTTTATTTATTTATTTGACACACAGAGAGAGATCACAAGTAGGCAGAAAGGCAGGCAGAGAGAGAGGAGGAAGCAGGCTCCCTGCTGAGCAGAGAGCCTGATGTGGGGCTCCATCCCAGGACCTTGAGATCATGACCTGAGCCGAAGCAGAGATTTTAACCCGCTGAGCCACCCAGGTGCCCCAAAAAAGTTGTCTTTTGTCCATGATGTTCTACTGATCTACTCGGTTGTTCTGTTTTGTTCACAAGGATATTGTAAGACTTTACAAGATGCCTTATTGAAATACAAATTCCCAAAAGCCAATAAAGGTATTAGTCTGTAATGATTTGATACTTAGTGATCAGGACTTTTCTTTTGAATGGATTTAATAAATCCAGCCAGACTTTTGCCTAGAATGATTGTCAAGTTCACTGGTCTAGTTTGTGGAATCTGCCTTTTCCCCGACTTTGAAAATCAAACTGCATTTGCCAATTTCTAGTCTTTCAGCACCACTCCTGTTTGCCAGGGCCTCTCAGATTACCAGCAGCAGTATAGTCAACTCACCTGGAAAATCTCTGGTATGTTGGGGAGCAGTCACTTGGGCCATTGTGACTTAAACACATTCAGAGTGGATAAAAGTGCTCTCTTACGCACCCCTCACTATCTTGGGGTTCAGTTCTCCTCGTTCTGTCCATCATTGTGTTTGAGTGAATATTGAAGCAAAATAAAAATAATCCTGCTTGGACTCTCAGCCTATAACTTAACATTGGTGATGTATTCGCTTAGCACCCCAAATAATGAGCCTATCCCTTTTTTGGTTCTTTGTGCTTTACATGTAACTAAAAGACAAAACAGTTTTTATTGTTCTTGATACTCTTCACAAGCCTCAGCTTATTTTGGTAGGGTATCTATGTATATTAGGTTTAGATATTTCTCTTACAGGCCTTTATCATTCTCCTATATTCCTTAGTTATGTGTTCCTTAGAAAAATATCTTTTACAAATTGTTTTATGATTTCACATACAGTCCATGTTCACTGCAGGAAAGTTAGAGAATACAGGCAGTGAAAAAATATACTATAACCCTATCCCAAAGATAATCATTTTTACATTTTAATGTATGACCTTTCAGGCCATTTTTTTTAAAGATTTTATTTATTTATTTGACAGGGAGAGACACAGCGAGAGAGGGAACACAAGCAGGGGAAGTGGGAGAGGGGGAAGCAGGCTTCCTGCCAAACGGGGAGCCCGATGTGGGGCTCGATCACAGGACCCTGAGATCATGACCTGAGCTGAAGGCAGAGGCTTTAACCCACTAATCCACCCAGGCACCCCCTAAGATTTATTTTTAAGTAATCTTTCCACCCAACGTGGGGCTTGAATTTACAATCCCAAGATTAAGAGTTGCATACTTTACCAACTGAGCCAGCCAAGGGCCCCAAAATTTATTCTTTTTAATGTATAGTTCTGTGAATTCTGACAGATACCTATTGTCATGTAACCACCACCAAAATCAAGATATAGAATACTGTCATCATGAAAAATTTATTCATGAGCCTTTGTAAGTAAACCCTTTACCCCACCCCCTAAAAAAATCACTGATTTTTTTGTCCCTGTAATTTTACCTTTTCCAGAATGTTGTAGGAGTAGAATCAACATGTAACCTTTTGAATCCAGCATCTTTCACATGGTTAATTCCTTTGAGATCCACTGAAGTTCTTGCATGGATTAATGGTGCATTCTTCTTTTTTTAATTATTGCTGATAGTATCCCCATGGTATGGCTATTCCATGGTATGGCTATTGTTTATCTGTTTGCCATTTGAAGGATATTTTGATTGTTTCCAGTTTGGGGTTATTTTTAATAAAAGTGCTATAAACATTCATGTATAGTTTTGGGGTCGTTGTTTTTGTTTCTGTTTTTTGAGAGAGAGAGAGAGAACTCATGCCAGAGTGTGGGGGGAGGGAATAGGGAGAGGGAAAGAGAATCTTAAGCAGACTGCATGCCCACCTCAAGCCCTAGGCGGACTCAGTCTCACAATCCTGAGATCATGATCTGAGCCAAAATTAAGAGTCAGGCACCTAACTGGCTGAGCCACCTGGGGGCCCCGCCCATAAGTCTTTTAAAATCTTTTGTGTAAACTAAAGTTTTCCTTTTTCTTTTTGTTTTTTAATTAGCTTATTTATTTTTGAGAGAGAGAGAAGGCATGAAGTCGGGGGGGGGGGGGGGAAGGACAGAGGGAGAGGGAGAAGCAGAACCCCACTGAGCAGGGAGCCCAATGCGGGACTCACTCCCAGGGTCCTGGGATGGTGACAGAGGCTTAACCCACTGAGCCACCCAAGCACTCCCAGTTTTCCCTTTTTCTTAGGTAAATAACCTAAGAGTAGATTGCTTGACCATATATTAACTTTTTCAGAAATCTTACTGGAAACTGACAAACTTTTTTGAAGTTTGTGTTTTTGCACATTGCAATCTAATTGTTCCAGTACCAATAGTTGAAAAGACATTTTTCTCTACTGAATTTCTTTTACACCTTTGTCACAAACCAGCTGCCCATGTGTGTGGATTCTATTCTGTTTTTTTTTATCTGTTTATGTAAACACCATACTGTCATGATAACTGTAACTTTATAATAAGTCTTGAAATCAGGTGATGTTAGTCTTCCACTTTTGTTCTTTTTCACAGTTTTTGCAACTATTTTAAATTATTTGTAATTTTGTATGCATTTTAGAATCAGGTTATCAATTTCCACAGAAGAAACTGCTGAGATTTCTGTTGGGATTGCTTTGAATCTATAGATCAACTTTTGAAGAATGGATCCTTTAACAGTCTTAAGTTTTCTGACCCGTGAATATGTGTGTAAAAATGTATTCATTTTTTTAAGGTTTTTTAATTTATCTCACCAATGTTTAATAATGCAGTGCAGAAGTATTGAACAACTTTCATCAGATTTATATCTTAGTATTGTGGTATTTTTTTTATTTCAATTGTTTGTTGCTAGTATGTAAAAATACAATTGACTTTTGAATATTGATCTTGTATCCTATGACTTTACCAAACTCATTAATAAGTTCTAGTACCTCTGTTTTGGATTTCTAGGGATTTTCCACATAGGTAATCATGATTTATACTGTCTTGTTTGTTTTTTTGGTATGTACATTTTAAAGATTTTTTCCTGTAGTTACCAAATGGCCCTTCAGAAAGTTGGTACAACTTATATTCTTACCAGCAGTTAAGAACATATGCAAAGTGTACCTATTCTGTACCTCTGTATTCTGTACCTCTGCCAACAATAGGCCATCGTTATGGCAGGCTTGTCCTACTATTTTGGGTATCAAAGGTGATTTCACTTAAAAAGCCTATACCATTAGAACACTTCTTTAGGAAATACCTAAAAATAAAAAAATTAAAAAAAAATTAAAAACAAAGAACACTTCTTTAGGCTTTAGCTTAGGATTATAGAAATGGGTTATTGTGAATTGGGTATCCACATGGTTAGAAAGAAATGCTAATAATTTTGTTTATTTTGAAATTATAAGTCTGTTCATTCTGTACTCTCTGTGGAAGGTAACTATTTTTAGGGGTAATTAATTAATGGTTAGAACATGTCAATCATAGAAGGGCTTTAGATATTTGTGAATAATCTATTTATAGCAACAGAAAACTGCACATTGCTGGCAGATAATATTTTTAATTAATTTATTTGCTTTTTAGGTTTATATTTATTTGTTTTAATTAGTTTATTTATCTTAAGTTTTAAGTTTTTTAATATTGGGATGCCTGGGTGGCACAGCCACTTGAGCCTCTGACTTTTTTTTTTTTTAACATTATTTATTTATTTATTTGACAGAGAGAGATCACAAGTAGGCAGAGGCAGGCAGAGAGAGGGGGGGAGGAAGCAGGCTCCCCGCTAAGCAGGGAGCCCCATGCTGGCCTCAATCCCAGGACGCTGAGATCATGACCTGAGCCGAAGGCAGAGACTTTAACCCACCGAGCCACCCAGGCACCCGAGCCTCCAACTTTTGATTTCAGCTCAGGTAATGATCTCATGGGGTTGTGGGATCAGGCTCCGAATTGGGCTCCACACTAAATGGGGCATCTGCTTGAAGATTCTCCCCTGCCCCTCCCCGCCACTTGTTCTCATGCTCTCTCTCTCTCTCTCTCTATTTCTCTAAGATAATTAAATCTTTAAAGAAATAAAATTGATTTTAAAAAATCAAGTTTCTTAATATTGGGAAAACAACCCATGAATTGGAGAAGACTTTATTTCCTTAATTCTGAGAGGCTTCCCCACACTACCATAGTTTCATTTTTAGGAAATACTGTGAAAGGTTTTGCAGTGGATTTCAAAACAAAGATTACTAGGTATCTTGTCTAATCTACTCTTCCTGGATATGTGACTCTATGAGGGCCTATGCATCATTGTTTTTGAGCTATTTTATAACTGTAAGGTATAGGAAACTGGTAGAAAAGATTCTTACCCATAAAAACACGGTACAATTGATTCTTGTAATGTGGCTATTAACTAGTTTTTAACTACCTTTAAATTCATTTCAGCATTCCTGACTGCATGTATATGTGCATTCTTTGAATTCTCTTTTGAACCCCTTACACCATCTTATTGGTTCCTTTAATTAGATAAAACCTTTGAGATGTGTTTGTTTTATATGTATTTGTATGAGAGTCATGATTTTACACTCTTACAAGTGTAAAAAACATCTTTAATAATAATAAATTTCTAAATAATAAATTCCCGGGGTGCATTTTACATTTGTGTATATGTTAAATGTGTTGGTGGTTCTTTTTGCCTCAAGAGCTAATGTTAAGGCCATAGAATGTTTTACTATTGATGCCCTTAAAAGTTTGCTATGACATTACATATTCAGATAAGGTCTGAAATTATAATCATGGGTCTGGCAGTTGCTTGCTGAAATTTAAGAACTATTACTAAGCAAAAAGCTGAGTCTGCTTTATTATCTTTTAATGCTATATCTACTGACATAGCCTTAGTTCTTTACTTGTAACATTCATTCTTCAGATTAGGATTAGTTTAAATTTTGGACAGATGCTAAAACTAAATTATTGTCAGGATTACAGAACCTGTCCCACAATGCAATATATGTTCTCTTAAATACTTGCCTTTTTCAGCAGTCATTCATTTTATGAACATTTACTGAATACCAATTATATGTTCACCAGGGATAAAAAAGGTGACTGCTATCGTCAAAATTAAGAACCCAGCATTTCGTCATGCAGCCATGTTAGGAGAAAACTTAAAGTACCATGTATCATTATTCCAGACAATTGATTAGCCCAATATGTAGATTGACAATAATATATACACATCCCAGTCTATAGAATGGGGAAAGTGCTTTCAACCTCACTGGGTTGTTACGGAGATTGGGTGTGATTATGCATAATTACTACTTAGCTAAATTCCTGGCACAGAGTAAATATAAGCCGTGGTTATGGTCTCATCTAATTCTCACAATAACCTAGTAAAGTAGGTATTTACTATATCTTTTATTTTTTTTAAGATTTTATTTATTTATTTGACAGATAGAGATCACAAGTGGGCAGAGAGGCAGGCAGAGAGAGAGGAGGAAGCAGGCTCCCTGACCTGAGCCGAAGGCAGAGGCTTCCTCGATCCCAGGACCCTGAGATCATGACCTGAGCCGAAGGCAGAGGCTTTAACCCACTGAGCCATCCAGGCGCCCTACTATACTTTTAGAAGAGAAACTAAGGGTCCAAAATCAGTTTGCTAAAGAGCCTATAGCTATGTAGTGAAAGAGATTATTTTTTTAATCTTTATTGTGAAATATAACACATGTACAAAAAAGTTCAAACAACATAAGTATGCCACGTAACAAATTATTATAAAGGGATCATTCCATGTGCCTTCTACCCAGGTCAAGTAATAAAATGGCCAATATGCCAGAAGCCCTTATGGCCCTTCCTAATCATGACCTCTTCCCTCCTTCCCAAAGGTAACCAGTGACCCAACATTTATAGTAATTGTTCCCTTGCTTCTCTTTGTGCTTTTACCATCTTACTATGCACTGGAGTTTAATTTTGCCTGTCTTTGAACTTTATACAGAATCAGACAATTTGGATTCTTTTGAATAATCTGACCTCTTTGACATAAGATCCATGTAAGTTAAACTGTAAAGTTTGTTCTTTTTTTTTAATATTTTTTATTTATTTATTTGACAGAGAGAGAGAGAGAGAGAGATCACAAGTAGGCAGAGAGGCAGGAAAGGGAGAGGGGGAAGCAGGCTCCCTGGTGAGCAGAGAGCCCGATGTGGGGCTCTATCCCAGGACCCTGAGATCATGACCTGAACCGAAGGCAGAGGCTTAACCCTCTGAGCCACCCAGGCACCCCTGTTCATTTTTACTACTCTGAAGTATTTCGCTGTATTCTGTACCACATATTATCCATTCTACCTCGATGTTATTTCTGGTTTTGAGGATATTACAGATCATACTGTCACGAATATTCTTATACTTCTTCCTCTTCCCTTCTTGAATTCATGCCTAACGCCCTTAAGTAGTGCAGAGCAGGGCGCCTGGGTGGCTCAGTGGGTTAAAGCCGCTGCCTTCGGCTCAGGTCATGATCCCAGGGTCCTTCATACTGTCACGAATATTCTTATACTTCTTCCTCTTCCCTTCTTGAATTCATGCCTAACGCCCTTAAGTAGTGCAGAGCAGGGCGCCTGGGTGGCTCAGTGGGTTAAAGCTGAATAAATAAAATCTTTAAAAAAAAAAAAAAAAAAGTAGTGCAGAGCAGGGTAGGCTTTCAAGCAGAGGGTTGACTTGGCATTAGAGTATTGGGGCCGAAGTGGGGTAAGAAGGGCATCTACATAAGTGTGTGAAGTGATCTGCAGTGTCAGCAGGCTGTTTAGGGCATCCATTGGGGGGAAGTTCTAGTGTAGGGTGTGAGATCCCAAGCAAGGTGAGGAAGGTGTCCACACAGGAGCAAGTTAGCATAAGTTGTCACCCTAATGGAGAGAACATCTACATAGGGGAGGCGACCTATAATTTGATATGAGGTGTCAGAGCCTAAGTGGAAAGAGGAATGTGACTCTAAATATCATCAGGGCTCCATCAGTCTGATTTTTTTTTTTTAAAGATTTTATTTATTTATTTGACACAGAGAGAGAAATTACAAGTAGGCAGAGAGGCAGGCAGAGAGACAGGGAGAGGAGGAAGCAGGCTCCCTGCTGAGCAGAGAGCCTGATGCGGACCTCCATCCCAGGACGCTGAGATCATGACCTGAGCCGAAAGCAGAGGCTTTAACCCACTGAGCCACCCAGGCGCCCTCCATCAGTCTGATTTGAGGCTGGGACAGGGAAATTAGATGAGTCTGAAATTTTTTGTTGTACCAGAAAGCAAGGAAGTGCCCCCAAAATGGAGCTATATCAAAAGAACACAGAATCCAGCTTAAAAGGATTCCTCTCCACTGACCATATCTAGGACAATTGAGTATCAAAATAAATTGTGGTATTGGATTATAACTCATTGAATAAAATTCATGAAATAGAAAAATAGGAGTTCATAATGATAGATGAATAAATGAACTAAAAATTTAATGGGCAGGGTATTTATGTAATATCAAATACTGACCCATAAAGTAGTTATTAATTGTTATAATAATTTTCCCTTAGAGTTGTTTGACAAATCATCCCAAAACTTAGTGGCTTCTAACAGTCAACATTATCTCAGTTTCTATGGGTCAGGAATTCAGGAATGACTTAGCTGAGGGTTCTAACTCATGTTCTCCCTTGTTGTCCTGGTCAGGATGTTGCCAGGGGCTGCAGTCATCTGAAGGCTTCACCAAGACTGGAAGATCTTTCTCCAGGATGGCTCATTCACAGGACTGTTGGCAGGAGGCCTCAGTTGCTCACCACATGGGCCTCCCTAGAGGCTGCTTAAGTGTCTGCCTGACATGGCAGCTCCATGACTTAATCTTTGAAGTCACACTCCATCACTTTGCTTTATTCTGTTAAAAGCAAGACACTAAGTCTAAGCCACATTCAAGGTGGAGGGAATCAGTGCTCTACCTCTTGAAGTGAAGAGTATCAAAGAATTAATGTGAACATTAATTTAAAACCGCCACAATAACAAAAGGACAAAAAGTAACTTTACAGTGCAAACTCTGGTAGACCTTACTTAATCAAGGGATCAAAGTGGGTATCAACAGTAATAAGATGAATTGCAGTCTTGTATTACCTGGTAGGAATATAGTGAGAACGACAGCACATTTCTATTACATTCCTGCCAAAGATGCATAGCCTAAATCTAATCATGCAGAGATATCAGATGTGGTAAGTTGACCTCCAAGATGACCCCCAATTATCCTTATCTCCTGGTATTCACACTCTTGTGTAGTCTCCTCCCACATTATACTACGGTTGGTCTGTGTGACCAATAGAATACAGCAAAAGTGAATGGATGTCATTTCCAAAATTAGGTTATAAAAGACTGATTTCTTAAGTTGTCTTGGTCACTCCCTCTGGGGAAAGCTATGTTGTGAGCAACGCTTTGGAGAGGTCAAGAGGAAGGGAACTGAAGCTTCCTACCGAGAGCCCCCTGAGTGAGCTTGAAAGCAACTCAAATTGAAGCACATTCTACAAAATAACTGGCCTGTAACCTTCAAAATTGCCAAGGTCATAAAAAACAAGACACGACTAAGGAACTCATTAGACAGAAGGAAACTAAAGAAATATGACAAATACAACAGAATGCTGAATTGGATTTTGCTATAAAGAACATTATTGGGACATTTGATGAAATAAATGGGGTCTGAAGATTAAATAGTAAGAATATATCTATATTTCTTGATTTTGATGTTTACACATTGTTATGTAGGAAAATACCCTAGTTTATAGAAAATATGCACTGAAATATTGTGAGTTGATGGGTTATCAGGTTGGCAGCTTACAAATAGCTCAGGAAAAGTAGTGCCTTGAACTGTACTTGCACATTTTCTATAAGATTACGATTATTTCAGACATTTTAAGAGCTACATAAAGAACAATATTCTTACACATGTTATCTGGTATAGCTGTGCATTGATTCTGCTTTTTAATTTTTTTTTTTTTTTTGAGAATGCAAACATGATGGGGGCGAGTAGTTGGGGAGGGGCAGAGGGAGAAGGAGAGAGCGAATCTTAAGCAGGCTCCATGCCCAGCTTGGAGCTCACCAGGAGGCTCCATCTGACACCCCCGAGATCATGACCTGAGCTGATATGAAGAGTCACACTTAATCAGCTAAGCCACCCAGGCAGCACTGCACTGATTTCTATTGTATAAATACCTACAAGTGGAATTGCTGCATCATAGAGTGTGCATCTCTTCAACTATAGTAAATTTTTTTTCAAAATGGTTGTACCAGTTTGTGTTCATCCCTGCAATGGCTATGTGTTCTCTTGCTGTGTATTCTTGCTAACATTTACTATTGCCAGTTTTTAATGTCAGTCTTTCTGGTGTGTGATAGGTAGTATCTTCTGGGTTTTTTGTTTTGTTCTTCAAAGATTTATTTATTTAGAGAAAGTGTGCATGCAGGAGTGGGAGGGGCAGAGGAAGAGGGAGAGAGGTTTTTTTTTTTTAAGATTTTATTTATTTGGGCGCCTGGGTGGCTCAGTGGGTTAAAGCCTCTGCCTTCACCTCAGGTCATGATCTCAGGATCCTGGGATCAAGGCCCGCATCGGGCTCTCTGCTCAGCGGGGAGCCTGCTTCCTCCTCTCTATCTACCTGCCTCTCAGCCTACTTGTGATCTCTCTCCCTCTGTGAAATAAACAAATAAAATCTTTAAAAAAAAGATTTTATTTATTTATTCGTGAGAGACACAGAGAGAGGCAGAGGGAGAAGCAGGCTCCCCACTGAGCAGGGAGCAGGGACTCAATCCCAGGACCCTAGGATCATGACCTGAGATGAAGGCAGACACTTAACAACTGAGCCACCCAGGCTCCCCAAGGGAGAGAGATTCTTAAGCAAACTCTGCAATGAGCTCAGAGACTGACTCGGGGCTTGATCTCATGATTCTGAGATCATGATCTGACCCCAAACCAAGAGTTGGATGCTTAGCTGATTGAGCCACCCAAATGCTCCTCTTCGGGGGTTTTAATATGGTTTTTTTTTGATTAGTAAAGAGCAACTTTTTTTTTTTAAGATTTTATTTATTTATTTGACAGAGAGGTAGAGAGCCCAAGTAGGCAGAGCAGCAGGCAGAGGGGGAGGGAGAAGCAGGCTCTCTGCTGAGCCGGGAGCCCGATGCAGGACTCGATCCCAGGACCCTGGAATTAGGACCTGAGCCAAAGGCAGCCGTTTAACTGAGCCACCCAGGCGCCCCAAGAACAACTTTTTATATGTTTACTGTTAACTTGTGTTTCCCAGTCCCATTTTTGTCCAGTCTTTCCATTTTCCATTTCATCTTACTTTTTTCATGATCCATCATGTTCTTACTGATTTGTAAAACCTTCTCCAACCTCTTGGCTTCCCTTCTTACTCTCTTCATAGTGTATTTTGATGAACAGAAATTCTTTCTTGCTTTCTTGCTTTCTTTTTTAAGAGAGGGAGGAAGACCGGGCACCTGGGTGGCTCAGTGGGTTAAAGCCTCTGCTTTCAGCTCAGGTCATGATCTCAGCGTCCTGGGATCGAGGCCCGCATCGGGCTCTCTGCTCAGCAGGGAGCCTGCTTCCTCCTCTCCCTGTCTCTCTCCCTGCCTCTCTACCTACTTGTGATCTCTCTCTCTGTGTCAAATAAATAATAAAATAAAATCTTTAAAAAAAAAAATAAGAGAGGGAGGAAGAGAGGGAGAAACCTAAGCAGGCTCCAGGCCAAGTGCAGAGCCTGACACAGGGCTTGATCTCAAAACACTGAGATTGTGACCTGAGGTGAAATCAAGAGCCAGATACTTAACCAACTGAACTACCTGGGTGCCTCGGTGAAAAATTCTTAATTTTAGCATAGTCTAACTTATCAGTCTATTTCTTTATGATTATTAGTATTTTGGTTTTGTTTTTTAGGAATTCTTAAGTCAAATATGTCACTTTTTTAAGATTTTATTTTTAAGCAACCTGTACAATAGTTGTCGGGCTCAATCCCACAGGTCTGACATCAAAAGTCACATGCTCCACCGACTGAACCAGCCAGGGGCCTCTGTCACTTTTTATTTGTAAGTTTATTTGTTTTTAAGTAATGTCTACACTCAACATGGGGCTGAAACTCACAACCTCGAGATCGTGCTCTTCCAGCTGAGTCAGCCAGGCACCCCCCCATGTCACTTTTTTTAACACCACCATCTAAGACATTTATTACTTGAGCAGTCTGTAATCAATGTTTGCATATGGTGGAGAGTAGAGGTTTTCTTTTCTAAATAAAGATTTATTTATGTGGGGTACCTGGGTGGCTCAGTGGGTTAAGCGTCTGCCTTCAGCTCAGGTCATGATCTCAGGGTCCTGGGATTGACCCCAGCATCGGGCTCTCTGCTCTGCAGAGAGCCTGCTTCCCCCTCTCTCTCTGCCTGCCTCTCTGCCTACTTGTGATCTCTGTCTCTGTGTCAAATAAATAAATAAAATCTTAAAAAAAAATAAAGATTTATTTATTTACTTGAAAGACAATATAAGCAGGTGGAGGGTCAAAGGGAGAGAGAGAATCCTCAAGCTGACTCTGCACTGAGTGCATAGCCCAATGCAGGATTCAATCACAGGACCCCGATATCGTGATCTGAGCAGAAACCAAGAGCCGGGCACTCAACCAAGCCACCCTGGTGCCCCAAGGGTAGAGTTTAGTTCTAATTTTTTCCATATGCAAATCAGTTGTCCCTGCACCATTAATAATACGTCCTTTCCCCCACTGCTCTCTGGTGCCATAGTTGTCATAAATCATGTGTTCATTTTACATTAGTGTATTTCTGGACATTCTGTTCTGTTCATTGGTTTGTGTATCTTTGCTCCAATTTCACATTCTTAGTTGTTACAGCTTTACCATAAGTCAGTGTCTTTTAATCCAAGGCTTCCCCATTTGTTCCTTTATAAGGGTACTTTGGCTCTTGGCCTTTTGAATTTCCATATACATTTTAGAATAAGTTTGCTAATAGAACAAACAAAAACTTGTTTGGATTTTTATTGGCATTGCTTTGAATCTGTAGATCAGTTTGAGGAGAATGGACATTTTTACATTATTGACTTTTCCAGTCTATGAACATGGTATATTTTTCTATGTGGCTATATACTTAGATGTTTAATTTCTCTTAGTAATGTTTATATTGTGCATAGAAGTCTCGTACATATTTTCTTTGATGTGTTTCTAGGTATTTGATATTTTTCAGGAAATTGTAAATATCACCTTTTAAAATTTTGTTTTAAATGTTTTCATTATATAGAAATTCTATTGATTTTTCTGTGTTTACCTTATATCTAATACAGAGCTCAGCAAACAGTTGTCTGCTGAATCCTACTTGCTGCTTGTTCTTGTGGGCTTGCAGGTTAAGGATGTTAATTATATATGATCAATTTGATGATAGGAAACATGAACTTTTGACCTCAGATGAGTCTACAGAAATGTTCTACAAAAGAATTTCATCCTTTAAATCTCTTTTCTATGAAATATTTTTATTAATAAAATATCTGTGGAATTGTGTTTTCCCTCTTTTCGTGTAAGTACCTACATAATATCCTCAATTTTGCCTCCTGATCAGCAAAGCCTGAAACTTTTACTATCTGACTTTTTACAGAGTTTGCCCACCCCAATCTAAAATCTTGCTGCACTTATGAATTCTAATTATTTCAAAATATTTTGTCTGTAGATTATTTGGGATTTTCATGTACATAATAAGTCATCAGTCATCAGTGAGGAATGACCTTTTTTTTTTCCTTTCCAATTCTTTCATCTGTTTTGTCTTTTACTTGTTACATCTGAATCCAATATCAGGGATTGAGGGATTAAGATTTTTCTTAGTCTCCTAGATGTCTAAAAGCTGGGCTGTATTCCATATACAGTTGGTTTATTCTTAGGGTATAACTCTTCAGAGACCTAACTCTGGATACATAGTTTGTGTCCCTAACTTGTTGTAAGTGAGGTTTACCCTCTTGAGTTGGGCAAATACTCCCAGTATAAGAATTGACTTAAATACAGAACTGACTACTCTGGATTTCCATTTTCTTTCATATCTTGGCTTGGTTGTTCTTCACCCCATTGTTAGTTCTTTGATACCTCAAGCAGATTGTTAAAAATGTCTTGACTGTTTTTTCTATTTCTGAGCTGAGGAGTTGGTCTTAGTTACCTAGTCTGCTGTTACTGGAATGAATTAGGGAATGAAGATTTGAACTCAGTTCGGTCTAACTCTCAAGGTCCGTGCTCTTGACTACTTACTATATTGCCTTGTGATTAAATCTAACATAGTAAACAATTTAAAGTGTAAAATTATGTTTATTTTTTACCTAAAAATGTTCATGTTGTTTATGCTTTTCAGGGTAGAAAATGTCAAGTCAAAATTTTAAGGCCTATATTCTTCTTTTTTTTCTTTTTGCTCTGTAGTGAAGCAAATAAACAACATGTAAGATGTCAGAAATGCTTGGAATTTGGACATTGGACTTATGAATGCACAGGAAAAAGAAAATACCTGCATAGGCCATCAAGAACAGCAGAACTAAAGAAAGCTTTAAAAGAAAAAGAAAACAGATTATTATTATTACAACAAAGGTATGTTGACCCGTGGTATCCAAAGGAGTATTTTTAATTGATAGAATTTATTAAGCGACTAAAGGTTTCATGGTGGTTATCCAGATTTCAATTATAATGTTAGCTAATGTTTAATGAGTGCTTCCCATGTGCCAGACACTGTATTAAGCTCTTCACAAGTATTAACTTAGTTAAGCTTCACCTCTATACCATTAAGGTAGGTACTGTTCTCCCCATTTTACATGTGAAGAAACTGGGGCGTGGAGAAGTTGAGTTACTTGTCAGTGTCACACAGGAAGTGGAAAGATTTAAGTGTTGAACCAGCCAGTCCATGCTCTTAATCACTGCTTTGTTGACTCAGCTGCTGGTGTAGTGGCAGCAGAATACCAGGAAGTAGATTATAAGAGCTGTCAACCATAAAGATAAAATGGCCAGTTACTCTACCAGCAAAATGAGTTTATTAGGGAATAGTAGAGGAATTACAATCCAGGACAAGCAAATACGGCAAACCATGGGCAAGTCCAGAGAACAAAGGACAGGGGCTTGCTTTTATCGAGCAAAAGAGGAAATTGAGAAAGGCTGTTTGAAACAAAAGTCCACAGGGGGAAAGTGAGAGTTTAAGCTTCTCATTGGACAACTGGGGCAGTTTCTCGTGGGCTGTTACTATTTCGAGGCAAGAAGAAAATTTTCCTTCCTCCTGCTGGGATAGTAAAGTAACCTTCCTATTGAGAACAAAGTACTGGCCTCTGTGTGGGGGTCTGCAGATGATGATGAGTGGTAGTGTGTGCCAGCACCCCCTTCAGGGTTGCCCAAGTCCATTTTAGATGCAGTTCCCTTTATTTTCTCAGAGCTGATATGGAAAGATATCCAAGATAAGTATCCAAGATACTTAAACTAAGACTATAAACAACATGGAGAACTGTATATATAATATGCTATCATTTGTGTTAAAAAAGGAGGAAAGGAATAATGGAATTTTTTTGGAAACAGAAATGATCCGTAACAGTGGCTCCTTTCTAGGAGAGTTGGATAGGAGAGTAACTGGAAATTTGTTATTTACTCTTTTGTGTCCTTTGAATAAAGCTTTTTTTTTTTTTTTAAGATTTATTTATTAGAGAGATAGCACACAAGCAGGGGGAGGGAGAAGCAGGCTCGCTTCCAAGCAAGGAGCCCGATGCGGGCTCAATCCCAGGATCCTGGGATTATGACCTAAGCCAAAGGCAGACGCTTAACTGACTGAGCCACCCAAATGTCCCTTAAATAAAGCTTTTAAAATTGCTATGAATTAAGTAAGTAAACATGTTTGAGAAAGTGAAAGAGGAAGGTGCCAGGTGTACTCAGTGCTACGGATCACAAGCAGGACTTTTGCTGTATAATAGTGTCTGAAACATGGGAACTTACAAGGCAATGGTCTCCCAATTAGTGGCCCTGACTGCTCTTCAAAGGTTATGCAGGAATAGATAAGTAATCAATTTCTAACTCATCAACTTTCATTTATAGCTTTTCCAAAAATAAGTTTGTATGAGAACTTGCCTGCTCATTCTCCTTTTTTACTTCCCCTTTTCTCCTGTATAGAAACCTAGATGTTTTTCAAAATACTGGTGTTTATGCTAAGAAAGTGGATAGCTCTGATTATTGGGAGCAAAGTTTTTTTTTTAAGACTTTATTTATTTGTCAGAGAGAGAGAGAGAACACACAAGCAGCGGGAGCGGCAGACAGAGGGAGAAGCAGGCTCCCTGCTGAGCAAGAAGCATGAAGTGGGACTCGATCCCAGGACCGTGGGATTATGACCTCAGCTGAAGGCAGACACTTAACTGACTGAGCCACCCAGGCATCCCAGGAGCACATTCTTTTGTAATTTTTTTTTCCCCCCCAGCAAAATTGAAGAAGGATCTAATTGGGCTACCAATTTAAAAGTATTTTTTAGGGCGCCTGGGTGGCTCAGTGGGTTAAAGCCTCTGCTTTCGGCTCAGGTCATGATCTCAGCGTCCTGGGATCGAGGCCNAAAGAAAATTAAAAAGAGGGCGCCTGGGTGGCTCAGTGGGTTAAAGCCTCTGCTTTCGGCTCAGGTCATGATCTCAGCGTCCTGGGATCGAGGCCCGCATCGGGCTCTCTGCTCAGCGGGGAGCCTGCTTCCTCCTCTCCCTGTCTCTCTGCCTGCCTCTCTGCCTACTTGTGATCTCTCTCTCTGTGTGTCAAGTAAATAAATAAAATCTTTAAAAAAAAAAAAAAAAAAGTATTTTTTAGGGACTACTAGGTGGTTCAGTCACCTAAGCATCCAACTCTTGATTTTAGCTGAAGTCATGATCTCAGAGTAATGAGATGAGCCCTGTGTTGGGTTCCATACGGGGTGTAAAGCCTGCTTAAGATTCTCTCTCTCCCTGTTTCCCTCTCCCCCCCACCAAAATAATAATAATTAAAAATAAAAGTTTTTTTTAATGATACATCTTTGTGACTTGTGGTCCACATCATTGGAGGTATAGAAACAGTGACATTCCTACAACGAAACTCTATTCTGATTCACCTATTCAGGTTAAGAAAGTTTCTTAAGTTAAATCTATAAAAATTAAGTACAGGAATTGAATTAATGCTGAACTTTATCACAACCTAGCAATAAGATCCAGGGATACATAAACTAGAAAAACAATTGATATCATTAAGAGATGTGTTTCCAATAAATGTACTTTGATGTGTAATAATTATTAAAATTTGTACTGTATTTCTATATTGTTTTATTTTATTTTAAAGATTTTATTTATTTGTCAGAAAGGGTGGCAGGAGGACAAGCACACAAAGCCCGGGGAACAGCAGGCAGAGAGAGAAACAGGCTCCTCGCTGAGCAGGGAGCCTGATGCAGGACTTGATCCCAGGACTCTGGGAGCCAAAGGCAGATGCTTAACCGACTGAGCCACCCAGGTGTCCCTCTATTTTGTTTTAATCAATTGTATAGTAATACTGGTAATGGTAACTCAATTCAGAAGCTTTTTTTAGAGACGGAGTTGGGGAGGGGGAAGGGCAGGTTATAACAAGAAATGCTGGGCTCGGGCGCCTGGGTGGCTCAGTTGGTTAAGTGACTGCCTTAACCAACTCAGGTCATGATCCTAGGGCCCTGGGATCGAGTTCCACGTTGGGCTCCTTTCTCTGTGGGGAGCCTGCTTCTCCCTCTCCCTCTGACTGCCACTCCCCCTGCTTGTATTCTTTCTCTCTCTCTCTATGTCAAACAGGTAAATAAAATCTTTCCAAAAAATTTAAAAAAAAAAAAAAAAGAAAGAAATCCTGGGCTCTATACATGTCACAAAAGACAAAGTGTTTCTCCAGTGTAAGACACTTTGGGAGCTAGCTGAAGGGTTTGTCTGAGCTGTGTATAATCACTTTATTAACAGGAGCTTTTTCCCCCTTCATGTTTATCAGCATTGGAGAAACTAATGTAGAAAGGAAGACTAAGAAAAAAAGGTATGTGGCTTTAGGAGTTTTTTATGGATAATAAATAATACTAGGGGAGGGATGGGAAAAATAATTTAAAAATAATACTGATAATAATAATAAAGTGGATCTGAAATCTCTTGTTTGTAATTCGTGATTAAGTATCATCTTTATTTCCTGATATGTTCCTCTCTTTACCTAACTGAAACATACTGCCTTCATTTTTCCTTTTTCTCTAACTTTTCAGAGGCTTTATACCTGGAAATAGTAAATAATTTCTCTTAAAAATCTCTCTTATTATACTAGAATAGGAAATATTATTAGACTGGTAAAAAAAAATTGTTGACCAGCTCTGTCTGGTTCGAAGTAAAGATTACGAAACATTTATCACTCTACCTGAGGTTTCAGTAAACCCAGGTGTTACACTGCAACTTTATTCTAACATTATTCATTCTGGAGCATAATAGAGTAGGAACACTAATCTTGAACTCCGTCCAGGAGAGTTTAATTGCTGAAGTAAAAGACACTGTGGTTGCCATGGGATTTCTCCAGTTACGCAATCCCCAGCGCACCAGATCCAGCGATCCCACGCAAGCAGAGCTGCGGTGTGTGCACGTAGTTTCCCCATGCACTTGATTTTAACTGTTCTGTTAAATGTCAGCTTCCCATGCATCTAACTACTCATTGTCTACTAGGTCTAAGAGTGTAACCAGTTCCAGTAGCAACAGCAGTGGCAGTTCAGCCAGTGATTCTTCATCGGAAAGTGAAGAAACATCTACCTCATCCTCCTCGGAGGACAGTGACACGGATGAAAGCTCCTCGAGTTCATCATCTTCATCCTCCTCCACAAGCTCTTCCTCATCCTCCGATTCAGATTCAGATTCCAGCTCTTCCAGTAGCAGCAGCACCAGCACAGAGAGCAGCTCTGAGGATGAGCCACCAAAGAAGAAGAAAAAGAAATAGACTTGCTCCATCCCTATTGGACTGCTGGACTGCAAACATTAATGTGATTCCTGAAAGGGAATTTAGAATATGTTAAGGCCAAATAGATTAACCGGTCAAAATTTCTGGAGTTCAAAAGTTTCTAAGTGTTTTACATCATAAGAGCATAAAGAGTATTAATAACAGATTATACATACATACATATGAATTTTTTTATTTTGAGGGTAAATCTTGTTTTTGTTTTGTATCTTTAATATATATCTCTAAACCTTAAAGCTGAATCCAGTAAATCTGTTTTGGGGATGAAACTTATCTTTTCTCCCTGTGAAATAAATGCCATACTTTGTTATATGTTAGTGCTATGTATCAGATGTGTTTTCAGGACAATGCATCAGAATATCTGGCAGTGAATTTCTAATGCTTTTGGCTGTGTGTTATATAAGATTTAATACATTGTTACTATAAAATTAGGAGTGTTCCTCTTAATAACTGTGCCCTATTTATATGTTTATTCTGACTTCTTGTCCTAAATGCAAAGCTCAAGAAAACTATTAATATATTTATACCTTTTGGATGGTACAAATGTCAAGTTCTTGTGTTATAGCCTTCATTTTCTTCTCGTTCTTAGAGTTACTCTTTTCTTTTTTTTTTTCAAGTAGGCTCCACACCCAGCGTGGAGCCCAGTGCGGGGCTTGAACTCACAACCCTGAGATCATGACCTGAGCTGAGATCAAGAGTCGGTAGCTTAACTGAATAAGGCACCCAAGTGTCCTGTAAAGTTATTCTGTTTCGAGGAAAATCAATCTGGAGGAAACTAAAAAGGAAACAAACTTCTGAAACTACTTGAGAGTCTAATCTTGGTGCCTTTTGATAAATGCTGTGTATCTGAAGAGAGTCATTTGAAAGCCTAATTTAAGGTAAAAGTGATATAAATATCTTTGTTATTACGCTATAAAAGGTAGGAGAGGAAAAGAAAGGAAGAGGGGTAATTTTAACAGAATATTAGAGCAATGTTGTTTGCCTTTTATTAAGCTTTTCTAAGCTTTCATAAAGATTGCCTTTTATCATTTTTGCAGTCGTGGTGTGATGGTTTACGTGGCATCTGGTCATATCTGACACTCTAGTGCATAAATATGAATGACTTGGATTAATCTGGTGTGTTTACATAGCATATACACAGTTGAAATGTAGCATGAAAGATTAAAGAGAAATACTGCACAATGTTTCTTAAAAGTAAAATACTCTGCTGTGGTGAAATTAGTTTCGCATGACATCATTCTGTGATGTCTTTTAAGCTTTTTGGAAAGAGGTATCATTTGTAGAAAAATCTTGATTTGGGCTAAATATGGGTTTTTAAAACTATGAATGGTGTCTTTTTTTATATTTTTATGAGAAAGTAGTAGAAAATTGCTTTTGAAAAAACGGGCTTCTATTTAAATGTTGAAATATATGTAATAAATATTGTAAGTTTAAGGAGCCGGTAATTCCTTGTATGTTTTTTAGAACCATCTACTTTCAATGGTTGTAAATAAACTCTCAAAACATCATTTCAAAGACTCCATACAGAACATACCAATTGACAGGTAAATTTAATAAATAATTTAGACACATGTTACAATGTTGGTCATCTCCATAAGGGTATTTTTAGCAGTAAAAAACATGGAAGAGAAAAGTATACATAGATTGCAACACTTGGCAATTAAATAAAACTCATCATTTGTGCTCACAAGCTTAAACATCTATTATCTCTTTGCTATTTTAAGACGAGCTCTTATTTCTTTTGAGGGTAAGTACATTTAAGCAAATTCTAATTATTTTTACTATTCTCTTACAAGGTGTCCCTGGAGAAGTGCAGGAGGTAGGAATTCTATTCTTTTTTAGTCACATAGTTCAGTCATAACAGAATCAATGGCAAAGTAGAGTCAAACTTCCACAGAGTTTTTCCCTATCATGCCAAAAAGCAAAAATGTCAAAGTTAAGTCCCTGGCAAATGTATTAAATGCCTTTTTGCTTGACCACAACCATATCAAGGGAAGTCATGAGATCATAGGGTTTCATACCAAAGCATTTTATTAGTACGTTACCCTGGAATTAAAATATGGTTATAGGCCACACATTAGCCCTGGTAATGGTAAAAAAGTGTAAAGAAGGTATACTTCATAGTTTTATTTATTCTTTTAACTTTTTATTTTGAACTGATGGTAGGTTTGCAGAAAATATGCAAAAATGTTTCCATATATACCTCAACCAGCTTCCCCTTACGTTAGTATCTTCCATAACCATAGTTCACCAGCTTTCCCATTAATGTCCTTTTTCTGTTGGAGAATATTACCCAGAAAATACAGTTACTTGTCAGTCTGCTACTGTCAATAACAGTTCTTTAGTCTTTCCTTGTCTTTCATGCACTTATGGCCTTGAAAGAGTATTAATCAGTTGTTTTGTCTGATGTCCTTCAAGGTGGGTTTGTTTGGTGTTTTCTCATGATTGAACTGAGGTCATACTTTCTGGAAGAATATGACGAGAATGAAACTGTCTTCCATCCACCTTATCGCAAGATTCCTAATGTCAATATGTCTTATATATTACTGGTTATGTTGACCTTGATTACTTGCTTAAGGTCGTTTCTGTCATATTTCTCGATGTTAAATTTCCCTTTTTATTTAATAGATACTTTGGGGGAGATGCTTTGAGACTATGCAAGTTGTTGCTGCATACTCACCCACTAGCTATAGTGGGTCTTGTCTTCAGTTGTTACTGTGATGTTTTGCAAGTGGTGATTTTCTATTTCCCTCTCCCCTTCTACACTAATTGGAATCCTATAAGGTAGAGCTGTGCCTTCTCCCCCAATTTTAGAAAATTTTGTTTATCTTTATTTTACTTTTTAAAGATTTTATTAATTTGAGAGAAAGAGAGAGAGCACATGTTCAAGAAAGAGCATGAGGCTGGGGGAGAGGGGGAGCAGGGGCAGAGGGAGAGGGAAAAGCAGATTCCCTGCTAAGCAGGGAGCCCGATGTGGAGTTCCATTCCAGGACCCTGGGATCATGACCTGAGCTGAAGGCATACACTTGACCAACCTAGCCACTCAGACACCCCTCTCCTCCCCCATTTTTAAATCTTAATTCTTTGAAGATGGATTTGGCTTTATTTTATTGTATCTTAAAGATTTACTTATTTATTTGAGAGGGAGGGGAGGGGCAGAGGGAGAAGGAGAGAGAGAATCTCCAGCAGACTCCAGGGACTGAGTACAGAGCCCTGTGAGGGGCTTGGTCCCATGACCTTGAGATTATGACCTGAGCTGAAATCAAGACTTGGCGCTTAACTGACTGAGCCACCCAGGTGCCCCTGTAATTGGCTTTATTAAGCAATTCCTGAATTGGTTAGCATCCCATCTAGCAAGTGGAGAGATGCTCCTCCTTGAATTTAATAATCAAAATTATTTGATTATTTATGCTATGGATTCAGATGTTTATTTTGCCAATAATACCACTGTTTTTTCTGTTTTTGTTTCTTTTTTAAAAGATTTTATTTATTAGAGAGAGCACAAACAGGGGAGAGGGAGAAGCAGGCTCCCTGCTGAGCCGGGAGCCCGACAATGTGGACCTGATGCCAGGACCCCAAGATCATGACCTGAGCTGAATGATGGCAGACACTTAACCAGCTGAACCACCCAGGCACCCCACCACTGTTTCTTTTGTTGCTCAAATTGTCCTACCTTTAGTTATGAGGAGAGCACCTTCAGGATGACTCCTTTACTCTTTTAACAAATCCTCCTCAGTTTTTTGTTTGTTTGTTTTTAGTATTAAATAAAGGGGGCTCCTGGGTGGCTCCGTTGGTTAAGCGCCTGCATTCGGCTCAGGTCATGATCTCAAGGTCTTGGAATCAAACCCTGCTTTGGGCTCCCTGCTCAGTGGGGAGCCCGCTTCACCCTCTTCCTCTGCTACACCACCTGCTTGTCCTCTTTCTCTCTTCTGTCAAATAAATAAAATCTTTAAAATAAATAAAATAAAGATGGTTTCTGCACTAGGCGAATCCACAATAAAATCTAGGATCACAAAGCACATAAGCCAATGTCATTAGATATTTGCACAATCCTGGGTGCCTGGGTGGCTCAGTTGTTAAGCATCAGGGTCCTGGGATCAAGCCCTGCATGGGCTCCCTGCTCAGCGGGAAGCCTGTTTTTCCCTCTCCCACTTCCCCTGCTTGTGTCCCTCTCTCACTGTGTCTCTCTCTGTCAAATAAATAAATAAAATCTTAAAAAACAACAACAACGATAAAAGATATTTGCACAGGGCGCCTGGGTGGCTCAGTGGGTTAAAGCCTCTGCCTTCGGCTCAGGTCATGATCTCAGGGTCCTGGGATCGAGGCCCATATCGGGCTCTCTGCTCGGCGGAGAACCTGCTTCCTCCTCTCTCTCTCTGCCTGCCTCTCTGCCTACTTGTGATCTCTCTCACTCTGTCAAAATAAATAAATTAAAAAAAAAAAAAAAGATATTTGCACAATCCCTAACTAGTTAGCTATCTTGAAGGGAATAATGAGTATGTGGAGAAAGGAGAAAACGCTCTTTCATGCAAAATTTAACAACTATTGATAAGTACCTGTCTCTGTCCTCCAAGAATTCCCAGGCTATTACTAAACAATTACGGATATTGCTTAAGTGCTACAAAGAAGTTGCTGGAGAGCTTAGAGTCTGAAACAATTGCTAGGGAGAGTTTGGATAATAAGCCTTTCACAGGAGGTATGTATGACTGAGAAAGAATTGGTGGGGATGGCTGGAAGCCTGTTTGTGTGGGACACCAGCAAGGGTTGAGGCTGCAAAGGGGGGATAGGGATTGCTATATTCCCAAGGCTACTCTTTATCAGGGTAAGGAACTTGTATTTTATCTGGGAGATGACAGGAGAGCCTCACATTCAAAAAACATTTAAAATCTTTTTAAGAATGTCAAGACTGGGGGCGCCTGGGTGGCTCAGTTGGTTAAGCGGCTACCTTCAACTCAGGTCATGATCTCAGGGCCCTGGGATCGAGCCCCACATCAGGCTCTCTGCTCAGTGGAGAGCCTGCTTCTCCTCGCTCTGCCTGCTGCTCTGCCTACTTGTGCTCTCTCTCTAGCTCTCTGTCAAATAAATAAATAAAATCTTTAAAAAAATATTTAAAAAAAAATAATGTCAAGACTGGAAGTAAAACCAATTGAGTGACTTGATCTTAAGAAAAAGCCACGCCCCAGGGCTCCACTAAACCAAACTGTGACCCAAATTCTATAATCTCAGTTTGTTTGAGATGGTTTAATTTTAGTGGGTTTTTTAAGATTTTATTTTTAAATAATTTCTACACCCAGTGTGGGGCTCAAACTCATGACCCCATGATCAAGAGTCACATGCTCTACCAACTGAGCTAGCCAGGCACCCCTAAGTTTACTTTTGGATCTGGTAATATTAATGTAATTCTAGGAAGAAATCAAAATAATAGATCCTTCGGAAAACATCGAAAAGGAGAAAAGCATAGCAGCAGGGAGGGGAACAAAAATCAGGAAGACAGGGGTGCCTGGGTGGCTCAGTGGGTTAAGCCTCTGCCTTTGATTCAGGTTATGATCCCAGGGTCCTGGGATCGAGCCTCGAATTGGGCGCCTTGATCGGCAAGGAGCCTGCTTCCCCCTCTCTCTCTGCCTGCCTCTCTGCCTACTTGTGATCTCTCTGTCAAATAAATAAATAAAAATCTTTTTTAAAAATTAGGAAGACAAAAATTGGTACAGAAATAATGAAGACATTAATAAAATCTGTGATGTTAGTGGTGTAAGTATATACGTATGTGTGCGTGATTAATACTCAATTATATGAAGTGCATGGCTTCATTTAATTAATCGATCATCTTGTAACCAACATTTATATGTTCAAGAAAAATTGTTTCTTCACATGTTATTAGATTTATTGGTTTATTTATTTTTAAAGATTTTATTTATTTGGGGCTCCTGGGTGGCTCAGTGGATTAAAGCCTCTGCTTTCGGCTCAGGTCATGATCTCAGGGTCCTGGGATTGAGCCCCGCATCGGGCTCTCTGCTCAGCAGGGAGCCTGCTTCCCCCTCTCTCTCTGCCTGCCTCTCTGCCTCCTTGTGATCTCTCTCCCGCTGTGAAATAAATAAATAAAATCTTAAAAAAAAAAGATTTTATTTATTTGTCGGAGAAGGGGGAGAGACAGAGAGAGCAGAAGCAGGGGGAGGTGCAGGCAGAGAGAGAAGCAGGCAGAGGGCTCAGCGGGGAGCCCAACATGGGGCTGAGTCGGAGGCAGATGCTTATCCGACTGAGCCACACAGGCATCCGTAGATTTATTGGTTTAATACCTTTAATGTTAAGTTAAAAGAATGAGAGATATTATTGCAGTTTTCCAGAAGAGAAATGAGGATCACTCCTGGGGACTCTGGCCATCAAACCTTGACACATCAACTTGTCCCCACCACTAAGGCCAGAGAGAACTCACCCCTCTATGGTAGAGTCTACATTGTGTGGTTTTTGTGCTCTTTCTTATAATCTATGCAAACCCAAATAATTATACACACCCAACACATTAAAAATGATAGTGGAAAGGAGGTGACAAATATTACAGAATTTAGTGATCAGTTGATTACAGTGAATAGGTATCCCTGGAAAAGTTTCCAGCCAGATCTGTTGTTCAGATAAATATTGGAACAAAAATATCCATTCTAGTACAATTATAACAATAATAGCAACTACAACCTTGACAAATATAAATTGACCCTAGCAATGGGAGAAAGGTCAAACTATTTTTATCAACATAATGGGATACTACAGTTTTTTTAAAAAACTTCAGATACTCCTTGGGTTGTTATCTATAGATTTTTCAGTGACTAAATTGCTAGCAGCTTTCGTATTTGGGTGGTAAGATCATAGATGACATTTTTTCCTTTCCTTTCCAATTTCTCTTTAAAACTTCAACATGGGGCGCCTGGGTGGCTCAGTGGGTTAAAGCCTGCCTTTGGCTCAGGTCATGATCCTGGGGTCCTGGGATCGAGGCCCGCATCGGGCTCTCTGCTCAGCAGGGAGCCTGCTTCCTCCTCTCTCCTCTCTCTCTGCCTGCCTCTCTGCCTACTTGTAATCCCTCTCTCTGTGTCAAATAAATAAATAAAATCTTTAAAAAAAAAAAAACATGGATGGAGCTAGAGAGTATACTGCTAAGTAAAATCAGTCAGTCAGAGAAAGACAAATACCATGACTTCACTTATATGTGAAATTTAAGAAACAAAACAAATGAGCAAAGGGGAGAGAGACAAACCAAGAAACAGATTCTTAACTATACAGAACAAACTGATGGTTACCAGAAGGAACAGGAGTGGCCGGATGGGTGAAATAGGTGATGGGGATTAAGGAGCGCTCTTGTTGAGATAAGCACTGGTGATTATAATAAAAAAACTTCTAAATAAACTTTACTGAGGTACAGTTGACAGAATAATCTGTATATATTTAAAGTATATAATCTGACATATGTGCACACTCATGAAATCAGCACCATGAGAAAGATAATTAAACCTCATCCCCAAAGTTCCTTTGTGTCCCTTTGTAATCCTTCCCACCCATTCCTCCCAGATTACTGACCCCTTTCCCCTCAATAATCCCCAGACAACCGCAAATATAATTTCTTTAAGTATAGCATAACTTGCGGGGTTCCTGGATGACTCAGTTGGTTAAGCATCTGCCTTCAGCTCGGATCATGACCCCAGGTCCTGGGATCCAGCCCCATGTAGGGCTCCCTGCTCATCAGGGAGTCTGCTTCTCCCTCTGCCTCTGCTTCTGCCCCTCCTACCTCCCCCCTCAAGCTCTTTCTCACTATCTCAAATAAATAAATAAAATCTTAAAAAAATATATAGCATAGCTTGTATTTTTTGGTATTTTATATAAATAGAATAATATAATATGGTTTTGGTCTGCCTTCTCTCAGCATAATTATTTTGAGAACCATTCTTACATCTATCAACACTTCCTTCCTTTTTAGTATGAGTAGTATTCCATTGCATGGAC
This sequence comes from Ailurus styani, assembly GCA_002007465.1. Taxonomy (NCBI): domain Eukaryota; kingdom Metazoa; phylum Chordata; class Mammalia; order Carnivora; family Ailuridae; genus Ailurus; species Ailurus styani. Next base: position 1,161,649 of record LNAC01000111.1, on the reverse strand, counting down.
ATATGAAATTTACTGATCTATTCATATATTAATGGACATTTAGACATTTAGACCATTTCTATTTGGAGGCTATTACAAATAAAGGTGTTGTAAACATTCATGTACCGGTCTTTGCATGGATATATGTTTTCATTTCTCCTGGGAAAAGTCCTAGGGAGGATGATTAAATATACTATGAAACCTAAAGCAACCAATAAAATGACAAAACAGAGAGCTATAGCTAATAACCAAACAAAGGAGGTAAATGGAATCCAAAAAAAAAGAAAGTAAAAGAGAAAAAAGACAACAAAAATCAAATGAAATAGGGCGCCTGGGTGGCTCAGTGGGTTAAAGCCTCTGCCTTCAGCTCGGGTCATGATCCCAGGGTCCTGGGATCGAGGCCCACATCGGGCTCTCTGCTCAGCGGGGAGCCTGCTTCCTCCTCTCTCCACTCTCTCTGCCTGCCTCTCTGCCTACTTGTAATCTCTCTCTCTGTGTCAAATGAATAAATAAAATCTTTAAAAAAATCAAATGAAATAATTGGACAAAAAAATAAGATGATAGACTTAAACCTAATCACATCAATACTCTCATTAAATTTGAATGGTCTAAACATTCCAATTAAAAGTCATGGATTATCAGATTAAATAAAAGAGCAAGACATGCTGCCAACCAGAAATGCACAAATAGATACGCCAATGCTAATAAACAAAACTAGAGAGCATATATTATATAACAGAGTAGATATCAGAAGATAATATCACCAGAGCTAAAGAAGTTCATTTTGTATGATAATGTGGCCAATTCATCAAGAGGGCATACTAATCCTAAGTATTGGTGCACCTTATACTGGATCTTGAAACTATATGAGGTAAAACTGATAGAAATAAAATGAGAAATAAACAAATCCGTAGTACAGAGATTTCAACGTCCATAGTCAATAATTGATAAAACAAGTAGATGTGAAATCAGGAAGGATAAAGAAAACAAAACAACCAACCAATTTGATATAATTAGCATTTATAGAACACTGCACCCAACAATAGCAGAATACACAGTCTTTTCAAAGTGCACCCAGAACATTTACTAAGATATGTTTACCAAAATAGCCATATTCCTGATTGTACACTAATTCCTAATAAATAGAAAATAATTTAAGTCATGCAAGACATATCTGACCACAGCGGAATTAAAATAGAAATCAATAGCAGAAGCATTTTTAGAAAATCTCCCAGTGTATAGAAACTGAATAATACACTTCTTTTTTTTTTTAATATTTTATTTATTTACCTGAGAGAGAGAGAGAAAGCATGAGCAGGGGGAATGAGCAGAGGGGAGTGGGACATGCAGACTCCCACCAACCAGGGAGCCCAATGCAGGACTCTATCCCAGGACGCTGAGATCATGCATGACCTGAGCCCAAGTGAGAAGCTTAACCGCCTGAGCCATCAAGGCGCCCCTGAATAAGACAGAACAAAATATATCAATATTTGTGAAATGCTTCTAAAGCACTATTTAGGGAAATTTTATAGAGCTAAATATTAGGAAAAAAAGAAAGTTCTCAATCTGTGACTTTGACTTGCACCTTAGAAAACCAGAAAAAGAAAAAACATCTCAAAATAAGCAAGACAAAGAAAATAATGAAGATCACAGCAGAGATCAATGAAATAGAAAATGGTACAAACAACAGAGGTTGTGGCATTTGGTAACTTTATGTTTAAACTTTTGAGGAAGTGACAGTTTTCCAAAGCAGATGTACCATTTTATAATCCCAACAGCAATCTGTGAGTGTTCCAATTTTTCCACATTTTACCAACACTTGTAACTATCTGTCATTTTGATTATAGGCATCCTCATGCGTATGAAGCAGTATCTATCACACTGTGGGGTTTGTTTTTCTTTAATTTTTTATTTTTTTAAGGTTTTATTTATTTATTTGACAGAGAGATCACAAGTAGGCAGAGAGGCAGGCAGAGAGAGAGGAGGAAGCAGGCTCCCTGCTGAGCAGAGAGCCGGATGCGGGGCTCGTTCCCAGGACCCTGAGATCATGACCTGAGCTGAAGGCAGAGGCTTTAATCCACTGAGCCACCCAGGCGCCTGTCTTCTTGTTTTCTTGATGTTGTTCTTTGATGCACAAAGTTTTAAATTTTGATGAAATCTAGTTTATCTTTTTTCTTTCATTGGTTCTCTTTTTGGTGTTGTATTCTTTTAAATTTCCTAGACCCAATTCCAACATGGGAGGAGTTCCCCCACATCCAACACCAAGCAATTCTTGGACACCTGGTGGATGTCTATCTACCCAGAGATATCATCAGATTCCACACGCTAAGGGCTCAGTTCTACAAGATGCCTTCTGTCCCGCACTTTGGATGCCAGACACAAGCCCCAGGCTATTACTTGTGCTTCTGACCAACAAGCTACGGATTGTGGAGGTTCTAAATAACCTCCTCCTTACCTCATGGAACTCAGGGAAATAGTTATGTTTACCAGTCTATTAAAGGATATGATAAAGGATATGAATCAACATGCAGATGAAGAGATACACAGGGTGAGGTATGGGGAAAGCACCCGGAGCTTCCACACCCTCTCTAGGTATGCCATTCTCCCCAGAAGCTCTCAGAACCAGTACCTTTTTGTTTTTATGGAGGCTTCATTGCATAGTCATGATTGCTTAAGTCATTGGCCACTGGCTGAGTCAAACTTTCCCCTTCTGGAAGGTTGGGGAGTAAGGGGTTGGGGGTGGCACTCGTAGTTTCAAGCTTCCAATCACATAGTTGGTCCTCCCGGTAATCAGTCTCCATCCTTATGTGAATACAAAAGGTCACCTTATTAATAAACAAAAGACATCTTATCACTCTCAACACTTAGGGAATTTTAAGGGTTTTGGAAGCCATGAGCCAGAAACTGTGCACAAGCACCAAATACATAAGAAATACATTTGGCCATTTGTATATAAATATACACTTAAATTATAAATCACAATATCACATCTACCTAATAAATCATTGCCTAATCCAAGTCTTAAAACTTATGCCCATGTTTTCTTTAAGAGTTTTGTAGTTTTAGCTCTTACAATTAGATCATTGATTCATTTTGAGTTCATTTGTGTATATGGTATGAAGTAGGGGTCCAAATTCATTCTTTTGGATATGGATATGCAGTTGTCCCTGTACTCTTTGTTGAAAAGAGTATTTCTTCCCTGTTGAATTACCTTGGAACCCATGTGGAAAACCAACTGATGATAAATACAAGGAATTATTTATAGTTTCTCAATTCTGTTAATCCATGTTGTCTTCGACTCTTGATAAGCCCAGGGATGTTGTACCATACTGTTAGTTGTTTATTCACAGAATCAATGTTGAGTTTGACATGACTGAAACATTAGCCTCTAAGAGTAGTCTGTGAGAATATTTTCTACATGTGAGAATATTTTCTACATGTGAGAATATTTTCAAAGTTGAGAAAACACTAATTCAGCATAACCTGAAGTTGAGTGGGATAAGATGTGTTACAATCGATGGTACTAATATGTGAGAAGCAGAAAAAATTCAGTTGAACAGATTTACAAAGTTTTTGAAAATGTAAGGTGTCTAAAGCCTTGTGGCAAATATTTGAATTTATCATGTGTTATTGAACCAGTGGTGTCAACAATGAACTTCATTTGCTCCCTAAGATTTAACCATCATGAGTTCCAGGAATTTTCTTTCGGAAATAAACCTAGATGTCTTGACTCTGCCACACTGTAGTTTCATGGTTTACTAGGGGTTAAAGTATGTCGTGATTGTTGGAGATCAGGACATGGTTGGAAATTTTTTAAAATAATGATAAAATAATAAAACATAAAGTTTAACATCCTAACCATTTTCAAGTGTCCATTTCAGTGGTGTTAAGTACATGCACATTGTTGTGAAACCATCACCACCATCTCCAAGTATCCATCTGCAAAACTCATCTCATCTTGCGAAACGGAAACTCTGTACCCATTAAACAAAAAGTCCCCATTCTCCCCTTCCCTGATCCCCTGGCTACCACCATTCTACTTTCTGGCTTTATGAATTTGACTGGTCTTGGTACTCATAGAACTGGAATATTACAGTATTTGTCTGTTCTGTGACTGGCTTATTTCACTGAGTATAACATCCTCAAGTTTCATCCATGTTTACTGCATGTGTCTGAGTTCTCTTCCTTTTAAGTTTGAGTAATAACCTCTTGTATGAATATACCACATTTTGCTTATCCATTCATTCATCGATGGACACTTGGGTTGCTACCACCTTTTGGCGATCGTGAGTAATGTGAGACAGAAGTTTTTATGAATGACAACTGCCCTCATCCACTGTTGGACACGAAATTGTTTGGAAATTAGTTTTTACTGAAGACTCCAAATGCTTCTTAATGAGTTCAACCTAGAATTACAAGGCAAACTGTTTATATGTGAAAACTTTTACCGCAGTGAAGTTATTTCAACAATAACTTTTTTTTGAAGACAAGTGATGTCAAATTGCTTCACACACTTCTGTGCTGTCAGAAGTTACAACAATAAGTAAAATATGCATTACCACACATATTTGCTGTGTGTATCTTTTCTGAGTTCAGTGCCTATGGCATTTCCTGGACTTCACTTCAGATGTAAAGGAAATTTTCTTATTTCAAAATCCACTTATCAAAAAAACAAAAACAAAAACAAAATCCACTTATCTGTACAATTGAGGATTTCCCCTTCAATCTTCAATTAAAGGTGATTGCCTTTCAAGGTAATGATTTGTCCTAAGGCATATATATCAAGAGAAGAACTTAGTGAAATTCTATATATTTTTTCCAAGAAATGAATATTCCTTTTTTTAAAAAGATTTTATTTATTAGAAAGAGAGAGTGAGCATGCACTCTGGGATCAGGATCTGAGCAGAAGGCAGATGCTTAACAGACTGAGCCACACAGACACCCCAAGGCATGACTATTCTTAATTAATATCATATGCCAACAGATCAATATAAGTATCTGGCAGTACCCATCTGTGTGAAAAGATGTTTTCAAAAGTGAAATAGAATTTAATTACAGATTAGCATTAACAGATGAGTATTTGAAAGCACTTTTTTTTTTTTAAAGATTTTATTTATTTATTTGACACAGAGAGAGAGATTACAAGTAGGCAGAGAGGCAGGCAGAGAGACAGGGAGAGGAGGAAGCATGCTCCCTACTGAGCAGAGAGCCCGATGCGGGCCTCGATCCCAGGACGCTGAGATCATGACCTGAGCCAAAAGCAGAGGCTTTAACCCACTGAGCCACCCAGGCGCCCCACACTTTTTTTTTAATTGTAAGCTCTACACACCAAACATGGGGCTTGAACTCAAGACCCCAAGATCAAGATTCACATGCTCTACCACCTGAGCCAGCCAGGCACCCCTGAATGCACTTTTGGTGATAGGAAACACTAACTTGAAATCCCAATCAAGTGAAATGTTATCTTCATTCCCTGCCAAAACAGAAGAATTATTATCCTCATTAGTAGACTTGAATTACAAAGCTTACTCAATCACTGTATTTTGAATTTTATAAAAAAAATAATAGAAAAAATTAAATCTATTGTTATATATCTACATAAAATCCTTGATTTTGCCACTTGGCCTGCAAAGCCTAAGCTATTTACTATCTTGCCTTTATAGAAAAGGTTTTCCATCTCTGGAAAAAAAGTGAAAGAGCTCAAGACCAAGTCTTAGGGCACTTTTTTCAGAAGTCAGGAAAAGATAAAGATCTCCTGCAAATGAGCCTGAAAAGCAGCAGCTAGGGGGTTAAGAGGGAAACTCAAGAGTGGGCCATCTCTACAAAAATAGCAGAAGCATTTCAAACCAGGGAAAATGGTCAGCTGTATTAAATGCCACTAAGGTAAAGACAAAGATTCAACTTTTGAATTGGGCAGTGTGGTCATTGTTGGCGTTCTTGGTGAGTGGTTTCAGTGGCATGGTGGTAGTGGACAAGACAGAGATGAAAAGATTGGGAAGATGAAATATACCACATCGAAAGTATTTAGCACCGGGGGGCCTGGGTGGCTCAGTCAGTTGAGTGATCGACTCTTAGTTTCAGCTCAAGTCATGACCTCATGGGTTGGGAGATGGAGCCCCTAGTGGGGCTCCACACTCAGCAGGGAGTCTGCTTGAAGATTCTTTCCCTCCACCCTCCCCCCCACCCCCCGCACACGCATGCACGCACACCCACTCTCTCTCTCAAATAAATAAATAAGTCCTTTAAAAAAAGTATTTAGCATTGCACTTACCATATAGTATATACAGTAATTATCATCGAAGCAGACATTGTTGGTGCCCCACCCATCTTCTCTTGCCTCTATCATTTCAAAACTGTTCAGATGTTCCTGATTTTGTTTGCCTGAAGACCCTCTGGCTGCTAGGGTCTGCTCTACTCATATGCAACATGTTGGAGCTCCTGGGGAATGAACATCCTTCAACAGTGGCCAAGAGGAGTAGTTGTATAAATAATCCAGCTCCCTTATCCCTCAGAGGGGGAATTCCAAGGTATGTGTTCTCCAGTTTTCTCCAGAGTTCCCTAGCAGTATTAGAAGTGGGAAATCCTGGCACTTATGCAATTTGAAGTAACTACCCCCAGAAATTTGATTCATAAATTTGACTCTTCAAATAACAGTGAAGATTTGGATTGCTCATGGCCCCAGGTGTTAGCGGTCTCCAGCTCAGGCTAAAGAATAACCATGAAGTGGAACACTGAGAATTGAAACCATCTACACCCACAAAGTGACTGTCAGCATTAACACAATGTTATTATTTTATTGTCATCTTCAACATAACTACAATTCTGGGAACATTTTAACCAGGAAGAGAAAAATGCAAGGAGCTTTATTGTTCATTTCGGGAACTTCTCAAAATCCCATTTAAATGAATATCAGACTGCTCAACTTTTCAGTAGATAACTTTATTTTTTAACTTTTTTTTCCTCATAATGCTCAATCTTTTCTATTTTTGCAGTAGATGACTTTAAATGACTGCATACACTGTGGTAAACAAAATAGCGGCCCCCCCAACGATGTCCATGTACTAGTCCCTGGAACCTTAGAATATGCTGTGTTACATGACAAAGGAACATAGGATGGCAGGTAGAATTAAGTTGTTAACTCAGTCAACCTTAAAATAGAGAGATCTTACTGGATTATCTGAGTTGGCCTACAGTAATCACAGGCGTTCTCAAAAGTAGAAGAGGGGGGCAGAAGAGAAACTCAGAGTGATGTGATTTAAGAAAGTACTCACCCAGCAATTGTTAACTCCGAAGATGAAAGGGGCTACAAGCAGAGGGATGTGGATAGCTTCTCGAAGCTGGAAAAGGCAAAGAAAGGGATTGTCTCCTAGAGTGTCTGGAAAGAAGCAGCCTTGCCAACAACTTGGTCTTAACCCAGCAAGATCGGTGTCAGACTTCTGACTTAGAAAATTGTAAGATGATAAATTTGTGCAATTTTACGCCCCTAAGTTTGTGGTAGTTTGTTAGAGCAACAATAATAACTAATACACTCTCCAGAACTCTTAAAAACCCCTTACTTTGCTGTGTCCACTAATCCTAACCTACTATGTCATGATTGTCACCAAATCCTAATCAAACCTCCTGACTGAAGAGCCCCCTAAACCAGACCCCAAAAACTTCCCCCTTGGAAATGTTACTGAAACAGTCAAAGTACTGATCTCTCTTACCAGTAAAGAATAAACTCAGTTTTGCTGTATCACCATATTGGGCGGTATTTTTTGGTAGCGGAATTTGGCAATTGTTTTATCCATGTGCCTAGAATAATACCTGCTATATACAGATGTTTAATGAATGTTTGATACATAATGAATAAATTATGAGTTTCTAAAATAATATGAAATTATATTTATGTAGATGAAGTTGTGACTGTGGTATTTCCTAAACCTAGATGTGACTCTCAGAAAATAATTTTAGGGACACCTGGCTGGCTGGGTAGAGGATGAGACTCTTGATCTTGGGGTTGTGAGGTCAAGCCCCACGTTGGGTGTAGAGATTACTTAAAAATGAAATCTTTTTTTTTTTAAAAAACATTAATTTGAAAAAACCATAAATTTAAAGCCTGAATGAAACTTTGCACACAGATGTTTATATCAGCTTCATTCATTGTCTTTCAACTAATGAATGGATAAACAAGCTATGTGGTTTTTTTTTAAATATTTTACATATTTATTTGACAGACAGAGAGAGATCACAAGTAAGCAGAGAGGCAGGCAGAGAGAGAGGAGGAAGCAGGCTCCCCGCCAAGCAGGGAGCCCGATGTGGGCCTCCATCCCAGTACCCTAAGATCATGACCTGAGCCAAAGGCAGAGGCTTTAACCCACTGAGCCACCCAGGCGCCCTAAGCAAGCTATGTTAAATCTATATAATAGATTGCTGCTCAGCAATAAAAGAGAATAAATTACCGATACATGCAACAGCAGTGGATGAATCTCAAAGGCATTATTGCTAAGTGAAATAAGAGAGATTTAAAAGGCTACAAATTTTATGATTCCATTTATGTTATAGTCTGGAAATGGTAAAAGTATAGGGGGAAAAAAGCAGCACATCAGTGGCTGCCAGGAACTGGGGTTGAGGTGAGGTATTCACTACGAAGGAGAACGAGGGATTGTTTTGGTGTAATGGAAATGTTGTATGTCCTGATTATGGTGGTAGTTACACAACCGTACACATTTGTCAGAACTCATTAAGAAGGATGCATTTTATTGTATGTGAATTATACCTCAAAAAATGACTTTAAAAAAATCCAGAACTCGGGGTGTCTGGGTGGCTTAGTTGATTGTCTGACTCTTAATTTTAGCTCAGGTTATGATCTCAGGGTCGTGAGACAGAGCTCCAAGTTGGGCTCTGCGCTGGGCTTGGAGCCTACTTAAGATTCTCTGTCTTCCTCTCCCTCTGCCCCTCTCCCTTCTAAAATTTTTTTTAAAAGTAAAAATCTTAAAAACCAGAACTCTACTCAGAATTACTACGGTAGAATATATATTGAATACTTTGTTAAAATCTTCTTTTTTTAAAGATTTATTTATTTATTTACTTGACAGAGAGAGATCACAAGTAGGCAGAGAGGCAGGCAGAGAGAGGGGGAAGCAGGCTTACTGCTGAGCAGGGAGCCCGATGCAGGCCTCGATCCCAGGACCCTGAGATCATGACCTGAGCTGACGGCAGAGGCTTTAACCCACTGAGCCACCCAGGCACCCTAAAATCTTATGTGTAAATAAAGCAATCATGTATTTCTTTGAGGTTTTTTTCTCTTAGAGCTATATGGTTGGTATTTTCTACTATTTCTGTGCAGTTGACTTACATTCTGGAACATAAAAATAGAGATAATTCACTGTTAAAATGGATGCATCTGATTAAATAAAATGGTAAGAGTTTGAAAATGTTACCTATTGAGAAATAATTCTAGGAATTTTTCTCTCATTGTTAATAGGGAAGAAAATTCTTAATTGCAGAATAATGCCAAAGAAAAGTCTCCATTTTTTTTAAAGAAAGATTTTATTTATTTATTTGAGAGAGAGGGAGAGAGAGATTTAGAGAACTAGGAGGAGGAGGGGCAGAGGGAGAAGCAGATTCCCCACTGAGCAGGGAGCCTGATGTGGGACTCGATTCCAGGACCCCAGGATCATGACCTGAGCCTAAGGCAGACACTTAACTGACTGACCCAGGCGCTGAAAAGTCTCCGTTTTCTACCCTCAATCCCCCTTTTTTGTTTTTTAAGTAAGGTGCTCACTTTATAGTGAACGGTTATCATGATCCTGTACAGAACAAAAAGCATCTCATCATTTGGTTAGCCAAATAACATTTATTCCAAAATAAGTAAAGGAACCTTCTTATAAAGTTTGTTTAATATCACTTTGCATCTAAATACTACTTTAATTATGGTATAAAGTGATAAATAATCTTTCTATTACCCCTCTTCATCCCCACTCCCTCCCAATATATCTTTGTAAATCTTCCTAGACAAAATTTAAAAGAAAGCAAATAAAACTGGCACAACTTCTATGGAGGACAATTTGGCAATATCTATCAAAATTAAAAATACCTTTTGATCTAAAAGTTCCAGTCTAAGAACTCATTGATATAGTTGCCCTTTGTATGATGTAATTAATTACCAGTTGCTGCTTAGTTTATGATAATATTAGCTTGGCAACAATCTAAATGTCCACCATAGGGGACTGACTAAATATGGTATTTGCATACAATGGAAAATTATACTGCCACTAAGAAGAATGGAGCAGTTCTTTATGCAGTGATATGTGATGATGTATAGAAGCAGAAAAATGTTCACCTTTAGCCCAGAGAGGTGACCTATAGCTTCTGTAATTTAGATAAGGATCAAACACAGGCTGATCGCTACATTCTTAAAGGGTCTCATGACTGCCTGTAAATCTCACTGATAGTTAACATCAGGCTGAACCAAAAGCACCAGAGAAACCTTCCAAAACTAGTTTTACCAGTAGAAATTCGAGGAAGACATTTATGATCTAATACTCCCTGCACATACCCTCCCCCTTGAGCTCTAAGCGGATCACCATTGGTTTCATTCAACGAAAGTACAGCTCCTTCTGCCCATAGCTCCTGTTCTCCTGATGTAATATAAGCACCTTTTTCCACTGAAAATGTCTCAAGAATTCTTTCTGGACCCAAGTTTGGTTGTGGCCCCACATCAATATGGAAGGATATCCAAGCTATTTTAAGCGAAAAAAAGAAGAAACTGAACAGTATATATAGTACATTATCTTTCCTGTAAAAAGAAGTATAACTATTTTCATGTTTATTTTTAACATCTCGGGAAGGATACGTTAGAAAATGCTAAATGATTGCCTCTAGGACTATGGTAGTTGAAGGGCAGGGATGGGAGCAGGTATTATTTTTCACTGTATTTTGTCACAGTCCTTTTTGAATTTTGCATTAATACACTTGCTCATTTTATAGACATATATAGATAAAACCTATCCAGATATAAACAGTGGAGCTTAAAAAATAATAGGTGGTCAGTTCAGAATTTTAAAAAGAAAAAATTATACTTCTATTGATGCCGGTGAAATTGTCATTTGTTCGGGCAGATAAAACCATTTTCGTACGCACATTCCTTATAACAGTTTATCACAAAGCTCCCCAAAACCTTGAACCTTATCAAAAGCAACCTTTAAAGTGCCTTTTTCAAAGTTAGTAGAAAGTAAACAAAACAAAACAAGACAGCACAGCTTCCTGAGGCTTCTTCACAGAAAGTAAACAAGTAAGAGGCAGGCGATTATAAAGTGTTTTTCAAATGATGAGCCAGAGGTAGTTTCTCTGAACAGTTACCAAAATGGGTTCTGTGAAACCCTTCGAAAATCCTGTCTGGTCTGTAACTATTATTTTACCCTCCATTAAATTACAGCTTGCCCTGACCGGCAGGATGTTAAGTGATGAAGGAAAGTGTTGAAAATGATAACCTGAAGAACCGTATTAGTGGCAGAAAATGTTTCGATGACGAACAAAAAAGGGCTGGCGAGGCTTCATGGGAGAAGTTCGAGGGAGGTTCCTAGCATCCTCCCCCAGTGAGTCCCCGGAGACCGCCTTTCTCTGTGGACCTGTTGAGGGCCGCTGGACTCGGGGCATCGACGTCAGCACCGGGAAGCCGGTTTACGGCGCTCAGGGTTCGGCCAGACCCCCGCCAGGGGCGGACGGCCTGCGCCCCGACACCTGAGCCCCCGAACCGGTAGATCCGGCTCGGCGCATCCCCGCCCTTCAGAACCTCGGTAGCGGCTACGTGCACAGGAGGGTGTGATCTGCAGGCCGGGTCCTGCCCGACCGCCCCGCCTTCCGCGGCCCCGGGACCCAGGAGCTCGGGCCTAGGCCCCCCGGGCCGGTGCTTCCGCCTGTCCCGGGTCGTCCGACCCGACGGCCGCGCACGTCACAGCCCCCGAGTCGCCTCCCGCAACTGCAGGCCCCGCGGCCCCGCAGCCCCCAGCTTTTCTGGCGGGGAGGGGCGCGGCGTCGCCACGTGACGCCTCGCCCCCGCCCGGCCCTGGTCACGTGGGTGGCACGGCCGCTGCGTCAGTCACAGTCCTGGCTGCGGGAGCCGAGTCGCCGTCGCCGCCGCCGCCTCCAGCGGACGGGGCGGGGATCCCGGTGCCAGGTCCTCGTCGGCCCGCCCCTGCCGCCTCAGTCGGCCGTCCCGGGCTGGGCCCGACCGTCATGGAGCGGGGCGGGACCTCCGCCTGTTCCGTGTGAGGCGCGTCGCCGCCGCCCCCGCCCGCTCCTTTCCAGACCTCCCGAACCCCCGCCGCCGCCCGGAGCCCCTCGCCCTTGGCAGCCTGTCGCCGGCCCCCGGGCGGGCTCGAATGCGCGTCCGGTGAAGGTGCAGGCCCGGCTCCGCCGCTGCCGCAGCTGGGAGATGGTTCGGGCCTAGCGGAGCAGGGATTGGAGGTGAGAAGGGCCGACGGAACTGACTGAGGGCCGGGCCTGGCCTGGCCGCCGGGTTGGGGGTGGGGGAGACGGAGAACCCGGTCCGCCGGGGGGCTCGGGGAGACCTTCCAGGGCAGGGCTGCTCGATCCGGCTTCGCCCCTCTTCTTCCCGTTTCACCCCCCATCCCCCCGCCCTCGGAAAAAAAAATAAATAAATAAGGCTAACCCATCCTAACAAAAATTCCTAGAAATCCATCTTTTCGCCGTTTCTCCTCTACGCTTTCGTTTCTTAATCCATTCCTTCCCTCAGAAATTCCATCGACTGATTTGTTACTTTTTAATACCCTCTTCAATGAGAAGTTATTTCTAGTTAAAGAGAAAATAGGCCTAGATTCTGGCTATCATTACCCAACTAGTTCTCGCTTTCCTTCTCGCGATCCTGCGCACGTCTCCCCCCACCACCTTCTCTGCAAAANCCTTCTCTGAAAAAAAAAAAAAAAAAAAGGAAAAAATTTTCCACCTTCGTCTCGCGAAGGGGATTAACTAAAAAATGGGAATGTGGGTGTAATACTTGAATACCCCCCATAACTTCGCAGTCTGTTGGTTAGCTAGTTATCCCGGTAGCTTGTATTTGGATATTGATGTTTAGGCCTTTCCTCCAGCTGCCTGTGCCCGGGGTTAATCTCGTAATTGACGTCAGTGCTTTGTTCCTTCCACTTTGCTGTTCCTTCCACTCTTTGAGGATGGATCATGGGGTATAGGACTCTGAGGAGTATCCTTATTGCTTTTTCTCTCACAATGGATATCATTTATAGAAAGTTGAAAGTACAAATTTGAAATGCTCGTGTGTGGAGTTCAAGTAAGACCAAGAGTTCGATTTAGGGTTCTCGTAGTCAGTTGGAATTCCGATTGTACGATCTCTTTCCTGATAGCCTTATGGAAATTTTAATAGCCTTATGGAAATTTTAACCTAAGGCCAGTCCCTTTTCCCGTGACCGGTATTTGTCTTGACGGAATCTAAGCTATAAGTGTCTGTGAATAAGATGTTTGTGAATGTAACGTTTAAAATAACGTGTTGATTTTCAGGGTTCAGGTGTTAAAAGCTCAAAGCTTTGTTTCCATATTGATTCTGAAAAGCTTTGTAAAGTGTTTTTTTTTACTTAACTGTACTTTGACTTATCAGAATTGAAATATTTATGAGGATTTTCTTCATTTGGCATTTGATAAAGAGCCTTTGTGGCCTGCTTTGAGTCTGCTTAGAATCATCTTTGGTCATATGTGCATAAAGAAGTGTTGGCAAGTGGCCACTTGGTTTTTAACAAAGCTGGCTTCTTTAACTTTCTCAGGTTTATTTTCCTTATCACTGCATCCTTCATTCTGTAAATATTAAAAAAAAAAACCTCAAGAAGTTATTTTTAATTATCTTTTAGAGTCACTTTACCTGGGTGCAATATACATATATATTTTTTTCCAATATCAGCATTTTCATTCAGTTTGTGGTGGCTTGCATGCTGATAACTTTGGTTTTTGTTAGCTATGCAGAAACAGTAGGCAAATTCTACTTTAAATAAAATTTTGCGTCAAGTGGGGACAAGATAGCATGTCTGTGAATGACCCAACTTTTACTGTCTGGTAAAAAAAAAAAAAAGAAAGAAAGAAAAAAGAGCTTAGCTGTGTTAATTGGAAAGTGCTCTACAGTTTTGGGGTGTAAAGATGATTATAAAGTGCTTTGGTGAAGCTCTATAGTTGAGAATTCCTAAAGATAGAATATTTTCATTTGATTCACTTTCTACTTGTCAGATGACATACATTCTCTGTGTTCCTGAGTTATTGTATGCCTTTTGTAACAGTTGATATATTCTCCTTTTGTATTGTAATATTATAGGTCTCCTATAGTGTTTAGAACAAGAACTATATTTATATTTCTCCTATACTCCCCAGTATTTTACACAACTATTAGATTGAATTTGAATATGATACCCAACCTAAGATTTCACAGGTTAATCTAAAGAAAACTGTATGAGCAAGTGATCAGTATTTGAAGGGGAAAAAGTGACTATCAGCTGCAGAAGATGACAGAAGATGAAGCCTTCTAAAAGTTATTTATCTTACCTTTTGAAGAGTTAAGGTAAATGTCATCGCTTTATGTGTACCTGAGAGAAACAAAGAGAACAGGTATTTCTTCTTTTGTGGCCATCTACTGGTTTAGAATGGAGTCCAAAATGTTTAAGACCTTCTCTTCATAGTATTTTTCATAAAATCAAAGAGGTGTCCTTATAGGTATTGAAAATACACCTGAACAGTGAACCAGAAGTGCAATGTGTGTTTTAAAAGTTGATGACTTAGGTTTTATTTTTTCATTTTAGCTCTGTTCTCCGAGTAGCTTACTATTAAAACTTTCCTTGTGTCAAATACATTAAAAAAAATTTTTTTTATCTTTCCTATATAATGTACAGGTTTCCCAGCTTCTGAACTCCCAATCCTCATTATATTTACTCATTTCCTTTTTCATTTTCTCTGATAAGTTGGAATGATTATGCTTGATTTCTGGGAGGGTGTGTGCCAGTCTCAGTTATTGTGAAATAAGGTGTAGTCAGTGATTAAAGACTCCTTAAAGCTAACCTCACTTTGCTGCTTTTTCCTTTGCTTTCAGAAAAGCACTTCTACTTGTACTAAGTTTTTATACTCATCTTGCTTGTTTGAAGTGATACTTTAGTACATGAGGAGGATGTAATAAACATGACAGTTACTGAGTTTTGGCTGATCATCTGCATTCCTGTTTCTCTTGATGTTCATTTTCGCTGGCATCATATCCTAAGAATTTTAATGGTATTGGCATACAGAAAATATTAGAACAACTGAATTCATTTCCAAAATATTCCAGAAGCATTTTAACATTGGGAGTACTTATTCTGTTTTCGAAGGAAAAAAAATTATTTAAAACCTACCTTCTTCAAATGGCTGAAATTCAAAACTTGAGAAACCAGTGTTGGTGAGGATGTGGAGAAGGAGGAACCCTTGTGCACTGTTGGTAGGAATGAATCGGTACAGCCATTGTGGAAGACAGTATTTCCTCAAAAAATTAAAAATAGAATTATCCTACAATCCAATAATCTCACTACTGGGTATTTACCCAAAGAATATGAAAACCGTAATTCAAAGGAATATATACACCCCCTTGTTTATTGCAGCATTATTTGCAATATCCAAACTATGGAAGCAGCCCAAGTATCCATTGTTATATTCTCTCTCTGTCTCTCTGTCTCTCTCTCTGTCTCTCTCTCTCTCTCTCTCTCACACACACACACACACACACACACACAGATGAATATTACTTGATCGTAAAAAGGAATGTAATCTTGCCATTTGCAACATGGATGGAGCTAGAGAGGATAATGCTAAGCAAAATAAGTCAGTCAGAGAAGGACGAATACCATCTGATTTCACTCATGTGGAAATTAAGAAACAAAACAAATGAACAAAGAAAAGAAAAAAAAAAGACAAACCAAGATACAGACTCTTAATTCTAGAGAATAAACAGATGGTTATCAGAGGGAAGGTGGTGGCAAGAATGGGTGAAATAGGTGAAGGGGATTAGGAATGCACTTGTCTTTTTAAAACATTTTAATTTTAATTCCAGTATAGTTAACATATAGTTAACTTGTAAGAGGAGTGCACCTGTCTTGATGAGCACCTGAGTAATGTATGGAACTGTGGGATCACTTATTGTATACCTGAAACTAATATAGCATTGTATGTTAACTACAGTAGAATTAAAAAAAGAAAAAGAATTAGTTGATACAATAAAAAAATAAAATAAAATCTACCTGCTTTATCAGTTATACTTTGACACAGAGAGAGAGATTACAAGTAGGCAGAGAGGCAGGCAGAGAGAGAGGAGAGAGGAGGAAGCAGGCTCCCTGCTGAGCAGAGAGCCCGATGTGGGCCTCGATCCCAGGACCCTGGGATCATGACCTGAGCCGAAGGCAGCGGCTTTAACCCACTGAGCCACCCAGGCGCCCAGTTATACTTTATTTAAAAATCTGTAACCTGAGGAATGTTCTGCGGGAAGGCATTTCATGTAATTTTACCTCTTTTGGAGAGCCAAATCAACCATGGTGGTGGCAGGTAGACAAAGCTTATTATTGGGTGCCATTTTTATTTTTATTTTTATTTTTTAAAGATTTTATTTATTTATTTGACAGAGAGAGAGAGATCACAAGTAGGCAGAGAGGCAGGCAGAGAGGAGAAAGCAGGCTCCCTGCTGAGCAGGAAGCCCGATGCGGGGCTCGATCCCAGGACCCTGAGATCATGACCTGAGCTGAAGGCAGAGGCTTTAACCCACTGAGCCACCCAGGCGCCCCTGGGTGCCATTTTAAACTAATTTTTTTTTTTATTATTTCCTAGAATGGGTAAAAGAACCTTATGCCTTGCTTTTCCAAACTTATGTGTGTGTGGCAGGGGAAATCAGGGATTGACATGAATAGATTGTCCTGGAAAGCCAGTATGGTTTCATTACCAGTTACTGTCATGATCTATCCTGGGACTGTATTCCGTTTGGCTACTTAAGGGCTGAATGGCTATCATGATTTTGTTAAGTTAGAGATGCCTAGTGGGTTATGATTTTTCACTTTGACTTTTCCGTTTCTTGTCATCATATGGTAGCACCAGTTTCATGGAGTGGTGAGTATAGGACAGTGCTCTGTATTGAACGGCCTTCCCACTTCTTTGCAATGGCTTCCATTTCTTCAATCTGGAATATCACTTTTCCTTTCTTGTTCCCTACCTGTTAAAATTTCACTGTCTTTTAAGGCCTAGTGCAGGTACTATTGCCTTCCTAAAGTTTTGCTTGACTCCCTTCACTACCCCATTTGGCACCTACCTTCTTTGAATCCCTACATCACTTTGTTATCTCTTGTTTTGTTAACTGTGGGACTATAGCCTGCTGGGTGACAATCAGCACAGTGTATCAGTGTATTAGTAATATAAAAACTGTTTAATACTATTCCAAAATACATTTCTAAATAAGGATTAAAATAATAATCCAACCTTTCACTGAAGAGATTAATACTAATTCCTTAGTATCACATCATGTATCTAGTCAATGTGCAGATTTCCCTGATTAGTTTTTGTTTAGTTTGTTTGAATTAGGATCCAAATGAGATTATATCTTTTTGTTTTTATTCTTGTTTCTACACAGTTTGTTTGTTAAAGAAGCCACATCTTGGGGCACCTAGGTGGCTCAGTCGTTAATCATCTGCCTTTGGCTCAGGTCATGATCCCAGGGTCCTGGGATCAAGCCCCGCATCGGGCTCCTTGCTTCTCTCTCTCTCCCACTCCCCCTGCTTCTGTGCCCTCTCTCCTGCTTCTGTTCCCTCTCTTGCTGTGTCTCTCTCTGTCAAAATAAACAAATAAAATTAAAAAAAAAAGTCACATCTTTGCCCTATGAGAATTCTCACAGTCCAGATTGTGCTGATTGCATCCCTGTGGTTTCATGTAATATGTTTCTCAGTCCCTTTTTTTCCTGTATATTAGTAGTTACATCCAGAAGCTTGATCTGATTGAGGCTTGAATTTTTATTTTTAAGTAAACTCTGTGCCCATCATGGGGCTCGACTTCACGACCCTGATGTCAAGAGTCACATGCTCTACTTACTGAACCAGCCAGGCGCCCCGAGGCTTGAATTTTTTTTTAATGGCAAGATTACTTCATGGGTAGTGTTGTGTACTTCCTCTACACTCTTAAGCCTTCAGCCTGGCTTCTCATCCTGCCAGCGAAGTTGCTTACCAAGGCTAGTGTGACTTCTGTATTTCCAAATTGTATAATCTTTGCTTACTCCTTTACCTCTTCTGTACTTGCTATTGTTTTGTTTTGTTTTAAAGATTTTATTTATTGGAGAGAGAGAGAGAGAGAGAGGAGAGAGCATGAGCAGGGGGAGGGGCAAAGAGAGAAGCAGACTCCCCACTGAGCAGGGAGCCAAATGTGGGACCTGATCCCAGAATCCCAAGATCATGACCTGAGCTGAAGGCAGAAGCTTAACTGACTGAGCCACCGAGGTGCCCTCTACTTGCTTTTGTTAACCATTTTCTCCTTGATACTGTTTTCTTCCCTGACTTTTATGACTCTGTCCCTTTTCTGCCTTTCTGCCGACCACTTGCTTTTTTGCAGACTGTTAATTCTGCTAATCCCTTGATAGATCTGGCTTTTAGCCTTGGCATTCTTGTTTTTACTCTTGTGGATGATCTCATCCATTTATATTGCTTCAGGTACCATCTCTAAGTGTTTTGTGGGAACCAGAAGTCTTTCATTCAACTGAATATCTTCCTTTAGGTTGCTTAGTAGGAACTTTATTTTAGTTAGGAGAATGGCATATATAAGTTAAGCAAAAAAGAAGTTGAGAACATAATCAGGTATCCAGTGAATTCTAAGAAAGGCAGTTGATGGATAGGAGGACAGCTAGAACTCAGGAACAGGTCGATCCAGGGGCTGCATATATGGATAGGAATATCTCTTTATTGCTCATTAGATGCTCTTTGTGTGTTCAGGTAGTTTTCCCTTGCTACAGAGCAGCTTTGAAACTTAATGCAAATTTTACATCTTCAGCTTTCAGAGAGCAGCTGCCTTGACTCTCAATCCCAGTTCCAGGAGAAGGACTCATTAGGTTATATGTCCACCTCTGGACCACAACTTTGGCTAGGGGTCTACACTGTAATAACATGCTCTAACTGCAGCATACCAGAGATGTGGAATAAAAGGTACTCTAAAACATAGTTTCCCCCTCATTCATTCCATGGCTATTTAGTACACACACAGTCCTACTTTATCTTATATTTAATATTTTAAAAACATAATCTAACAATCTGTATATACTAGCAAATACACCTAACTCTTCAATGGAGACAACCCAAATTCTATCTGGCTAACATGTCCAGAGGTCATTATTCTCTGCGTCCAGATTTGAAAGGTGATATCCTTTGTTAATTGGTCCTAGATATGCTTTCTCAATATCTGAAAATTAGGGGTTAAATACTAAATTCAGTCATCCCTGACATAACTGATACACAGTTGTGGAAGGAAGAAACAACAACAAAAGTAAAACTCTTAAGAGGGGATGGGAGGGGAGAGGAAAGTATCATTGTTCCAAAGCTTGTACCATATCTTGCTGGACAGGTACAGTATAAGGTAAATGATGGCAAAACAGTCAGTTACATGGGCCTTCATTTGTTGACTACTTCCTTGCAAATGGAGTGAGTTCTTTGGTAAGCCAAATGAAGATTTTCAATTCTGTCAACTAGGATTATTTTCCTTGTCTTAAGTTATAACACTGGGGACATCTGGAAGAAGTTTTATGGGAAGGCAGTTCTGTGTTGCCTTAGCACAAGGATCAGTAAACTATGGTTAGTAGGCCCGGTACACCTTTTTGTATGTCCTGTGAGCTGAAAATGGTTTTTACTTTTTTTTTTCTTAAGATTTTATTTATTTATTTGACAGAGAGATAGAGAGAGAGCACAAGTAGGCAGAGCAGCAGGCAGAGGGAGAGGGAGAAGCTTAGCAGAGAGCCCGATGTGGTGCTGGATCCCAGGACTCTGGGATCATGACCTGAACTGAAGTCAGCCGCTTAACCCACAGGGCCACCCAGGCACCTTAGTTTTTACATTTTTAAATGGTGAAGAAAAAAATCTCAATTTTGTGGCCTTTGAAAATTATAGGAAAGTCATATTTTGGTGTCCATAAATAAAGTTTTATTGGGACACAGATGACATACCCATTTGTTTTTGTATTGTTTGTAGCTCCTTTTGCTGCTACCATAACAGAGTGTGGTGACTGTAGGGCCTACAAAGTCTAAAATATTTACTGTGTGGCTTTAAAAAAGTTTGTCAACTCCTGTTTTAGCAGATCCATGGTGGATATGCGGGTTTGAGGACTGTTTTAGGCTTAAACATTTAGTAACACAGTCCCTATTTACTGTAGCGGTAGTTAGGGTTTTTTGATTGTACAGAGGGAGTGTGTGTATGTGTGTGTACAAATAGATGTAAATAAGTATATATAGGGACGTCTTGGTGGCTCAGTATGTTAAGCATCTAACTCTTAATTTTGGCTCAGGTCATGATCTCAGGGTTGGGGATCGGACCATGTCGGGGTCCATGCTCAGTGAGGAGTCTGCTTGGGATTCTCTCTCTCCCTCTCCCTGTGTCCCTTCCTTCCCCCCACCCCATGCACTCTGTCTCTCTAAAATAAATAAATAAATCTTTTTTAAAAATATGCGTATATGTATGTATAAAGCAGGTATGGTCTGGGCATTGGCTTAGCTTTAGTTAGGGTTTCAGACTTCATTGAACCCTTCAACAGTACCCTGAAGGTAGAGTAAGTGGGGGCAAGAATTTCCAGAAAAGCTGGGGGAGAGGTAAGGCTAGAAGCTGATCAGATAGTTTCTATACGTGTTCATCATGTACAAATTAACTCTAGTTCTACTACGTCTCAGTCCCCTAATCCTCAAATCTACCACTTTTCCTGCCTTGGGGAACATAGCACTATCATTGCTTTTTCCAGAAACCTGCAAATTGTCCTTGAATCCTCTGTTTTACTTCTCACATCTGGCTGGCTCCAAGATTCTACTTCCTTAACATCTTTGAATCTAAACCCTTTTTGTACAATATCTACATTCCTAGTATTACTGTCTTAATCCAGGCTTTCATTTCTCACCAGTATTGATTATTCCAACAGCCCTCTCGTTTGCTTCCTTCTAGTAAAATAATCTACTCCAGCCTGAATCAAAGTAGTTTTTCCCTATAAAATACAAATCTCATTTTGTCACTTGTCTTCTTAAAACTCCTTAGTAGTGTTGATTTTCTGTAGTATTTTTCTAATTAGGGATTCTTCCAACATTAATGAGTTTTATGTAACTTCTGAAGCAGTGCTTTGTAGCCAGCTACTCCCTTAGGAGTTTGTTGCTGTGTTTAGATTTTATGATTGGATTTGTGCCAAGTTATAATACATTATAGTAATGATTTTGCAGTGGCTCAGACAAGGAAAGATGGTAAGTAAAACTGGATCATGTCATAGTAGGTTGTTAACACAGGCAGGCCAAACCCAAAAGAACCCTGGCATAGTACTTAGCCTCATGTTTTCACTGTAAAATGTATCTGCTAGATCCCATCTGTGTAATTATTCAATATGAAACAGTCTGTTTCCAGTATCAGTGTTTTGTTCCAAACCTCAGCAGTGGTTATATTAGACACACATTTAGTGTAGATCTCAGTAAGGTACTAAACTACAAATGGACAAGATTGCCAGAGTTAACAAGTGAAGCTTCTTTAAAATTGACATTTAAGGACTGTTAGTTGGTGTGGTAGTATATGGTTGTATTTCCCTAAACTAGGAAATTAATATTTGCAGTTGTTAAATCCATTTATTATAACATATTTGTAAGCATTTTCTGCACTAGTATTATTGAAGTAATGGTATAGAAGTGGTTTAATAATATAGAACCAGACTTGAGACTGCATATTTCCAGGATTGAATACATCATTGGTCTAGTTTCTGCAAAACAACATAATCTGTTACATTAATGTTATTTTAAATTTGTTGTGTATTTAATTTTTAAAGTTTCAGTTTTACAGTTACATAAGAGCTATAAACATAGTGAGTTCATATCTAATTTTATATTTTACTATTATTAACAGAATAAAGTCCTCATTCAAGATCTAGGAGATTTCATTTTCTTTGAAAAGGTTATCTTTATATCTTTCAGATCTGAGAAACAAACCCCACAGGTTTAGCCTGACCCCTTGTGTCTCTCCAGTCTTATCTTTTATTTTGCACTCTCCCGACCCTGTTTTCCAACTACACTTGATCTGCCTCTTTTCCCTGTGTGTGTTATGCTCTCTCTTCTGGCTGTTGCACTTGTTCTATCTTAGAACTAACCTCCCTCCTTCTCTTCTCTTCTTCTTACTTTACCTTCCTCCTTCCCTCTGGCCATTTTTCTCTAGTCACACTAGCTGCAACCAAATCTTGAAGATGAGGGTTACTTTAATTTTTTTTATGTCCTTGGCATTAGCACTGTGTCTGGCACAGTATATGCATTGTTAAGTAATTGTTGAATGAACTAGAGTGTTAACATGTACTTTGTATATAGTATAGGTCTATACTGAAGAGATAGGTTGTAAAATCAGGATTGTAAAGCCTTCAGAATTCCTTCTGAATTCTGTTTAAATATGTTACAAGTCTGAATTAGAAAATATTTTGAAGGGCACCTGGGTGGCACAGTCACGTAACCATCCGACTCTGTTTTAGTTCAGGTCGTGATCTCAGTGTTGTGAGATCAAGCCCCGAGTTGGGCTTTGCGCAGTGTGGAGTCTGCTTGGAACTCCTTCTCCCTCTCCCTCTGCCCCTCCCCACTGTGTGCTGTCTCTATCTCTCTCTCCCTGTCTCTTAAATAAATCTTTATTAAAAAGTAGATTTACTCTTACCATTCAAAGTAAATATTCTTTGTGCCATAATAAATAACTCATAATTTATGAGTTTCTATTCCAATGATTAAAGAGCAATAGCCTTAAATGGCCTTAACCTTCTTAAAGCAATATTCCTGTTTACATTTTAGTGGAACTATATTAACAGAATATAGGGTAGTTAGTACTGGGGCTGATTTAAATTCATAAGCCTTGAGTATATGCTTTTTTCATTCAGTACATTAGCATTTTCCCTTCAACATTTTTTATAGTATTCTAAGGTGTTAAATATATTTCAAGAAATCCAGGTGCTAGGGCACCTGGGTGGCTCAGTTGGTTAAGCGACTGCCTTCGGCTCAGGTGTTATGATCCCAGGGTCCTGGGATCGAGCCCCACATCGGGCTCCTTTCTCTGTGGGGAGCCTGCTTCTCCCTCTCCCTCTGCCTGCCACTCCCTTGCTTGTGTTCTCTCTTTCTCTCTGTCAAATAGGTAAATAAAATCTTAAAGAAAGAAATCCAGGTACTTTGTTGCCACTTGTCTTTCACATGTGCAAATAATGATGAAATTTAAAAAAAAATTTTTTTTAAGATTTTATTTATTTGACAGAGAGAGAGATTACAAGTCGGCAGAGAGGCAGGCAGAGAGAGAGAGGAGGAAGCAGGCTCCCTGCTGAGCAGGGAGCCCGAAGTGGGGCTTGATCCCAGGACCCTGAGTTCATGACCCGAGCTGAAGGCAGAGGCTTACCCCACTGAGCCACCCAGGCACCCCAATGATGAAATTTTTGAGATAATTCCTTTTTAGTGTAAATTCTAAGGAACCTTTGCTATGTAGTGTTTTTGAACTTTTGTTTAATGTGCTATGTGCATTTTTATGTAAAAAAATTGCTTTTGTTTTGCAGTTTGGACTTCTATTATTTTCTTTTGGCTTCCTCAGGTACTACAAATCTAAGCAGTCTCATAGTGCTCTGTTGAACAGATAATTTCTTTCTGGATGTTGTAGACTGAAACATTCAGTTTTTACACCTCAGTTTGCCAAGTATGATTCTGAGATTTTACAGTCTAGCACTTACATTTGGTGAACATTTCAGAGTATAGGGTTTAAGTAAAAATAGAAATTGATCATTTCTGTACATGTGGGGTTTTTTTGTGTGAACATATGTTGTTTTCCTTTTAGATAAACTCTTGTAGAAAAATTGCTTTAAAAGCAACAGAATTCATTTAGTATCAATATTAATGCTTTTATTGGATTGATAATATATTGAATGTGGTAAAAAGAAGACCTACTCTCTTCTTGGTACCAGATACAACCAAAAGTCTTAGGGAGGAAATGGGAGACTGTCTGTGGGTAGAAAACAAGGGGTAACATAATCTTCTGAAACCCAGTTTTTAGTGTGTATTCCCACTGACTGTTTGACTCTTGGGGCAATATTATACAAAATCACAGTTGTGATCTTTATAAAATTCATCACGTGTCTTGAGTATCTGTTGTATCCCTGCCACTGTGTAAATCACTGGAGGGGAAAGAGGGTAAGTTCAATGGTATCTATAGTTCTTACTCTCTAGAGACTTATAGTAAGGAGGTAACTAGGGAGGGCAGATAGAATAACAACAAATAATCCTAATATAAGGCAAGTGTTTAGTGCCAAATGAGATACAAAGAAATGCTTTGGGAAGCACATAATTTTAGTGACAGAAGAATCTTGGAGGGTTTTTTTTTTTTTTTAGAGATTTTTATTTATTTATTTGACAGAGAGAGAGAGAGAGATTACAAGTAGGCAGAGAGGCAGGCAGAGGGAGAGGAGGAAGCAGGCTCCCTGCCCTGAGATCATGACCTGAGCTGAAGGCAGAGGCTTTAACCCACTGAGCCACCCAGGCGCCCCTCTTGGAGAGCTTCTTGAAGGAAGTGGGATATGTGGTAAACTTTAAAATGTATGTATTTAGAAATGGGGAGAAGGAAGGACATTCTAATTAGAAGATACTTGCATGCTTTTAAAGTAAGAAACTGAGTCAAAAGATTGTTTTCTTCTTTATAGAAAGAACTGTAAACTCTCAATTTTAACCATTCTCTCCACCCATTTATTCATCTTCCAAGATGAAAATAGACTTCTCAATTTATTTGTCCATAAGCTTTTAGAATTTAGTAGTAACAATTTTTGAGGTAAGTTTAAACTAGTTAAATTTCATTTACATATACCCAAATATTAGTAAAAGCACAAGAAGTATATTTAATTTGGTTTTGTTTCTGAAATTTGTTGCAGATGGTGTTTGATTTTAGTGTAATGTGAGTATTAGCTATTCCAATTTTGAAATATTGGTATTTTGTGGTATTAGTTTAGAGACTATCATTATCTTTAGGTATTATTTTGTAGTAAGAAAGATAACTGTTCCTTTCTAACCAGACTGTGAAATTCATTAGTTTACCTATCGAAGTGATTGTCCACTAGGTTATGTTCTAGGTCTGCATTGCTGCACACAACACACATTCCCTGATTTTCATCTAGTGGGAGAGGAAATATTAATGGCCATTAAAAGAAGTGTGTAGTTAATTGTGATGAAATACTATGAAGGAGAAGGGAGTTGTCTACATGTTTTTCCTGAAGCCGAAAAGAGCACTACAAGTTGAAAGAAGCCTAAATAAATAAAAATATAAAGCCCCTTGGTGGGAACTAGGAAGGGAAGGTGGTAAGATATAAAATAAATCTGTTGAGATAGGTGGGAGTCACATCAAGTAGGAAGTCAGACAATTGCTTTATAGGCCATGTCAAGGACTTGAAGTTTATCCGAAGGTCAATGGAAAGCTTGTTAAAAAATTTTTTAAGCGGGGGTTGGGTGACAAGATCTGGTTTGTGTTTTAAAAAGATCACTTTGGCTGCTGTATAAAATACGGATTAGCGAGAGAACAGGGGAACCAAGAATCTAATTAGAAGGTTGTAGCCTTTGTTCAAGCTGTAGATAAAGTGATGACTTGTTTTGAACAGTGGCCTGGAGAAAGTAATAAACAGGTAGATTCAAAATATATTTAGGGAGGGGACTCCTGGGTGACTTGGTTAAGCGTCTGCCTTCAGCTCAGGTCATGATCCCAGGGTCCTGGGATCAAGTCCCACATGGGGCTTGGTGGGGAGCCTGCTTCTCCCTCTGCCTGCTGCTCTTCCTGCTTGTGTTCTCTCTTGCTCTCTCTGGCAAAGAAATAAATAAAATCTTAAAAAATATATATATATATATATTGGGGGGATTATGGTTATGGATTGGATGTGGAGAGAGATTAAAGGGAAGATTGAACAAAAGCAGTTGGCTTATATGGTGAGATTACTAGGAGTTGTTGTCAGTAGCGGAAACATATCAGGGAATCAGTTTGGGATGTATTCAGGTTGAGATCCCTCAAAGAACATGAGCAAACAGGTTCTTTATTTCAAAAGAGAAAGTGCAATATGGTCCATGTTTGGGTTTTTGTATTACAGGCATATAGATAGTATTTTAAGCCATGAGATTGTAGGGAAAGAATGTAGACTGAATCAGAATAAGACTGATTCATGATCATGGCTGAGCACAGAGACATACCAACTTCTAAGAAGTCTGGTAGGTAGAATGGGTGGACACAGAGGTGATGGGATAACTGGGAGGGCTGGAGTTAACAAAAGCCAAGAGTATATTGAGGGAGCCTGGGTGTTTAAATCCTGCCTTTGATGCTTTGTTGCAGTCCAAGTTGAGTGAGCTCATGAGCTTCGCAGGTATCCAGAGGAATTCAGTGTTTGCTGCAGTAACCTCATCAGCTCACCAAGAGGGTGAACATTTGACTTCCACTTGAAGTAAATCCGACTTTTTTTTAAAGATTTTATTTATTTTGGGGCACCTGGGTGGCTCAGTCGGTTAAGCGGCTGCCTTCGGCTCAGGTCATGATCCCAGAGTCCTGGGATCGAGCCCCACATCAGACTCCCTGCTTAGCTGAGAGCCTGCTTCTCCCTCTCCCTCTGCCTGCCACTCTGCGTACTTGTGCTATCTCTCTCTCAAATAAATAAATAAAATCTTAAAAAAAGAAGATTTTATTTAATTTTAAAGATTTTATTCATTTATTTATTTGAGAGAGAGAGAGAGAGAGAGCATGAATGGCAGGGGGCAGAGCGAGAAGCAGACTTCCCACTGAGCAGGGAACCCAGCGTGGGCTTAATCCCAGGACCCTGATCATGATCTGAGCCAAAGGCAGACTGTTAACCGACTGAGCCACCCAGGCACCCTGAAGTAAATCGGATTTTATACATAAGGAATTCGCCATACAAAATTATAGTTAAAGAAATATATGACATATTTGGGAAACAGGGACCTGTTCATCACATCTGAGTGGGGAACACACCCAAAACTAGAGGAACAGCTTATGTGGTCTCTAAAGACTTCTTTGATGCCAAGAGTACATGTGATCACCTTTCAGAATTCAGTGTTGGTAACAGATACTTGGTGGTTTTGTACTATAATGCCAACAAGGCACTTCAGAAGATGAACACACACAAAAAAGGAAGGCCAGTTGAAGCTTCTCAAGGAGAAATATGGCATCAACATAAATCCACCAAATTAAACATCTCCTGCATTTTCATTTTGGATTATACCTCCTTAAATGATCACTATCACCCTTTTTTTGTTTTTAATTAATACTGAATGTTACGATTTCTTTATTTGAGATTCAGAACAATGTGCATGATCTTGGCAAAGTGGAGTGTGGGAAGTTGAAAACAGAATGTTGCAAAGTTGAAAACAGTAGTGTTGAGTAGTGATTGGATACATTTTCGAAGCAGTTTGTCTGTATCTGTTAAAATTGCAGATGCTCCTATCTTGCACCCTAGTAATTCCACTTGTAGGTGTCTATTCTAGAAAAACTTTCACTCATTGGTATAAAGAAAAATGTACCAGAAATGATCATTACAGCACCGTAGTGGCAGAAAAAGGGGAAACTAAACTAAATATCCATCAAGTGGAGAGTGGTTAATTAAGTTGTGTGGGTACACAGCAGTGAAAATAAATGAACTGTAGCAACATGTATCAACATGGATTAACCTGGTAGCATAATGCTGGGAATTAAAAAGGCTCAGTCTTTAGAATATACCCTTTTACAAATAATAAAAATAAAATTAAAAAAAAAAAAAGAATATACCCTTTTGTAAAATAAGCAGAGCAGTTCAGTGTCTTGTTTAAGGATGCATGCATAAACTACAAAAATATAAAGGAATTTATGGGAATGATTACTGCCAAAATCAGAAGAGCCGATACCACTTATAAAGGTGGAGGGAGCACAGGGTACCTGGGTGGCTCAGTCGGTTAAGTGGCTGCCTTTGGCTCTGGTAATGATCCCAGGGCCCTGGGGTTGAGTTCCGCATCGGTCTCCCTGCTCGGTGTAGAGCCTGCTTCTCCCTCTCCCTCTCCCTCTGCTTGCCACCCTGCCTACTTGTGCTCTCTATGTCTGTCTGTCAAATAAATAAATAAAATCTTAAAAAAAAAAAAAAAAGTGGTGGGAGCACAGAAGATGTGATCCAGGGAGGGTACACAGTAGCCTTTCCTAAGGTGGTTCATGGGTAACACAAGTGTTTACTGTTTTTCTTCAGGTAACTTTTTATAGGAATGGTTGCATAGGAAATAGACAACCATAGAGATTCCTTTTGAGAAACTTGGCCATGAACAAGAACAGAGAAGAGATAGAGTGGTATCTGGAGAGAGATACGAGGTTAGGGAAGTCTTTTTATTTTTATAGAGAAGAATATGCTTTTTTTCTTCTTTTTTTTTAAAGAATATGTTTGAATGCTGGAAAGGATTCATGAGAGAACGAGAAGTTGAAGTTGCTAGAGACAAGTCAGTAGTTGTTAAAGGTCTAAGAGAAGATAGCAAAATGGGCAAACTTGTTCTTTGAGAGGAAAGAGAAAAGTTCTCTTTTAGAGCCAGAGGAAAGAAGAGAATGAATGCAGATACTGGTAGTTCCAGAGTTGGTGTTTGATTGCTGAGAAGATTTCTCTCTTATCTTTTCTTTTTTCTTTTTTTTTTTTTTGAAGGGGGGGTAGGGGCAGATGGAGAGGGAGAGAGAGAATATCAAGGAGGCTCCACACTTGGTGCAGAACTTGACGCTGGGCTCAATTCCACAAACCCATGCATGACCTGAGCCTGTATCAGGATCTGACACTTAACCAGCTGCACCACCCAAGCACCCCTCTCTCTCATCTTTAATATTCGATCTTTAGTCTTTGTCCAGTAAGACAAGGTCATTTGTGGAATGCAAGTTAGGAGAGACAGTCTTAGGACTCCATGAAAATATTTGTGAGGAATAGGAAAGAACATCCATCTGCAAAAGATAGTAAAATTTTGGAAAGCTTTGAGGGCCTCATTGAGAGTGAATTATGAAAAATGATTATGGGAAATGCAGATAATACATAAAGATACAATGTGGAAAGCACAAGTCTTATGGAATTATCTTTGCTTCCATGTGTTTCCCGACAATATTTTAAACCCAGAGGCTACGGAAGTCTCACTACTGATTTGGGGTCAAAGGTCTGTCTCTGCAAAATAGTTTTGGGACCTGATGTTTTCTTACTAGTGGCTTTGATCTCCGGTGTACAATCTTTGTTTACCTGCATTTTAGGAATTAACCTCTTCAGACTTACTGTGATCTTAGTTCAAGTCTCATTTAGACTTTCGGAGTTTAAATCATTTGATAATCTGGTAGTGGAATGGCTCTGTTTGTGAGCAGTATAGTTGTTCTAAGACAGTAATTGAAAAAAAAACCATTGTAATAGGTTCTGAACACCAGTTGTAAGAAGCAAGTTAAAGGTCACATTTTACTTTAAAAAAATTTTTTAAATGAAATTTAAAGGGTTCTTGGGTGGCTTAGTTGGTTAAGTGTCCAACTCTTGATCTCAGCTCAGGTCTTGATCTCAGGGTTGTGAGCATGGAGCCTACTTAAAAAAATTAAATTGGTTAATTAAAAATTAATTGGTTAATTGGTTAAGCGGTTGCCTTGGGCTCCGGTGGGATTGGGCCCTGCATTGGGCTCTCTGCTCAGCGGGGAGCCTGCTTCTCCCTCTCCTTCTGCCTGTTGTTCTCCCTACTTGTGCTCTCTCTCTGTCAAATAAATAAATAAAATCTTTAAAAAATTAAATTTAAAATGCTATAAACTGGGTGCCTGGGGGCTCAGTGGGTTAAAGCCTCTGCTTTCGACTCAGGTCATGATCTCAGGGTCCTGGGATCAAGGCCCACTTCAGGCTCCCTGCTCAGTGGGGAGCCTGCTTCCTCCTCTCTCTCTCTCTGCCTGCCTCTCTGCCTACTTGTGATCTCTCTGTCAAATAAATAAATAAAATCTTTAAAAAAATAAATAAAATGCTATAAACTAATGCCTGTGTTTATTAAGAGATTATAGAAGATGAATTTCTGGTTCATTGGGAATGTATGTTAAAACTTTACTGTGTGCTTATTGTAGCTTTTATTGTGATAAAATATACATAACACAAAATTTATCATTTTAATCATTTTAAGTGTACAATTCAGTGGCATTAAGTACATTCACAGAATTGTGCAACCATCACCGTTGTCTTTTTACAGAATTTTTTCATCATCCCAAATAGAAACTGTATTCCCATTAAACTTAATTCTGCATTTCTTCTTATCCCCAGCTCCTGGCAACCACAATTCTACTTTCTCTGAATTTGCCTTTTCTTTGAACTTCATTTAAGTGGGATCCTATAGTATTTATCTTTTTCTGACTGGCTCATTTGACTTTGTGTAATATCCTCAAGGTTTTCCATGTTGCAGCATGTCAAAATGTCATTTTTTTTTTAAAGATTTTTTTAATTTATTTGACACAGAGAGAGAGAGATCACAAGTAAGCTGAGAGGCAGGCAGAGAGAGAGGAGGAAGCAGGCTCCCTGCCAAGCAGGGAGCCCAGCAGGGAGCCCGATCCCAGGACCCTGAGATCATGACCTGAGCCTAAGGCAGAGGCTTTAACCCACTGAGCCACCCAGGCGCCCAAAATGTCATTCTTTTTTAAGGTTGAATAATGTTCCACATTTTGCTTATCCATTCATCTTTCAATGGACTGTTGTGGATAGTGCCATTGTGAATATGGGTATACAGATATCTGACTCCCTGCTTTTCAGTTCTTTTGGGTATAGGCTTAAGAATATAATTGCTGGATCACATGAAATTCTATGGTATACATTTTGAGTAGCCACCAAACTATTTTCTACTGCAGCTCCACCATTTTACATTCCCACCAGCAATGCACGGGGTTCCAGTTTCTCAACATTCTTACCAACAGTTGTTATTTTTTTAATTTTAATTTTTTGAAAATAGCCATCCTAATGGGGATTATGTGGTAACTCGTTGTTTTGATTTGCATTTCTCTAATGACTAATGATGTTGAACATCTTTTCATGTATTAACAGGCCATTTTTTCTTCCTTTTTTATTTTTTATTTTTATTTATTTATTTTTTAAAGATTTTTATTTATTTATTTCACAGAGGGAGAGAGATCACAAGGAGGCAGAGAGGCAGGCAGGGGGCGGGGAAGCAGGCTCCCCGCTGAGCAGGGAGCCCGATGCGGGCCTCGATCCCAGGACCCTGAGATCATGACCTGAGCCGAAAGCAGAGGCATCAACCCACTGAGCCACCCAGGCGCCCTTTTCTTCCTTTTTTAAAATTTTAATTCCAGTGTAGATAACACATGGTGTTATATTTATTGGCCATTTTTATATGTTCTTTGGAGAAATGTTTATTATGTCCTGTGCCCAATTTTTGATTATCTTGGCACTCCTTTGGAAAATCCATTATAAATGTATGTTTCTGGATTCTCAGTTCTGTTTATTTGACTTGTATGTTTGTAGTAAGTTTTGAAATTTGAGAAGCATTTGTCTTCTAGCTTGCTTATGGAAGAGTTGTTTTGTTTTGGCTGTTCAGGATCCTTTAAATTCCCATAGGAGTTTTAGGATCAGATTGTCAATTTTTGCAAAGAAGTTGATTGGGATATTGATAGAGGTTGTGTTGAATCTGTAGATGAGTTTAGGAAGTATGTCCATCCTAAAAATAATTAAATCTTTCATTCCATTCCATGAATATGAGATGTCTTTCCATTTATTTAGGTCTTCTTTCATTTCTTTGATTTTACAGTTTTCAGAGTATGGTTTCTTGTTTTTTGTTAAATTTATTTCTGAGTACTTTATTCCTTAAGGTAATATTGCATTTAAGAAGAATGTATATTCTGTTGTAGTAGAGTGTTTTATATGTATCTGTTAGGACTCGTTAGTTTATTATAGTGTATTCAAGTTCAATATATCAAATCTTGAGAGACTTTAATGTTTGTCTTTATTTATATCCTTTATCTCTTGAGTGACACCAGATTTTTAAGAAAGATTTTATTTATTTATTTGACAGAGAGAGAGAGAGCACAAGCAGGGGGAGGGTTAGGCAGAGGGAGAGGGGGAAGCAGTAGGCTCCCTGCTGAGCAAGGAGCCTGATGCAGGGGCTGGATCCCGAAACCCTGGGATCACAACCCGAGCCGAAGGTAGATGCTTAACTGACTGAGCCACCAGGTGCCCCAACACCAGATTATTTTAATGATATGAGACCTCATATGTTTCTGATAGGGAAACAGGCAGTTTAAGCAGGAGGTGAGGAATCTGAATTATTTAAGGAAACGCACTGGTCTTCAGCCCGTCAGTAAGGTAATGAACATAGAGGAACAGTTGACAAATGGTAGTAATCAAGAATCCTTTTCAAGCTGTTAATATCCTTTATTTTTTTTTAAAAACAGCTTTATAGAGATAAAATTTCATAAAATTCACTTGTTTTTAAGTGTACAATTGAGCAGTATTTAATTGGTTTATTGAGTATGCAGTTACCATCACAGTTTATTTGTAGAACTTTTTCATCACCCCAGAATGATCTTTTGTGCTCATTTGCAGTCACCTGTCATTCTTTGTTTTAATCCTTTATTCTTGTGTAGTGGTAAATACTCAGATACATTCAAATACTTCTTTCTTTTAATCATTGTCATCAGAGGGGTGCCTGGGTGACTCAGTCAGTTAAGTGTCTGCCTTTGGCTCAGGTTGTGATCCCAGGGTCCTGGGATAGAGCCCCGGGTTGGGCTCCCTTGGAGTCTGCATCTCCCCCCTGCGTCTCTCCCCAGCTTGTACTCTCTCTTCTCTCAAATAAATAAGTTAAGTCTTAAAAATCATTGTCATCAGAGTAGTGTGGATATTTTATAAGAGACATAACTGAGATTTAGGGAGGTTAATTAACCTAAAACATATATCCAGTACATTATATAACCAGAACTAAAAATCAGGTATCCTTACTTGTACCATTTACTAAATTATCATGCCTCAACTCTTTATAATTCAGTTGAAGTTTGGAATTCACATTACCTTATTAACATATTTAAGGAGTAAATTAAGAAGTAATTGCCTGTGTTGGTTTTTGGTTACTAGACATTTTATATTTGAGAATTTTATTAGCCAGGATACTACTCTACTTCTAGCTGATCGAATAGTCCTTGCTTATAACTAAACCACCCGAATCACCTATGATTTGAGGTACTATGTTTTGGGAGATAAAGGATCATCTTGAGAACTGATACCTTAGCTTCTCGATGATGATTACAGAGAAATAAGGGAGGACCTCTCTTTTGCCCACAAATACTCATCCAGTGGATGGTTACTACCCGCATACCATATATTCTGAGTTATTCCTGATGCTCTTCTGAGATTGCTATTCTTAATCCCTCTCTCATTGCCTTCCTTTATTTCTCAAAAGGTCCTAAGGATCTTCAGAGAAATATAAATGGCAGAGAAGTGATCTCTTTCTAATTTGCCTGGTTGCTCTATAAATGCAGTTTGACTTGGCTGGAGCTGGTAGTAGTGGGTAGATGGGACTTTTGTAATAACTGTAGTGGGTGGCAGGGGCTGTTAAGGAAAGCCAGCTGTTTCTTCATTAAGTACCCCAATCCCATGTCATCCCTAGTAAAACTCACTTTTGGTCTCTTTGGATACTAAATGAGAATTAAAGATATAGATAGCACAGTATCTGTATTATTGGAATTTAAAGTTATTTATTTAGATTAATTATAGTTAGCCCACAGAAATAAAGAATGGAAAACTCCAGAGAGGCTGAGCAGTTGCAAATCAAGGTGAAGGAAGGAGGCAGACAGAAGAAACAAATCAAGAGACTTGGAGGGAGTATTAACAAATTTCCACAACTGCTGTGCAGTTTACTTACTGTGAAGGGATTGGGGACAATTTAGGCATGGCCTGCCTGTAGAGTTTGGGAGTGGTCTTCCAAGAGGAGGAGGCAAAAGACTTGAAAACAGGTAGTCAGTAGAATTGGAATGCACACTTTAATATAAGATTTAATCCTAACATGGTATTTCTAAGTTAAAATGTGTGACAAATTGCGAAAGCATAGTTATCACATAATTAAAAGACTATCACTTTAATAGAGAAATGGACAAAAGGTATGAATAAACAGTTCACAGAAGGAGAAATGTAAATGGCTATAGTAACACACGAAATAGGTGCATTCTAACTATCAGGAAATTCAGTAGAATGCAGTTGACTGTGAGGGACTATGTGTGCGTTTCCATTTTATCCCTAGCTCCTAGCACAGTACCTAGCAGTAGTAGATAGGCTCATATATTTGTTGGGTAAATGAAATAAACACATGAAATTAGGCTTTTCCCCTCTTGGATTGGTGGCACAATTTAAGAAGACTACTAATGCCTAGGATTGAAAATGACATGGTCAAAGGGCAGTCTTGTATTTTGTTGGTGGGTTGTTCATCAATACTGTCTTTTTAGAAAACAGTCTAGTGATACACATTAAAAGGAGATAGCATGTACCCTTTGACTCCACAATTCCACATCTAGGAATTAGTGTGAAACTACAATAGTTTCACATACAAAAGTTCACTGTAATGTTTGTAATACTAAATTCTGGACATAACCCAATTATCTACCAGGTGCTTTCTGGTTCAATGAATACTATACAGTCAATAAAAGAAGGAAAATTCATATGTATTGGTGTGGAATTATATTCATTGTTTATTAAATGAAATAAGAATTTATGTGTAATAATTTTTGCATGTTTATGACTATATGTGATTCCTCACAACACTGTTTATTTCAAGGGAGTGAAATTGTTGGTGACTTTTAATTTCTATTTTATATTAGCCATATTAGAGTTTTTAAACTTAAGAGTATTGCTTTTATAGTTGGAAAAACAAAACCATTAAGGTTTATCTCTTTTCAAAAATGCATAGGTGGAAGAATACTCCTATTCACACTTATAGGAACAGCGAAAACATTTACTGAGGGCCAAGAAAGAAGATATAGCTAAATAGGGAGACATCCTATTTCTCGTGTATAAAAAGTGCATATTCACATTTCACTTTTCTGGTGTTTGGCTTATGAGAGTATTAATTGTCACATTCTGATGCTAGTTGAGTTAGTTTTATCTAATTCTTTATCTATATGCTCAGCACCTAACAATTCTACTTCTGAATTTACCCTAAAGAAAAAATGAAGTGATCAGTCATATTATAAATGTTGTGTTGCATCTACTTACTCTCATATTATAGCAATTACGGAAATTCCTCCAAGTTCATTGGTAAAGCTCTACCTCATTTGTTTTAATTAAACTATGGTTTGTTTAACTATTAACTCTTTTTCTGTTCTTGGTCATCTAATTATTTTCAGTTATTTTACCACCAACAACAGTGTGTCAGTAAACATCTTTGTAGCCATAAGCTTATAGGATATAGCCCTGCAAGTGAGGCTGTTGGGTTGAAGGGTTTTTGTATTTTTCCTGAGTTAGAAACACCACTTCACCATTTTTTTAAAAGATTTTATTTATTTATTTGACAGAGAGAGAGCACAAGTAGGCAGAGCAATAGACAGAGCTAGAGGGAGAAGCGGACTCTCCGCTGAGCAGGGAGCCCAATGCGAGGCTTGAACCTAGGACCTGGGATCATGACCTGAGCCCAAGGCAGCCACTTAACCTACTGAGCCACCCAGGTGCCTCACCACCTCACCATTTTAATGACTATGTTATTTTAGAAAATTTATTTATTTGAAAGAGAGAAAGCCAAGTGCACAAGCAGGGTGAGGGGCAGAGGGAGAAGCAAGCTCCTTGCTGGACATGGAGACCAATGTGGGGCTTGATTCTGGGACTCCAGAATCATGAACTGAGCCGAAGGCAGACACTTAACCAACAGAGCCACTCAGGCACCCCAATGACTATGTCATTTTAGAAAAATACTTGGTTCTTACTGTTGTTATTAAATAGGACATTTTATTTTCTTTATTTGTTTTCAAATTATTTTTATTTTTTTTTAAGTAATTTCTATATCCAGTGTGGGGCTCCAACTCACAACCCTGAGAATTCTGTGCTCCACCAAATGAGCCAGCCAGGCACCCCTAGAACATTTTAAGATTTTATTTATTTGTTAGAGAGAGTGAAAGAGAGAGAGATCATGAGCAGGGGTGAGGGTTAGAGGGAGAAGCAGACTCCCTACTGAGCAGGGAACCCTGTGTGGAACTCGATCCCAGGACCCTGGGAACATGACCTGAGCTGAAGGCAGACACTTAACTGAGCCACCCAGGTGCCTACCTGTAGAACATTTTATATAAGACATTCTTTTGTTATTGAATTTGACTTGTTACCTGTTAAAATCCCATCTATCTTTGAGTTTACTTCTGCCTTCTGTTTTGCAGATCATTTTGTTGATTTCTGTTGCCCTACCATGCTATTTTGATAATGATGGTGGTTTTATAGTAAATATTAATATCTACTATGACAAATTCTTTTTGTTCTCTCTCCAATACTAAGTAGATGATAGATGCTTATTGCACATTTATTAAGTTAGAAATAGACTTAATAAATATTAAATCTTTCCTTAGAGAAATTTGGCAAGCTTGTTTACTTTAGGGAAGCTGAAGCATGTTGCTGGTGTCCCCTGCTAGCCAAGAATGGTATTACACATTTTCAAGTGTGTAAGTGACATAGAGGAGGAGTTGAGAATTGGATGATCAGTTTGAACATGGAGATAGGAAGGGGCACATGTTAGACATGACAGAAATACTTTAAGTCCTGAGAAGAGACTGTTTGATAGTAAATCCCAAGGCTGAAAAATGCTAGGAAGTACCCATGGTCCTCTACTATATAAACTTTATCACTCTTTTCCTTCTATCTTTTATTAAAAATATTTCAAACCTATAATATGGTATATATCCATATTCCCTTCATGTGGATATACCATTTGTCAGTATTTTTACTCTAATTGTTGCAGCCGCTCCACTGTGCTCTTGTCTGTCTGTCCTCTCCCTCCTTCCTAACCTCCCATCCTCTCTGCATGCAAAACACACACACATATACTCTTCCTCTCTCTCTCTCTCTTTCTCTCACTCACTATCTACACATACTAGATCTGTATTCAGGTGGGTGCTGAACCATTTGAGAGTTGCAGATCTGATGATAACATTTCATCCATGTATGTTTTGTACATCCTGAGAACCCATAACATTCTCCCATATAAACAGATACAATTATCATAGTTCAAAAACTAAACATTTGATATGATTATCTAAAATACCGTTCATATTCTGGTGTCCCCAGGTTTCCTTATAATGCCGTTCACAACCAGTTTTTTCTCCCCAGATGCAGTATGTGCATAATGCATTGCCTTTAGTTGTTGTCTCTCCTTGAATATAGAAGAATATAGAAGTAATACGTAGCCTCTTTTTTGGTTTGTTTTCATGATACTGGCATTTTTGAAGAGTCCAGGCCAATTTTTGCAGACTTAAGGTTGTCTGCTT
This sequence comes from Ailurus styani, assembly GCA_002007465.1. Taxonomy (NCBI): domain Eukaryota; kingdom Metazoa; phylum Chordata; class Mammalia; order Carnivora; family Ailuridae; genus Ailurus; species Ailurus styani. The sequence continues at coordinate 1,123,964 of LNAC01000111.1, read as the reverse complement.
ATTTCTGATTAGATTCAGGTTAAATTTTTAGCAGAAAGAATACCTAGGTGGTGATATATCCTTAGTGCATCTCATCAGAAGGCACATGATGTCATTTTATCCCATTATTGATAATGTTAAGTCTGATTGCTTGATTAAGGGTATTGTTTACTGTACCTCTCTATTTTAAAGATTTTTTTTCTAATAATCTGTGGGCTGATACTGAAGATTCTGTCCCCCCCCCAACTTTTTGCCCAGTGGTTTTAGCATTTACTGATGATTTTTTTTCCATTGATGATTCTTCCTACTTCAATGGTCACAAAAAGAAGTGATTTTCTTTCTTTCTTTTTTTTTTTTAAGATTTTATTTCTTTATTTGACAGAGAGAGAGAGAGATCACAAGTAGGCAGAGAGGCAGAGAGAGAGGAGGAAGCAGGCTCCCTGCCGAGCAGAGAGCCCGATATGGGCCTCGATCCCAGCACCCTGAGATCATGACCTGAGCCGAAAGCAGAGGCTTTAACCCACTGAGCCACCCAGGCGCCCAAGAAGTGATTTTCTAATTCTTTTATTTCTTCTGCATTTATTAGTTGACATTCTACTCTAAAGAAGGACATTTACTCCCTGCTTTATTTCTCTTTTATTTTTTGCTATTACCACTCTGGACTCAGGGATTTGTGTTTTTTAGAGGTTTTTTTGTTTGTTTTTTAAGATTGTGTTTGAGAGGAAGAGAGAGCATGTGTTTGCATGCAAGGAGAGCACAAGAGCAAGGGAAGGGAGAAGCAGACTCCCCCCTGAGCAGGGAGCCAGGGCTCAGTCCCAGGACGCTAGGATCTTGACCTGAGCCAAAGGCAGCTGCTTAACCAACTGAACCACCCAGGCACCCCTGTTTTTGTTTTTTAGCAGGGCTCCATTCCCAACATGGTGCTTGAACTCATGACCCGGAGATCAAGAGTAGCATGCTCTACTGACTGAGCTAGCCAGGGGCCCCTCAGGGGTTCTTTTTTTACTCATTTGGTTATATTCCGTTCTTGTCTTTATTTTGATGCTCACGTTTCTAAATCTGACTGGTGAGAGCACCTTCAGGCTGGTTGCCATGCCCTTTTGATGCCTCCATCTGTTTTTGTCCATTTTCTTGCAGTTAAGATGTTTTAAGATCTCTTTGTACATCTCTGCTGCAGCCTTGGAATGAACTATTTCTCCAAGTCCTATTCCACTTTAGTAGGAAATGATATTAGGAATCAGAATTTGGGTGCTGAGGGTGCTTCTTCTAGTAAGTTGCTGCTCTTAAACTCTTTCATTGTACAGAAATGGAGACTGTGTCTGTGTCTGTCTCTCTTCGATCAGTAGATAGATTGATAGAGATTTTTAAATATAAGCATTTGTTCATAGTACTACTTCTAGCTCCCAATCCCCAAAAGTTCTTTTTCTCACTATTCCTTTGTATATTTGTACCGCTCCTCTCTCATAGTAACATGCCTGGATCCCCCAGAATCTCAGTATATTTACTCATTTGCTCCATTTTGTAGCAATGAAATTGCTATACCATTATGCTACACCATAGAATGTTCTTTGTAATAAATGTATCAATTTAACGTAAGTACTTGATGGGTACTTAAAACAGTTTACCTTAGGTAATTAAAAATCTTTAGGTGGAGAAATCTCCTTTCTACTTGTTAATATTCTTTTAAAAATTATTTTTTTCCAGCAGTCCACAGATTTTGTTTTGATGTAGCAATTAGCTAATTTTAACCGAATTCTTTTTCAGTATAGTAGTTGGAAATGTCCTGAGGGAAATGCTATGAAATAGGTTTGCCTATACAACAAAGATATACTTCAAACTGGCTTATTTAAATTTCACGTTAGTTTTAAGGGAGCTCAAATTGATTCTTGGAATTATTTCCTTGTGGGAAATTTTATCTTAGGCAGAGATATTGATGTTTAAAGACTTGGGAGAAAAATGTGGATCCCATAAATTAGATGTGAGAATAAGGCAGATCAGAAAAAAGAGAATAAGAGCCACAGCTGGAATATTAGTTCTTATGAACAGTCATTTAATTTTTTTTAAAGATTTTATTTATTTATTTGACAGAGAGAGACAGTGAGAGAGGGAACACAAGTAGGGGGAGTGGGGGAATGGGGGAGTGGAAGCCAAGCAGGGAGCCCTACGTGGAGCTCGATCCCAGGGCACTGGGATCATGATCCAAGCCGAAGGCAGATGCTTAACAACTCAGCCACCCAGGCACCCCAACACTCATTTAATTTTATTCTGCTTCTTGGCAGTCTTGTTAAAAGGAAATACTTAGTCAAATGACTTTCATTGTTTAAGAAAAGAGAACACTTTTTTTATCAGATTATAGGAGGAATTTTATTGTGGGAACCATACCTATTTCTGCAATAAATGTACAAGTGTTTCTTGCATGATTATTTTAGCACTTTAATTAAATCATAGTTTAAGGAAGGAGTTTCTCTTTTTTTTAAAGGAATTGCATTTAGGAAATGTAAGGAAATTAGTATTTAACATGCCCCTTAGACTCTTAGGATACAAATAACTTCATATGCAGCAGCACCATAGTTGTAGAGGTCTATCTGAAACCTGATTGTTAGTGATATACACTTATTAGTTGGCTCAGGTGTACTGGCGGATAATAAACGTTCTTTGGTTTTACTCTCTGAATACCAAAGTGTAGATATTTTTTAGTATTTATTAAAGAAGGAATCAAATACTTTTTAAAAAGATTTATTTATTTTAGTGAGAGAGAGAGAGCACGGTTGGGGAAGAGGAGGGGAGGGGAGGGAGGGGCAGAGAGAGAATCCCAAGCATAAGTGGGGCCAGTTGCACGAACCTGAGCTTGGATGCTCAACCGACTGAGCCACCCAGGCACCTCGAAAGAATCAAATACTTTTTGTGCTTCTGTATGGTGCTAAGTACCAGGGAGACCAAAGAAAGCACATACTATTTCAATATCTCAAAATAGCTTCTATTCGTGCTAAGTTTATTAGAATATTATACAAATAGAAAAATCTGAATATTCATTTGGAACACTTAGAATATTTTTTAAATACTAAATTGTTTTGATAGTAAATTTTTATTTTTGAATGTTTACTTGCACTGTTTTTTTTTTTTAAGATTTTATTTATTTGACACAGAGAGAGAGAGAGATCAGATCACAAGTAGGCAGAGAGGCAGGCAGAGAGAGAGGAGGAAGCAGGCTCCCTGCCCAGCAGAGAGCCCGATGTGGGCCTCGATCCCAGGACCCTGGGATCAGGACCTGAGCCGAAGGCAGCGGCTTTAACCCACTGAGCCACCCAGGCGCCCAACTTGCACTGTTCTTAACTGCATAAAAGTCCTCAAGAATATATTGGTTTTGCTGTCCATTCTTTTTTTTAAGATTTTATTTATTTGAGAAAGAGTGTACACAAATGGGGTAGGGGGCAGCGAGGAGGGGCAGAGGGAGAGGGAGAAGCAGATTCCCCACTGAGCAGGGAACCCCTATCAGGGGCCTCACTTCCAGGATTCTGAGATCAGGACCTGAGCAGAAGGCAGGCGCTTACCTGACTGAGCCACCCAAGCGCCCCTACTGTCCATTCTGACTTTACAATTACAGTTTCTTCCCAATCTTGATTTATTTTAATTTTCCGAATAGATTTATGAATCATAAGGCTAGAAGTGCTCAACAAGTATAACCTGGTTTTTACCCTTTGGTCTCCAACAGAACTCCCAGTGTCCCCATTCCCCACATGCCCCCCTCCCCAAACAAAACCAAGGTAAATGGTTTTCTCTATCTCCGGGGACGGGGATGAATGTTGCAGAGTCCCTGGTGATCCCTTATTCCAGGGATGGACAACCTTTTTCATTATTACCTGTTTTAACCATAAGTCCCTGACGCTATAAACTATCTTCTTTGGTTTGTTCTTAGTAAAAATACAACATGCTGTAATGTTTATAGAAATGACACCCTTATTTTCCCCTCCATTCCAAAAGAGTTTCCTTTTCAGTACAATTTCCACTACTATTACTAACCCAGGTTAATTTTAGATTCTATTACTGAGCCTCAGTTTTGCCATTTATTGAGGTATTACTTGAAATATTAATGTATTTAGAGCAGAAATGTCGTTTTTTAGGGAATCTAGAGCAACAGCAAAGCTGAGGTCAAACTGCCATAAGGATGGACACCAAGGAAGCTGTGTTTGGGACAAAAAGAAATCAAGATAAGGTAGATGTAAAGTAGAGAAAAGCGCTGGACCCCGGGGGGAGGGAGCGGTAGGCGGGAGTGGGTTTGTTCGCCCCTAATGGCAAAGAATAGTTAGATTTCTGAAGAGGAAGCCGTGAAAGGCTTATAGAAAATCCTAAGGTTTTGGATTTAAGTACTACCTTCTATCTGTCTGAATGTATAAGTTTTAACTGACTTTTAGCCAGCAGAATACCTTAAAAATTGGTAAGGTTAAGTGTTCCAGTGGGGTAGATCCTTCTTAATACTCTGGGCTAGTGTTTACTATCTCAGTAGTTGTGCAAGACACTATTGGTATTAGTTGGTAAAACCATTACCGATACCCAGCTTCAGCACTAATGCCTGTTACGACTTGGAAGTTGAAAGGGAATTTCTGAATGAAGCATTAAACTCAGAAAATGAGTACAGAACATTTAATTTTAACTTTCCTTTTTGTGATACAAAGATTGTGTTTCTCTTCTTAGCAACATGAACCGTGAAGACCGAAATGTGCTGCGTATGAAAGAACGGGAAAGGCGGAATCAGGAAATTCAGCAGGGCGAAGACGCCTTCCCACCTAGCTCTCCTCTCTTTGCTGAGCCGTACAAAGTTGTAAGTAGTCCTTTGAATGATTTTTCCCCCAACAGTGTGACATTTCTGCATTGCAAGTGTTTAAACTTAAATTTTTATAGTAGAAAAGAGTTACTGTCAAATATGCCATTTAACATTTTTCCTTTCCTCTAAATACAAATGTACATTTTTGGGGTAAACTTGTCATTAGAGTATGATATACATACAGAAAGGTACACAAAACAAGTGTTTCAGCTGAAAGAATTTTCACAACATGAACAACCTTATGTAATCAGTACCCAGATCAAGAAGCAGTATTATTAGCATCCTAAAGTCATCTGCAAACCCAGACTTCCTCCCCTCCCCCTGTTGCTATCTCATATTCCTGAAAGTGTGGTCTGGATTAGCTCAAAGATTGATCTCTACGTCCCAGGCTCTACCACTAACCCGGGCAGGCATTTCACCTTTCTGAATTAAATTAAAATTTTGTAAATGGGTATGCATTGTGTACTGTTACCTAGATTCTTTGGGTATAATGCAAAGTTAATAAAAGATAAATATTTCAGAGATTCTTTTGTTTCTCCCTTGTTTCTTGCCATTTGCTTACTTAGTTTACTAAGTATCAGTGACTAGTACTGTATTTGAATAAGTGTGTCTTCAGTATCAGTCTGGTTCCTTTTTCTGTTTTATCTTTAATTATCTTTCTTTTTTATGGGGCTAATGAACATTATCCAATTTAGATTAAAAGCTAGTTGTCACAGATGTTCAATAAAGTGAACCAATTGCTATTTTTATAACTATCATTGTACTTGATCTGGGATTACATAAAACACTGAATGATAACATTTCTGATGACTACTGTGGCTATAGTGGCCACAGATGTCTCTAATGTTTGATTTGGTTTTGGATCATTTGATATACCCTTACATTTTAAAGGCTTGTGCTGTGTATAATGGTATGGCAGCAGTAATGGCCATTGTTGGTTTATGGTGTGAGATTAAGAGTGTGTTAGATTTCTTTCTGATAATATAAATATAACAGTATATTCTAGGTTTACCCTTGTAACATTTGGTGTTTGTAGAAGCAATTTATGAGATCTATAAAAGTCATTTTTTTTAAAGATTTTTATTTATTTGAGAGAGAGAGAGATAGCACAAGTGGAGTGGAGGGGCAGAGTGGGGAGAAGCAAACTCCCCACTGAGCAGGGAGCCCAATGTGGGACTCCATCCTAGGACGCTGGGATTGGGACCTGGGCCAAAGGCAGATACTTAACCGACTGAGCTACCCAGGTGCCCTTATTAAAGCCATTTTTAAAAAGTTTTTAAGGATTTTCACTTAAAGGCAGTTACACTGAGCTCATTTATTTGAGTATATAACACTGAATAACACAAAACCTGGGGTTTGGGATTAGGGATTAAAGGCATTTCAAAAAAAAAAAACCCAGGAGTTTGGTCCAGAATCTTCAAATCATAGTACCATTTATTTTGTAATTACACTGTAATGAATTGGGTTTGATTCCTGATCTCGATGTTGACAAATTGCTATATAGTTCCCTCCCTTTTTTAATAGGGATCACACTGATTTTCAGATAATGTAAAGTCATTATCAGTTCATGCCAACCTCAAAATATGTAGTGGTTCCATCTTGATTTCCTCTTTAATGCAATCAGCAAGCTTATTCTCTTTCATGTTTGTGAACATGAAAGAGTCCTAAAGCTTGTAGATATCTTGGACTTTCATATTATCCAAGAATGATTTTTAAAACTTAGTCTGTGCCATTGACTTCAAAACTTGGGGTGTTTCTTGACAAGAATTAATAGAATTAATATTTAAAACTATCAGGGGCGCCCGGGTGGCTCAGTGGGTTAAGCCTCTGTCTTCGGCTCAGGTCATGATCTCAGGGTCCTGGGCTCGAGCCCCACATTGGGCTCTCTGCTCAGCAGGGAGCCTGCTTCCGTCTCTCCCTCAGCCTGCCTCTCTGCCTACTTGTGATCTCTCTCTCTGTCAAATAAATAAATAAAATCTTTAAAAAAAACAACCATCCGTGGATTTTCCATTTTTAATTTGTTATTGACTTTTATTAACTTAATTAGTCATTGTAACAGAAGGAATTAAAATTTTTTAAAAAGTCAGTTGGGCATAACGTATTTCATTAAATTTTTATTTCTCCTTTTAACTATAATATTGAACTCCAAGAATATAATGTTTTCCTTCATTGCTAAAATAATGAGCTTTGGCTAATCTGCTCACCAACAGCTTAACTACATAAAGGCACATTACTTTTCCCACTCTTTAAAAGATTTTTACTACTGTTTCAATATATTTATTGGTGAAATTTGGATTTTTTTTTCTATCCTGGAATCTTTTGTGCATACTTCTCAGTGTCCCATAGAATATTTGTGTTTTTGCATGAATTTTTTTCATTGCATTTTTTTCACTATAAAAACTATATTTAGAGTTTGTGTTTGATATGTTAACCTTAAGATATGAAATGAGGTCTCCCTTTGAAAAGCCCCTTTGCATTTGAAGTTTGGAAAGTCCATTTAGAAGCCTCTTTTATTTCGTTATGCTAATTATATCATTTTATTTTACAATTTTTTTGTAGACTAGCAAAGAAGATAAGCTATCAAGTCGTATTCAAAGTATGCTTGGAAACTACGATGAAATGAAGGATTTCATAGGAGACAGATCTATACCAAAGCTTGTTGCAATTCCCAAGCCTACGGTACCACCGACAGCAGATGAAAAATCTAACCCAAATTTCTTTGAACAGAGACATGGGACCTCTCATCAGAGTAGCAAATGGACTCCAGTAGGACCTGCACCCAGTACTTCTCAGTCTCAGAAACGGTCCTCAGGCTTGCAGAGTGGACATAGTAGCCAGCGGACCAGTACAGGTGGCAGTGGTGGCACGAGTAGTAGTGGCCAGAGGCATGACCGTGACTCATACAGCAGCAGTGGAAGCAGTAGTCGGAAAAAAAGCCAGCATGGATCGGAACACTCCAAATCACGCTCTTCCAGCCCTGGAAAACCCCAGGCTGTTTCTTCATTAAGCTCCAGTCATTCCAGGTCTCATGGGAACGATCACCATAGCAAGGAACATCAGCGTTCTAAATCACCTCGGGACCCTGATGCAAACTGGGATTCTCCTTCCCGTGTACCTTTTTCAAGTGGGCAGCATTCAAATCAGTCTTTCCCACCTTCATTGATGTCAAAGTCCAGTTCAATGTTACAGAAACCCACTGCCTATGTGCGGCCCATGGATGGACAGGAGTCCATGGAACCAAAGCTGTCCTCTGAGCACTACAGCAGCCAATCCCATGGCAACAGCATGACTGAACTGAAGCCCAGTAGCAAAGCACATCTCACCAAGCTGAAAATACCTTCCCAACCATTGGATGTAAGTTACATATTTAGAGCCTTTAAAAAAGTAGTTTATCCATTTATTTTAGATAGATAGCAGGGGGAGGGGCAGAGGGAAGGGAAGAGAGAGAATCTCCCACCACCCCAAGATCTGGACCTGAGCCAAAATCAAGAGTTGGCCAATAACCTGACTAAGCCACCCAGGAGCCCCTTAGAGCTTTTAATATAATGGCTCTGTGAAGTAGTTTACTTATGAAATTACAATTGAACTTGAATTTTGTCTTAGTTTTAATAATAAGGTATATAAGTTTTTAAAAAGGACTTGTCATTCACTCCGAAGTGGATCAGTAAACCTCTTTGCTTCCCCTATTGGGCAATAGAGAAAATATTTTTGAGTATTTTTGTTTCTGAAATATTCAGATGACAGTCAGTTATAGAATAAAAGCATGATCTATGAAATCAGTACCTTAGATTTCCTCCTTTTGATTTTATATAAGAGTATGTCTTGTGTTCTTTTGTTTAAAAAAATTACCTTGTGTTCTCATTGTGATATCATGAATGCGATGTGGGCTGTGGTTCATTATAGTAAATGTTGGGATTTTGGGGGGGGGTCCATCAAGATGGTAATGTTATATGGATTGGATGCCATGAGCTTTTCTCTGTTTACACTTAAAGGTTTGAGATAGCTGCTCTTGATTCAGTGGTGGTTTGACATTTACAGTATTAACAGTTGCATACCAAAGCATCAGAATAGCTAAAGAACTTGAATATTCACTGTGAAATAGTTTGTTTTATCTTCTAAAATAAAAATTTTAAAATTAGTGTTTGTAACTGAAAATCATAATTCATAGCTTAAAATGGAAGGGATAGGGGATAGGTGAAATGCTATTTTAAGAACTTTTAAACATTTTTCCTGTGGCCTTGGAAAACTCATTGTTCATGGCAGTTGTCATCTATTACTCCTCTGAGGAGAACAGTGAAGTGGTTGTTTTTCTTTATTCAAACAGCTTGATCCTTGGAGATAGACTTGAGTTCAAACTCTAGCTCTCCAGTTCCTGATTGTGCTTTAGAATAAACAACTTTTCCATGATTTAAGGAAAGCTGTATAAAATGTCCATTGTATTTCAGACAAATCTTTCAGTAATGTTGGTTTTAGGGCGCCTGGGTGGCTCAGTGGGTTAAAACCTCTGCCTTCGGCTCAGGTCATGATCTCAGGGTCCTGGGATCGAGGCCCGCATCGGGCTCCCTGGCTCGGCAGGGAGCCTGCCTCCTCCTCTCTCTCTGCCTGCCTCTCTGCCTACTTGTGATCTCTCTCTCTCTCTGTCAAATAAATGAATAAAAAAATCTTTAAAAAAACCCAAAAAACTAAAGTTGGTTTTAGAATAGTTTATGTGAAACAATGTATTTCAGTATCATGGTATATTTTGTATATAAATAAACTTTATGTATTTATGTATATAAATAAAATTTTTGACAAGTTGCTCCACCTGCAAAATAACCTTTAAAAATTTATTTCTAATCTAAGAAAGATAAGATTTTCCAAAACTTTTGATAAATACAGAGTTCTTCAAATCCTTGTATAGTTGGTGATTAAAATTTTTTAGGGCTTGAAAAAATTGCATTTAAGGAAATTGTCAAAAGAGTAATTAATGTGGTTTAAAATAGTGAGATCATAATTATGTCTTTAAATTCAATTCATTTTTCTAATAGTTTTGTTGAATCTGTGCAACAAATGATAAAAATCTACTAATAAATAACCCCAAATCTAATGTGTGTTTCTTTTCCTCTTAAGGCATCTGCTTCTGGTGACGTGAGCTGTGTGGATGAAATTCTTAAAGTAAGTTGTTGTTGTTGTTTTAATACTTTCTGTCTTTTTTGTTGATGATATTCTGCTATCTTCTTGTCCTCTTCCCCCCTGATATTTCACAAAGGATCTGGGGCAGCAGATTCCTTACATGTAAAACCTCATTATGTCTATAAAAAATAATTGACTCTGTTATGCTTATTTTCATACTTAGTTTCTGAGTCATTTGGTTTGTTTACTATCTGCCCTCAAAGAACTGGTTTTGTTTGTTTTTCATTTTTAAGTAAATCAAATTCCAGTCATAATAGTTTGCCTTGATAAGAGAAAGAAACCAAATATAACAGTACTTTCTAAGGCTTATCAGTAATTAGCAGTCAAACCATTTCATTGAAAATACCTTGCTTTGTAATTCATTTATACCTATGGTCATTTCCTACAATGAAGGACCTCCTCTGAATACTGCTCATCTTCAGTGTTGGATGGAATGTGTTTAAAATTGACACATGACCAAAATGTACATTCCTCTTTTGGGTAGAGAGGAAGTTGTCAGTTGGAAAAAGAAAAAGTCTAGTGGATTAATGAGTGACAGTGACTGCTTTTGGCTCAGTAGAGAAAAACAGTCACGTATTACTTGTAATTTTTGCATAAGCTGCTGATTTTTTGTGTCTGTACCTGCATTTCACTGTGGATACTTCTGAAAGACTGCTTGTGTTGCTACTTCCACTTCATTCTCTCCTTCCTTTCTTCAGCCCAGCACAGTCTCTCATATTTGTCTCTGTCATTTTGCTGAAGCTGTTTCGCTAAGCTCATGATCTTCCCCCTTCACCGAGGGCTTCATTTGAGTTCTCAGCTCTTTCTGCTGTTCTCAAGAATTTTTAGTTTTTCCTTCTAGAAACCGTATTCTTCCTTTCTTGACTATTATCATGCTTCACTGTTTTTATTTCCATCCACCTTTCTTGTCTCTCATTCTCTGCCTTTTGGGAACCTTGGTGTCTTCTCTCCTCTTATAAATATGGGTCTTATTTCTAGCTTCTCCGTTTTTTTCTGCTCCGTCTTGATTTTTCTCCATTGTTATGGCTTCACCCTTTAACTCTTCAGTCTTTCTCTCCTCCTTGGCCTCCTCTGAGTTGTGGTTTATGTCTCTTCCTTGCTTCATAGCTATGTGTCCGTTTGCATTTCTCTCTGCTTCTTTAGACTCAACCTATATAAAGGCAGATTTATCAGACCTCCTTCTCATAGTAGTACTACCATTCTTCTGTACTTCTAAGTATAAAATCCTAATTTTCTCTCATGTCCTATTTAATCACAAATTGGATGTACAGTTTGAATTTTTCTTGAAAATACCATTTGTTTATTTCCGTTTCTGCCACCTTGAGCTTCAAGAATTGCCATCTACAGTCCTTGCTTTGCTCATCTCTCTTCTTTATTGCTGGCAGATTCTTTAATTCATTGTCTTCATAAGTTAATTTCCATTTTAGAAATTTCAGTGGCTCTCTCTCTAAGCCCCATAGAAAAAATAGTGTCCAAGTTCAACATTCTAGACCTTTCACAGGCCGGTTCTAACCTCTTGATTCTCCACTTTTGTCAAGTTGGTTTCACTAAGCCATACGCTTTCTTGCTATTGTGCCTTTTAAAATAAACTTTCATGAATTATGTTTTTCCTTTGTCTTTAGTCATATACAGATTCTGTTTTTTCTTCAAATCCCAGTGAAAGCCTTCTTTCCCCTATGTCAGACCATCAGATGACAATGATAACTCTTTCTTTTGAATCTCATATAGCATGCATTTTTCAGTTGTCATGTATATAAAAAGTGTAACAGAGCATTTATCTTTTCTCTTTGAATCCTCAAAGATGCATGGCATTGGAAGAATGGAAGAATTTTAGGTATTCTCACATTTAATTATCTCTTTGATGGTACTGACCATTTATTCTTCATTTTATATATACAGGGCTTAGCACATGGCTTTGGGTGTAATAGGTGCTCAGTCATTTAATGATGGAGTTAAATAGATTTTCTATTGAAAGTACTTTGGTATTTGATGTAAAATGCCAACACTGAAAACCTAGAGTGTCTGAGTTTGTTTCCTGTATGAAGTGCATAAGGAATTGCAGGTCCAAATTGCCTTCATATTTTCTTGAGATTTGTAGTCATACTATGCATAAGAACTCCATCATAAACTTAAAGAAGAAAATTTTAATCTAAAAATGGTAACCGTTTATATAAAAGATTAGTTCACAGCTTACTAATGAAGCACCTGCCATGTATCAAGCTCTTCGGATCCAGTGGTGATAATGATAGTGTTGCACCCTTTGAGCTGACATTCTTGCTAGATATTGGAAATAACCAACTATTTAATATTATTTCAGAAAGTGAAATGCTATGAAAAAATAAAGCATTGTAAGGAGATAAAGAGCAATTACAGTGCAGGTGGCCATAGTAGAGACTGTATCAAGTGCCCAGGTCTCTTTCCCCTTCTGTCGTTCTGTTGCCCAAAGGTAGCCAGAGATTTTTTTCATACATATTTTTTCATATGTAGACATTTACGAGGATGTAGACTGTGATTTCTCTTTAGCACGTAACAGTATGTTGTGGACAACATTTCCTATCAGTAGTTGAATTCCTCCTGTTACTGTCTGTCTGGTGTTCCATTGTATGGCTGTCTGGTAATTTATTTAAGTATTCTTTGCTGTTGGATATTTGGGTCGTTTCCATTTTTTAAGTGTAGGCCCCTTGAACATGTATCTTTACATAACTGGTATAGCTAAAGAGTAAATTCCTAAAAGTTAAACTACTTTTAATTTATTGTATTTTCTCAGTCTACCTAATGGCTTACTTTGAACTAAACGTCAGAAATAAAACACTCCTTCCTTACTCTAAATCTGATATCTCTTTCCCCTGCTTCTTTAACATAAACATTGTGATCTTATGCAAATCTCCACTTGCACATAGTTAGCATGTGATTAAAATTCACTAAGTATGTGAATGAAATCATACTTATGGCCTTGCTTGTCTGTCTTTCTTCTCATGGGCTTTTGATATCTGTCTTCTGGTTTCCTCCACCTGACCAAAAACTTCCTATCAGTGAATAAGCTCTGCAGCCAGACTTCCTAGGATGAAATTTTGTGTCCATTTATGTCCACAAATGTGTGGCCTTTAATAAATAACTTCCATGCTTCAGTTTTATCCTACACAGAGTTAGAATAATAATGGTATCTACCTCCTAATATCATTGTGAGTACTAAATGAGTAACAGACCTGTAAAACAGCACAGTATCTGGCCCATTAAAGGTACACAGTAAATGTTAGCTCCTTTTCTTTTTATTACCTGCCCCTCCCGCTCTCACAGCACGCTCTTCTTCGGTAGCATTGTACTGTGTACCTTGTGTTTGATTACAGGCTGATTTCTATGACGATTCACAAGTTTCATCATCTTAGCTCCAAGCTCCTTGAAGCCAGGGAGTGTATATTATTTATCTGTTTCCTGCCCCATAGTGCCTTGCACACAGTTGTGCTTAATTAATATTTACTGGTTATATATGTATACTTCTGGAGGACCTATCATGAAACCAGCATTTATAATACAAATCTGGTTTTTAGCTATGTAATTTTTATCCTTGAACTGGTTGAAAACAAACTGTAATAATTACATTTCAGGAGATGACGCATTCATGGCCTCCCCCTCTAACGGCTATTCATACACCATGCAAAACAGAACCTTCCAAATTTCCTTTTCCAACTAAGGTAAGTAAATAACATGTGTCTTTGATACTGTTAGAAAACTCTAAAAATGGCTTGACTAAAATCATATGAGCTCAGAATTGTCTTGCCATTCCCATTCTAGTGGGAAACAGACAATAAATATATAATTTCAAATAGTGATCATTGCTATGAAGAAAATAAAACAAGATAATGGAATCAAGAGCAACTTGGATTAAGAGGTTCTTGAAAAAACTTTGAAGGCAATTGGGAAGAGAATTAAAAAGCATCAATGTTTCTTTTGGTGTTCTAGGCTGCAGGTGGTAAGGGCTTCTCAAACTCTTGTCTGAGGACCCCCTTTCCATTGGACATAGCAGCCATACTGATATGCTGTGGAAAGAGGTTCCTCAGACAACAGTTCCAGGTTCAACTACGATTAGCAGATGTGCTTTTTTTTTTTAACATTAATTTATATTTACAAGAATAATAAAAGAATATATTCTCCTTGTGGAAGTTTGACCAGGACCCCTAATAATAGCCTTTTCCCAGTGTTGTCTCCTCCATTTCACCTCCATGCATACCTTTGCAAATCTTTTCACATGCATTTGCAAACATACATGTATGATCATTACATGTAAGCACTCTCTCTTTGACTTTATTTCTGCCCAGATTTATTGTTCTGGATTTTTAATCAGCAGCAAGTCTTAGAGATCATTCTATAGTTACTCTGTCTTTATTATATATAGATAATAGATTATATATAGAGGTATTTCATTTCTTTTATTTGCACCCATAGTATAAATGTGTTTTAGTTGAATTATTCCCTTTGGTATTTAATTTAAGTTGTTGCCAAGTTTTCATTTCCATAAACATTGCTTGTGTGGGTATCTTTTTCATGCCTTCTTACGTGCATGCGAGTTTCTTTTGTGTAAAGTAGGAAGTAGAATGGTTGAGTATTGAGACGGTATATTTAATATATATTTTCAAATTCCCTCTGTATCGGTTGTACCAGTCAGCACTCCCACTTGTATTCTCTCTGATGCCTCACATGCACATCACCATTTGTTATTTGAAGCACCAATCTTCTGAGTGCAGAATGGCATTTCATTTTCTAGGTTACTAGCGAGGTTTATCATCTTTACACATTTGTCATCCATGTGACTTCTCTGTAGCTGAATTTACCTGTTTCCTCTGCTCTTGGGGTTGCATCTTTCACCTAATGAGTTTCAGGAGGATTTCTTTTTGTGTTCTTTTGTTTGAATTTTGGATTCTAATGAGTTCTTCTATATCTTATAGATGCCACAAACACATCTCCCAGTTAGAATCCTTTTAAGTATTACGGTCTGGAAGATTTTAATTTTGATGAATAAGTAGATCGTTCTCTTCTATGAAGCTTTTATTTTTTAATGTCTTTTAAAGAAGCTTTTTCCTTCCCCAGGATCATAAGCGTACCTTCTTATTTTTTTACTTTAATGTAATTGCAATTTTGTTTTCTATGTTTATCTTTAGCCCAATTTATTTTTGTAAATAATGTGAGATAAGGATGTAACTTTCTGCCTGTATGTGTGCCATCACACTCTTTTAATTTTAAAATCAACCTTATGCACACCTAAAAAATGTACAGTTGGAATTTGGTAGGTGTATGCACCTGTGTAACCACCACCCTAATCAAGAATTAGAATATTTCTGTCACTGCCAAAAGTCCCCTCGTGTTTCTTTGCAATCTGCCTCACCCCCACCACTGGCCCCTCACAATTACTGATCTGTTTATGTCAGTATAGAGAAGTTGTACTTTTTCTAGAATGTCATGTAAATGGAATCCATAGAGTGTATACTCCTTTTGTATATATGTTTGCCTTCTTTTGGTCTGCATATACTTCTGGAATTCTTCCATGTCCATGAATGTATTCGTAATTTGTTCTTTTTTATTCCTGAGTTCCTTTTCATTTGTGTTGTATGAAAATAAAATTTGTGTATCCAAGTACCTGTTGATGAATATTTGGTTTTTTTTCCAGATTTGGGCTATTAAGAAGAGAGTATCTGTAAATACTCACTTACAAGCCTTTGTGTAGACTTAAGTTTTCTTTTTTCAAGGCTAACTATTGGGTTATATGGTAAAAAAAAAAAAATTGCTCAGTCATATGTTGAATTCATATTAAATTGATATTAAACTAAAAACTATTTTCCAAAGCGACTGTGTCATAGTCCTACCTCACTCCACTCCCATCCCTCAGCAGTATATGATAGTGTGATTTGTTCTACATCCTTGTCTACATTTGGTATTGTCAGTCTGTTTAGTTTTAGCCATTTTCCTGGGCACATTCCCTGTGCCCTGGCCACATTCCCTGTGATTCCCTGATGGCTAATGATGTTGAACCTCTTCTTATGACCTAATTGACCATTCTTCTTTTTGGGTATCAGTTCAGAACTTAGGACTTTGTGGTGTGTGTATGTGCACGTGCACATGCGCACATGTGTGTGGTGGTGGTGGTGGTGGTGGTGGTGGTGTCAGGACTAGGAGATGTTATTTGTACTTTTCTTATCTTTGGTTTTGGTATCAGGGTAGCTCAGGCTCTTTAAAAGTATCAGGGAAATGTTCTTCTTCATTTCTGTTTCCTAAACTGGTTTGTGGAATTTAGTTTTAATTCTCCCTTGAATTTTTTTTTTTAAGATTTTTTTATTTATTTGAGAGAGCAAGAGCAAGACAGCATGAATCAGTGGGAAGAGGCAGGTGGAGAGGGAGAAGCAGACTCCTCACTGAGGAGGAGCCTGATGCAGGGCTCCATCGCAGGATCCTGGGATCATGACCTGACCAAGCCACCCAAGCACCCCTTGAATGTTTTAATATACTTCAACAGTGATGCCATCTGGGCCTGTAGTGTTCTTTATTGGAAGGTATTCAATTATAAATTCAAGTTTTTCATTAGATATAGAACTATTCAGATTTTCTATTCCTTGTGTCAGTCTTGTAATTTGTTCATTTCATCTAAGTAGTCAAGTTTATTGGTATAGAGTTATTTATAAAATAAATACTTATTCTTTTAATGCCTGTAGGGTCTCTTAGTAAAGTCATTTTCCCCCTGAAATTGGTGATTTGTATTTTCTCTCTTCATTTCCTTTGATTAGTCTAGCTAGAGTTTTGTCAGTTTTATTGATCATTTCCAATAATTATCTTTTAATTTTTTTGGTTTTCTATTTCTTTGGTTTTCCCTTTGTTATGATTATTGTCTTCTTTCTACTTATTGTGGTTTTCATTTACTTTTTCTTTTAACTTCCTCAGATGAAGGCTTAGGTCATTAATCATAAAAATTTCTTGTTTTCTATATTTAAAACTATCAATTTTCTTCTGAGCCCTGCTTAGGTGTATCTCACAGATTGTGATATATTGTGATTTTAGTATCATCTAGTCTGAGATATTTCCTTATTCCCTGTGTGACTTCTTCCTTGATCCATGGAAGCATGTGGTTTCATTTTCAAATATTTGAGGATTTTCCATATACCATTTTATTACTGATTCTAATTTATTTATGTTCTTGTTAGAGAATATAAGCTGTATAATTTGTTTTTAAAATTTTATTTTAATGTTTTATGGCCATTTTTCATGTATGCTAGGTAGAATATGTTCTTTTTTTTTTTTTTAGATTTTATTTATTTATTTGAGACAGAAAGTGAGTGAATACAAGTGGGGACGAGGATCAGAGGGAAAGGAGGAAGCAGACTCTCTCCTGAGCAGAGAGCCCCAAGAGCCAAAGGCAGATGCTTAACCGACTAAGCCACCCAGGCGCCATAGAATATATTCTGTATATATCAGATGAAGTTGGTTGAGAGTAATTGGTTTTCTACGTTTTTACTGACTTTATATTCTATCAAGTAATGAAAGGAGAGTGTTGACATCTGCACCTCTATTTGTGGATTTGTCTGTTTCCTCTCTGGTTTTGTCTTTTTGGGGTTTACATATTTTGAAGTTTTATTGTTTGGTATGTTTAGGATTACACTATCTTTTTGATAAATTCATTCCTATTTTTTTTTCTATATGAGATGTCCATCTTTATATCTGTTATTAATGCTTATTCTGAAGTCTACTTTGATTTTCATGTAGTCATTCCAGCTTTCTTTTAATTTACTATTCACACTACTTAACACTTTATTTTATTTTTAATCTATTGGTGGCTTTATATTTAAAGTGAGTTTCTTGGGCGCCTGGGTGGCTCAGTGGGTTAAAGCCGCTGCCTTCGGCTCAGGTCATGATCCCAGGGTCCTGGGATCGAGGCCCACATCGGGCTCTCTGCTCAGCAGGGAGCCTGCTTCCTCCTCTCTCCTCTCTCTCTGCCTGCCTCTTTGCCTACTTGTAATCTCTCTCTCTGTGTCAAATGAATAAATAAAATCTTTTAAAAAAATAAATAAATAAAGTGAGTTTCTTATGGGCAGCATATAATTTGGTCTTGCTTTTGCAGTCTGCCAATCTCTATCTAGTATTTAATCTTGGAGAGTTTAAACAATTTTCCTTTAATGTAGTAATTGATATTGTAGGGTGGTTGGTTTTTTTGGTGTTTGTGGGGTTTTTTTAATATTGTAGGGGTTTTTTGTTTTTTGTTTTTGGGGGTTTTTTTGGTTTTTTTGTTTTTTTTTTAAAGATTTTATTTATGACAGAGAGAGATAGCGAGAGAGGGAACGCAACCACGGGGGAGCTGGAGAGGGAGAAGCAGGCTTCCCACTGAGCAGGGAGCCCAATATGGGGCTCGATCCCAGGATGCTGAGATCATGACCTGAGCTGAAGGCAGACACTTAACGACTGAGCCACCCAGGCGCTCTAATAGGGTTTAAATGTACCATTTGTTGTTTGTTTTCTGTTTGTCCCAAAAATTCTTTCTTTGTCCCTTTCTAAGATTCATTTGGATTAAATAATTATTTTTAATATTGTCTTGAATTATTTAATAGTATACCTCTTTTTTATTAATTGTAAAATTAAAGCTTGGGTTTATCAGAAGACTTTGAGCGTAATGGCTTATGATGCATGTCCATTCATAGTATTTTTAGGTGACAGTTTTATTGAGGTATAATAGACACACTATACAGTTCATTCCTTTAAAATGTACAGTTAACTAGTTTTTAGTATATTCATCATTGTGTAGCCATCACCACAATTAATTTTGGAACATTTCTTCACCAGAAAAAAAAACCCTATTCTATTTAGCAGTCACCCTTCTATGTCCTCCAGCCCCCACCCTAGCCCCAGAGCAATCACTAATCTACATTATATTTCTGTTGATTTGCCTATTTTGGACATTTCATATAAATTGAATCATATAATATGTGGTCTTTTTTGACTGGTCTTTTACATCTAGCATGATATTTTAAAGTTTCATTCATGTTATGTTATCAGTATTTTCCATTTTATAGCTAAATATATTCCATTGTATGAATATATCACATTTTGTTTATCTGTTTGCCAGTTCATTGACATTTGGGTTGTTTTCAGTTCGGGGCTGTTATGAAAACTGCTGCTATAACATTAGTGTAGAGAGATGTGTTTTCACTTCTCTTGGGTCATATAGTAACTGTGTTTAATCTTTTGATGAACTGCCTGATGGTTTTCCACAGTGTTTGCTACATTTTATATTCCTACCAGTATCGTATGAGAACTCCAGTTTCTTCGAATCCTGGCCAAGTTGTTGTTACCCTTCTTTTTAAATAAAGATATTTTAGTGGGTATGAAGTGGTTTATCATTGTAGTTTTGATATTAATTTCTCTGATGGCTAATGATGTTGAGAATCTTTATGAGCTTATGGGCCTTTGTGTATCTTATTTAGAGAGGTATCTATTTAATTATTTTGCTGATTTTTAAATTGGGTTATTTGTCTTTTTATCATTAAGTTACAGTGTTTGTATATCTTACAGTCCCTTATCAGATGAACGATTGGCAAAAATTTTCTCCCATCCTGTGGGTTGTCTTTTTTTTTTTTTTTAAGGTTTTATTTATTTATTTGAGAGAGAGAGTGCATGCACATGAGGCGGGAGGGGAACAGAGAGAGAGAGAGAGAGAGAGACGGCCAAGCAGACTCCCTGCTGAGCAAGAAGCCTGACATGGGGCTCTATTCCTCTGCCCTTACCCTCACTTGTGCTTTTTGTCTCTCTTTCTCTATCAAATAAATTAAATCTTAATTTTTTAAAATTCCAGTGTAATTAACATAGTATGCTGTATTAGTTTCAGGTGTATAATATAGGGATGCAGCAATTCTGTACATTACTCGGTGCTCATCATGATCAGTGTACATACTCTTAAACCCTTTCACCTAGTTTACCTATCCCCACCCCCCAACCCAGCTCTCCTCTGGTAACCATCTGTTCTCTATATTTCAGGGTCTCGGTTTTTTTATTTGTCCCTTTTTTTCCCCTTGTTTATTTGTTTTCTTAAATTCTGCATATGGGTGAAATCATATGGTACTTTATCTTTCTCAGACTGACTTATTTAACATTATACTCTCTAGATCCATCCATGTTGTTGCAAATGGCAGAATTTTATTCTTTTTTATGGCTGAGTAATATTCTGTGTGTGTGTGTGTGTGTGTGTGTGTGTGTGTGTGTGTGTGTATCACATCTTCTTCCATTCATCTACTGATGGACACTTGGGTTGCTTCTTTAATTTGGCTACTGCAAATAATCCTGTAGGACACATGGGGTGCTTGTATCTTTGAACTAGTATTTTCGCACTAGTAGTGCAATTACCAGAACAGAGGGTAGTTCTATTTTTAATTTTTGGAGGAAACTCCATACTGTTTTCCACAGTGCGCTGCACCAGCTTATGTTCCCATCAAGAGTGTATGAGGGTTTGTTTTTTTTTTCTCTATATCCTTGCCAGCACTTGTTGGTTCTTGTGTTTTTGATTTTAGCCATTCTGAGAGGTGTGAGGTGAGATCTCATTGTGGTTTTGATTTGAGTTTCCCTGATGATGAGTGATGTTGAGCATCTTTTCATGTGTCTGTGGGCCAACTCTGTATCTTCTTTGAAGAAATATATGTTGTCTTTTGTCTACTTTTTAATTAGATTATTTGCTTTTTTGGTGTTATATAAGTTCTTTATGTATTTTGGATACTAACCCTTACTGGATATATCATTTGCACATATCTTCTCCTGTTTATTAGGTTGTCTTTTTGTTTTATTGTTTTCTTTGCTGTGCAGAAGCCTTTTATTTTGATATAGTCCCAACAGTTTATTTTTACTTCTGTTTCCCTTGCCTTAAGAGACATATTTAGAAAAATGTTACTATAGCCAGAGAAATTACTGCCTGTGCTCTCTTCTAGGATTTTTATGGTTTCAGGTCTTACATTTAGGGCTTTAGTCAATTTGAGTTTATTTTTGTGTATAAAGTGAATATGGTGTGAAAGTGGTCTAGTTTCATTCTTTTGCATGTAACTGTCTGGTTGTCCCAACACCATTTGTTGACAAGATTGTCTTTTTCCCATTGCATATTCTTTTTTATTCTAGAGAGAAAGAATGTGTGCAGGAGTGGGGGGAGGGGCAGAGGAAAAGAATCTCAGGCAGACCCCCTGCTTAGTGAAGAGCCTGGTATGGCACACAACCCCACAACCCATGAGATCATGATCTGAGCTGAAACCAAGATACCCAACTGACTGAGCCACCCAGGTGCCCCCCTCCCATCGCATATTCTTGTACCCTTTGTTGTAGATTAATTGACCATATAATCATGTGTTTGTTTTTGCATTCTCTATTCTCTTCCATTGATCTATGTGTCTTTTTTTTGTGCCATACCGTTTTGATTACTACAGCTTTGTGTAGTGTATCTTGAAATCTGAGATTTCAATTCCTCCAGTTTTTTTCTTCTTTAAGATTGCTTTTCAGGGCCTTTTATAAAGTTCCATACAAATTTTAGATTATTCTAATTCTGTGAAAAAAGCTGTTGGTATTTTGATAGGGATTGCGTTAAATCTGTAGATTACATTCCATAGTATGGACATGTTAACGGTATTTGTTCTTCTAATTCATGAGCATGGAGTTTCTTTCCATTTGTTGATGTTGTCTTCAGTTTCTTTCATCGGCGTTTTGTAGTTTTCAGAGTACAGCTCTTTCACCTCCTTGGTGAAATATATTCCAGGTATTTTATTATTTTTGGTATAATTGTAAATGGGATTGTTTTCTTAATTTTTCTTTCTGCTACTTCGTTATTAGTGTATAGAAATGCAACAGATTTCTGTATCTTGATTTTGTATCCTGCAGTTTTACTGAATTCATTTATTAGTCCTAGTTTTTTGGTGGGATCTTTTACAATTTTCTATATATTGGTAACATGTCATCTGCAAATAGTGTAAGTTTGACTTCTTCCTTACTAATTTGAATATCTTTTACTTCTTTTTTTTCTGTTTAATTGCTGTGGCTAGGACTTGTAGTATAGTATGTTGAATAAAAGTGATAAGAGTAGACATCCTTTTCTCGTTCATGATCTTAGGAGGAAAGATTTCAGTTTTTCCCATTGAGGATGATGTTCACTGTGTGTGTTTCATATAGGGCCTTTATTATGTTGAGGTATGTTCTCCCTAAACTTACTTTGTTGAGGGTTTTTATCATAAATGGATGTTGTAATTTATCAAATGCTTTTTCTACATCTTTTGAAATATTCATTTGGTTTTTATCCTTTCTCTTGTTGTTATACCCCAAATGTTTCCTTATGATCCTTTATAATGTTTGCTTCCTGTAGTTAGTCTCTGCCCTTCCCATCCCTAGGCAACCACTAATCTGATTTCTGTCACTATATATTAGTTTGCATTTTTGAGAATGGGGTGTAAATAGAATGATAATTCATGTACTCTTTTTGGTTAGTTTCTTTCACTTAATATAATTACTATTTTTTTAAGGCTTTTATTTATTTATTTGAGAGAGAGAGCACGAGCTATGGGGAGGGGCGAAAGGAGAGGGGAAGCAGACTCACCCCTGAGCAGGGAGCCCCATGTGGGGCTAGATCCCAGGACCCTGAGGTCATGATCTGAGCCAAAGGTGGATGCTCAACTGACTGAGCCACACGGGCGCCTCTTACTCAGCAAAGTTACTTTGAGATTCATCCATGTTGTTAAATGTATAAATCATTCTTATTGCTAAGTAGTATTCAATTTCATAGTTATACTACAGTTTCTTTAGCCATTCACCTACTTGATGGACATTTGGGCTCTTTCTGGTTTTTAGTTAAATAAAGCTGCTGTGAATATTTGTGTAAAAGCCTTTGTATGGATACATGCTTTTATTTCTCATCATTAAATACCTTCAGTTATAGGGTGGATATACATGTAACTTTTAGGAAAATCTCATACTGTTTTCCAAAACAATTGAACCATTTTATATTCCTACTAGTGATGGATGGGAGTTTCATTTGCTCCACATACTTACAAGAGTTTGGTATGGTCAGTCTTTTTAAATTTTAGGCCTTTTAGCAGTTGTGTAGGAGTGCTCCCTTTTGGTTTTGACCTCTATGAAAATGATGTTGAGCACCTCCTTATGTACTTGTCATTTGTGTATCTTCTTTAGTGCACTGTTTAAATCTTTTGCCCATCTCTTACTGGATTGTTGTTCCCTTCATTTTTTTTTTAAGTTTTCATTTATTTATTTGAGAGTACAAGCACGGGGAGCAGCAGAGGGAAAGGGACAAGCAGAAGGCTCCCCACTGAGCAGGGAACCTGACATGGGGCTCAATCTCAGAACCCCAGAATCGTGACTAGAGCTGAAAGCAGATGCTCAACTGACTGAGCCACCCAGGCGTTCCTGTTGTCCTCTTCTTACTGAGTTTGAGAATTTATATTTTCAGGATGTAGGTCCGTTATCAGATACAAGATTTGCACATTTTCCCCTTAGTAAGTAGCTTCCCTTTTCATTATCTCAACTATCTTTTGAAGATGAGAAGTTGCTAATATTGATGGAAACTGATTTATCAGGTTTTTTTGTTTACAGATCATGTTTTTGGTGTCTACGAAATTTTGCCCACATTCTATTTTTTTTTTTTAAGACTTTCTGTAGTTTAAGGCTTTACATTTAGGTCTGTGATCCATTTAAGGTAATTTTTGTATATGGTGACAAGATATGGATCACAGGTTTTTTTTTGTGTACAGATATCCATCTCCATCATCATTTGTTTAAAAAGCTTATCTCTTGGGGCTCCTGGGTTACCCACTTGGTTAAGTGTCTGATTCATGATTTTGACTCAGATCATTAACTCAGGGTCTTGAGATCAAACCCTACCCCCCCACACACACACACATTGCTGGGCTCCTTGCTGGGGGTGGAGCCTGCTTGAGATTCTCTCCCTCTCCCTTTGCCTCCCTCCCCCCTCTTAAAAAAAAGAAGGTTGTCTCTGTGTGGAGTTGCTTTAGCAATTGCAGTTGATTGTATATGTGGTGTGTTTCTTTTTTTTTTTTTTTCTTAAGATTTATTTATTTATTTTTAGAGAGTGAGTGGGGAAGGGACAGAGTGGGGAGAGGGAGAGAATCTCAGCCAGACTGCCCTACTAAGCACAGAGCCTGACGATGTGGGGCTCGATCTCATGACCTGAGCCAAAATCAGGAGTTGGACTGAACCACGCAGGTTCCCCTTGAGGTTTTTCAGTTTTATTCATCTTCTAAAAAACTGCTTTTTCTTCTTCTTTGTTTTTGGGGTTTAGTTGCATTGATTTCCACTGCTTTCATTTGGCTTAATTTATACTTCTTTTGAAAAAAAAATTCTATTTAAGTTCTATATTTTTGGTTTAATTTACATTTCTTTTTTAAAAGATTCTATATTTTATTTATTTTTTTTAAGATTTTATTTATTTATTTGACAGAGAGAGATTACAAGTAGGCAGAGAGGCAGGCAGAGAGAGGAGGAAGCAGGCTCCCTGCTCGGCAGGGAGCCTGATGCGGGCCTCGATCCCAGGACCCTGAGATCATGACCTGAGCCAAAGGCAGAGGCTTTAGCCCACTGAGCCACCCGGGCGCCCAGATTCTATTTTTTTAAATAAGATTTTATTTGAGAGAGAGAGAGCCAGAGCCAGAGAGAGAGGACATGAGGGGGAGGGAGAGGGGCAGGGCAGAGGGAGAAGCAGACTCCTCACTGAGCAGAGAGCCCTGTGCGGGTCTTGATACCAGGACTCTGGAGTCATGACCTGAGCTGAAGGCAGTTGTTTAACCAATTGAGCCACCCAGGCACCCTTGAAAAAAATTGTTAAAGAGAAAGTTAAGGTCATTGATTTGAGATCTTTCTTACTTTCTCATACAGGCTGTTAGTGCTATAAATTTCCCCCTAAGTAATGTTTTATTTGCATTCCACAAATTCTGAAATGTGTTGTGTGTATTGAGAATACACTTTAGTTAGAAAGCTGAGAGGGCAAAAGAATGATTACAGAGCACCTGGGTGGCTTTGTCATAGGAGGGAAAGCAGATGAGGTGGGTGTAGTTGGAGATAGGTTAGTAGATTTTCCAGTGATAGTTTGAAGCATACCAAAAGCTTTTGACTGCCCTTGCACATAATCAGTGTATGTTTGAAACCACTCCCAGCAGTGTTCTAGGTGCTTCAGAGGTATGACATTGAATCATTTGCATGTTACCCTGTTCTAAGATTGGTATTTAAAAAAGGAATTAGAATAATCTATGCCAGTGCCTAGAGTAGTTCCTGGCACCTATGGCTGTTCAGTAAATGTTTGTTTACTGAATTTGGCTATAAATACTCAGGTAATGTGTTTAGATTTTTGGTTTTTCTGAAACACTTCAGTTATCTGCTTAGTGATCATTGCTTTGGTTGGGTTGCTTTTGCAAGTTGGATTTTGTTTTTTTATAGCTCATCTCATTCTCTATCTCTTCAGTGATACACCTTCGTGTGTAACATAGTTTAAAGCTTTATATGAAGCTTTAAGATAGGTATTCTCTGTGTATGCTAACCATATGAACTAGGTCCACTGAGAGGACAGAGAAGGGAGAAAATTTTGATACTTAGGGAATCTGGAGATGACATCCTAAAGACGATGACAGTAACTGGGCTTAGAAGAAGTAAAGGAGTGCCAAAAGCACACAGGAAGGTAAGGAGCACAATAGGAAGGATTTCACACTCATTAGCAGGTCTGAAACATCAGTTCACATGTGGCTCATGGTAGATGAGAAGTTGAGTTTAGGAATATGTTTGGAGAGCTGGTTTAGTGAATCCATCTCATTCACCTAAACATCCTTGATCTGTCCCATTTAAAAACAACACAGTACATACATACATACATATGTACATACAACGAAACAAATCCCTCTATTCTGTGTGATTCTCCAGCCAGTCCTCCTTACAATTAAACTTCCTGAAAGAGTGGTTCATATTCGATGTCTGTTCTTCTTTCCTCAGGCACTCCTCAGTCTGGTCTGATTGATCTTGCTTTTACACATGATACCTCACCAAAACCATTTTCATTATGACCACTAGTGGCCCATTTTGTAAATCCAACTACTGTTTTTCATTTTTTATCTTCATTTGACTTCTCATGATCATTAAATATTAACCTGTTTCTTCCTTGTCTCCCACTATGTATTGCTCATCTAGAGTTACCTTGCTTCTCTGACTTCTTTTCTTCTCTATCTTTGCCTCTACCGATAAATACAAGTTTTCCAGGCATTGTGCTCAGTGGTATAAAAGAATACAAATGAAGAAACGTGTTTTGCCTCAGTCTGCCCAACATTTGATTGTGGAAATAAAATAATACAAAAGAATGAAAAAAATGACATATTAGTGTTTATATGGATGCATAGTTATATGCACCATGCTTAGACCTAGAATTGTCTTCTCTTTTATCCTATTCCTCTTTACATAGGTGTTCTGCAAATTTTTCTGTTAATAAAAATTTTTATCTTAATTCCAGATATGTACATCCAGCTGCATAGTTGACACTTCTTAGATACTGAGTTTTAGGTGACTAAAAGACATCTTCCAGGGAGAACTTGTGATTCTCTCTGCTAGTTCCCAACCAAAAAGCAAGAGAAAACAAACATGATCCTCTTTTACTATTTCCTGTCAATGAATCCAGAAAAACCTTTTTGGAATTATCTTTGGCACTTCCCTTTCTCTCATACCCAATAAATTGTCACCAAGTCCTAATGATTTTTTACCACCTTTAATGCGTTTTAATTTCATCCATTTTCCTCCATCTTTATTCTTACCTTTTTGGTAAGTCAGCAGTCTCCAAAGTGGAAAGCATATATATACTCCAGTGTTGTGTGTATTTGAGATTGGGGGTGGGGGGGGGGACGGGATGAAAACTTTATTCTTATTTTTTAGTTTGAAAAATTCTCTATTCTTAAGTCTAAGAAAACAAAATCAAAGTAGTATTGCTTCTCTCGATCTGAATGGCAGATGGTCACATTTTATTTCTGAAGTATTCCACGAGAGGTTTAGGTCTTTTCATTATGAAAAAGTTGGTAGAATTGCTCTCATTCATTTCCTCTTACTGGCTCTGTCATATTGCAGTTTTAAATTGGCTCAGTTAAGATGATTTACAGATTATATTAACTGGTTTTAATTCAACTAATCTTCACTAGTGGACGATCGGCTTAAGAGATATATCTGCCATGAAACTACTGAGTGAAAATAACACTAAAATGCATTTCCGACCAAACAAGAAAATGACAGCTGAGATTTTTCTGCTCCTGGTATGAGCTCTGTATCTGTCACTGTACAAAGTAGAAACAAGGATGACCTAAGATAAAAAAAGAAGAAAACATCCAGATTATCAACAGTAGTTTGAATATGCATTTATGTCATTAATCTTGCTTTTAATTTATAATATATCTTGAGATACTAACTAATGAAACTATGAAAGTGTCATGCTTCATACTCTCTGGTATTTTCAGTTGTATGATAATTCAGTCTAGTCCTTAAACATACAAGTTTAATAAATTGTATTAAAACCGTGTTTTGAGATTTCTCCCAGTGTTCTATACCTTTGTCCAAAAACTTAGTCTTTCTGCTCTACTGAAAAATTAGTAAAATGCAGTGAAGAGAGAGTATACTAAAATGTATTTCTTTGTCAGGAAACACTTTTGAGGCAGGCTTAGAAAACATAGCTTTTAAAGATTCAAGAAACAAACATTAGAATAAATCATTAATTGTACAAAGTTAGCTATATTGAGGTGGATGATAGTACAGGTGCTTTAGTTATCTCAGTTTATGATTTTTTAAAAGATTTATTTATTTATTTATTTGGGGGGGTGCACGGTAGGAGCAACAGAGAGAGAGGGAAAGAGAATTTCAAGCGGACTCCGCACTGAGAGCTTGGAGTCCTAAGTGGGGCTGAATGCCAGGATCCCGAGATCATGACCTGAGCCAACAGCAGAGGCTTAACCACCTGAGCCACGCAGGTGCCCCACAATTTATGATTTTTGTTAGAAGTTCAGGTTTTTTACATTAACTTAGAACTTCACTGGTTGTTTCATGACAGAAGTTATTTCATGTAAAAATGAGTTATACTTCCCCCCCCAACTCCCTTCCTCTCTGTCCCTCCCACAAGTCTCAATTTTACGAAACAGATGTGGTTGTATATATGTGTCCTTTAATATAATCTATAAAGTCTGCATGCTTTATGATCTAGCTTTTCAGGTCTTGAGTCTCATTTCTCACCACCCTTCCTTCTGTACCTTTTCCTCCCATGGACTTCCTTTAAGTCCTTTATACTAGCCATGCTCCTCCTGTCTTTTCTGACTTTACACATGCTGTTCTCTGTACCCTGAACACTTACCTTTCCCAGTTTACTTCCTACCTACATTTCAGGTCTTAACCTGAATGGTACTTGCTCAGGGAAGTCTTTGCTTATCTTCCTGCCTAGATCTGTCTCGCTCTCTCTCTCTCTTTCTCTCGCTCCCCCCTTCTCTCCCTCTCACTCACTCACTCACACATTCACTCACCTGCTTATGCACACACAATTGTAAGCTCTTATATAATATTGTCTATGTATTTGCCTTTCATTGTACTTATCATAGTTAGCATTTTACCTTTATGTGGATGAACAGTTGCAGAGATAGTCATTGACATTTTATACAGATGAGTGTTGAGCTCCATGATTATAAGCTCCTTGTTTTTGCTTATTATTCTCTTTTTCCATTACTTTGATATATGAGTGGATATCATGTCAAGGAGTTTGGCTTTCATTCCTAGGAAAAACACAGGGCCACTGAAGGTTCCATAAAAGAGAGTAGTGATGACTCATACTAGGATTTGGGCTTTAGGAAGATTAACTAGAGACTATAGTTGAGTGAAGGAGAATTGAGTGAAGGAGATTAGAGCCCAGAAAATCCATTAGATGGCCTTTGTAGATGAAAAAATGTGTGGACCTGAAGTCTTTGCAGTGTAGATGGAGAAGAGATGTTGCATTTAGTAGATGTTTTGGAGACAGAATCCACTAGCGTTTGGAGACCAGCAGACTGACTGTTGTCAGAGGTGTGAGGAAAAGGAGAGATGACTTGAAAGTTCAGGCTATTAACTATTAGGCCATTTACCAGGTAAATGAGTATAAGATAATTGGCAGTTCAAGGGAGTGGAGGAGTATTTGCATCTTTAACATAATTCCCGGGCAGGACCTTGGCCACTGCTCTATTTATAGTTTTTTTTTAATAACTTTATTGAAATACAATCCACATGCCATGTCTTTCACTCATTTCAAGTGTATAATTACATGGTTTTGAGTATATTTATAGACATGTGCAACCATCTCAACAGCGGATTTTAGAGCATTTTTATCACCTCAAAAAGAAACTCCCTCTTCTTCATCTATTATCCACATTCTGTCTCCCTCCCAGCTCTTTGAAACCACTCACCTGTTCTTTTTCTCTGTAGATTTCCTTTTCTGGACATCTTATGTAAATTGCAACTTACCATATATGGCCTTTTGCAACTGGATTCTTTCCCTTAGCATAATGTTTTCAAGGTTATTCCAAGTTGTAGCAGGTATCAAGACTTCATTTCTTTTTGTAGCCAAATAATATTCCATTGCATGGATATATATCACATACTGTTTGTACATTCATCAGCTGATGGGCATTCAAATTATTTTGACTTTGGGCTATTGTGAAATAATGCTGCTACAAACATTTGTGTACACGTTTTTGTGTGGATATAATGTTTTCATTTTGCTTTGTTATATACCTAGGAGTAGACTTGCAAGGTCATACGGTAACTATATGTTTAACCATTCAAGGAACTTCCAGAATGTTTTCCAAAGCTAGTTGCACCACTTTACATTCCCACTGGGCTTTCATTTTCTCTGCATCCCTGTCAACACTTGCTGTTATCTGTGTTTTTTATCCTAGTCATCCTAGTAGGTGTGAAGTGGTGTCTCATTGTGGGTTTGATTTGCATTTTCCCCATAACAAATGATGTCAGCATCTTTTCATGTGCTTATTGACCATTTGTATATCTTCCTTGTAGAAATGTCTATTCAGATCCTTTGCTTGGTTTTTTTTCATTGCGTTGTCTTTTTTTTTTTTTTTTTAAGATTTTATTTATTTGACACAGAGAGGGATCACAAGTAGGCGGAGAGGCAGGCAGAGAGAGAGGAGGAAGCAGGTTCCCCAGTGAGCAGAGAGCCGGATGCGGGCCTCGATCCGAGGACCCTGAGATCATGACCTGAGCCAAAGGCAGAGGCTTTAACCCACTGAGCCACCCAGGCGCCCCTCATTGCGTTGTCTTTTTATCATTGAGTTGTAAGAGCTCTTTTTATGTATTGTAGATAGCAGCCTTTTAACAGGTACATGATTTGCAGATATTTTCTCCCATTCTTTGGGACCTCTTTTCACTTTCTTGATGGTGTCCTTTGAAGCACAAAAGTTCTTAATTCTGCTCAAGTCCCTTTTATCTGTTTGTTTCTTTTGTGTCTTATGCTTTTGGTGTCATATATAAGATTTCTTTGCCAAGTCCAAGGTCATTAAAGTTTGACTGTAAGTTTTCTTCTAAGAGTTTTGTAGTTTTAGCTCGTATATTTGGTCTTTGATCCATTTTGAGTTGTTTTTTTTTTTAATACCGTCTGAGGTAAGCATCCACCTTCATTCTTTTGCATATGGCTGTTCAGTTGTCCCAACACCATTTGTTAAGAAGAGTATTCTTTCCCTGTTGGATGCTCTTGGCACACTTATTGAAAATCAGTTGACCACCTGTTTTTTACAGTTGGGTTTTTTTTTTAAGATTTTATTTATTTATTTGACAGAGAGAGACACAGCGAGAAAGGGAACACAAGCAGGGGTAGTGGGAGCAGGAGAAGCAGGGAGCCCCATATGGGGCTCGATGTGGGCGGAGCTCAATCCCAGGACCCTGGGATCTTGACCTGAGCCGAAGCCAAACGCTCAACGACTGAGCCACCCAGGCGCCTATACAGTGCTTTTTTTTTAAATAGTGAAACTATATTTTTAAAATTTTATTCTATGTGGATTTCTCTTTCACAGACGATTCTGTCATTAAAGTAAGATTGTGTTTATTTTTTATCTTTTATTTATTTTTTATTATTTGCCCCAGGGATAAAGGTCTGTGAATCATCAGGCTTACATCTTTTACAGAAGATTGTGTTTATTTTTTTAAAAAAGATTTTATTTATTTATTTGTCAGAGAGAGAGAGAGAGAGAGTGCACAACCAGGGGGAGCGGAGCGGCAGGCAGAGACAGAAGAAGAAGCAGATTGACTGCTGAGCAAGGAGCCCAATGTGGGGCTTGATCCCAGGACCCTGGGATCTTGACCTGAGCTGAAAGCAGACCCTTCACCAACTGAGCCCCCCAGGCTCCCAGATTGTGCTTATTTTTAAGTAGGCTTTTAAGGATGTTTGTATCATTTTAATACTACATTGTGTACTACAGACTTAACATAGAAAAATGCACAATTTGCACTTGTGAAACAGGGGTTATGATCATGAAAGTTGAGTTTGGAAAGCCATGTTTCTTTCACTAACAGTGACAGTTTGGGTTTCTTTTTTATTGGTGCTTCCTGAGTGCCATACTATGCTAGTACACAGTTTATAGCTTACAAAGAGTATATGGCAGTCTTTTCCTCAACTTGCTAATTGTTTGTAAGATATTGGGAGTGGGAAATGGAAGGTAGTAAAATGATGTGTGAATACCATGTAAGGTTTTTAGTTCGTAAACGCGGTATCTTTTGAGTCCATATAGGTTGTACAGCTGTTTTCACTCTAGTATAGGTTGGTTCGTTGTTTATTTTAGAGAGAGAGTGTATGCCCGCAAGCCAGGGGTAGCCCCCCTTCCACCCCCTGCCAAGGAGAGGGAGAGAGAGGATCCTAAACAGGATCCACATCCTGTGCACACAGGACCTGTGTCCACATCCTGTGCAGAGCCTGACACAGGGCTCAGTCTTAATGACCCTGAGATCATGACCTGAGCCAAAATCAAGAGTCAGATACTTAACCAACTGAGCTACCCAGGTACCCTAAGTATTATAATTATTTTTTTTTCTTTTAGTCAAACATTTTCTTAAGATCAAGAATCTTAAATTGAAATATTTGGTTTCCCAGGGCTCTAAATTAGAATATGAGTACCATGGATGCTGCTCAAAAGAAATGAGTAACCGGGCGCCTGGGTGGCTCAGTGGGTTAAAGCCTCTGCCTTCAGCTCAGGTCATGATCTCAGGGTCCTGGGATCGAGCCCCGCATCGGGCTCCTTGCTTGGCAGAGAGCCTGCTTCCTCCTCTCTCTCTCTGCCTGCCTCTCCACCTACTCGTGATCTCTCTCTGTCAAATAAATAAATAAAATCTTAAAAAAGAAAAAAAATGAATAATAAAAATAAAGAGGAACTATTAGGTAGTTTGGTGCTTTTTGTAGTGAGCCTTGGGAAAGTTCATTATTGACCACATGATTACTGAGGCCCATCATATGTGATTGTTAAATTCTTTCAGTGTTTTTTCTTTTCTGCATTCTTAGGAACTCAACAGGATCTTTCATTGAATTAGCTGGAATCATATAGTTTAATTTGAAGCATTTGTCACTATGAACCTTTCTCTTAATGCCACTATATAATTTTCTGTCCCGTTTTCTTAGGAATCTCAGCAGTCCAGTTTTGGCCCTGGAGAACAAAGTGAGTATTTCTTTTCCTCTTATTCTCAAGTTAAGCTTTTTATTGAGCATTCATTTCTCATGCACATCATATATTGCTTTTACAGTTCCTTCACATGTCTTATCCCAGCTTTTATTATCTGTTGATTAGTAATGAGTTAAACCAAATCTTGGGCTAAATTAAATTTAAAAATGAAGAATTATAGATTGATGGTGATCAGAATTAACTATTTTTATTAAATATTTGAAGTTCAGAGTTCATGAATTCAGTTTGATGGGCACCTCCTAAACCCAAGAGCCATTCTTCTGTCTTCCTGTCTCTTTCGTGAAGATAGTTGGTTCTGTGAGAGTTAAATTATAATCAAGAAGGGGTGGTAGCTTACCGTAGCTCTTCTCTTCCTGTGTCTGTATTTATTTATTCTTTTTTTTTCCTGTGTTATGTTAGTCACCATACAGTACATCATTAGTTTTTGTTGTATTCCATGATTCATTGTTTGCATATAACACCCAGTGCTCCATGCAATCCATGCCCTCCTTTAATACCTAACACCAGGCTCATCCATCCCCTCACACCCCTCCCTTCTAAAACTCTCAGTTTGTTTCCAGGAGTCCATCATCTCTCATGGTTCGTCTCCCACTCCCATTTTTCCCCCTTCATTTTCCCTTCTCTTAATGTCCTCCATGCTATTCCTTATGTTCCACAAATAAGTGAAACTATATGATAATTGACTTTCTCTCTGACTTATTTCACTTAACATAATCTCCTCCAATCCCGTCCATGTTGATGCAGAAGTTGGGTATTCATCCTTTCTGACGGCTAACAGACACTTAAAGTATTCATCATCATTCGCCATCAGGGAAATTCAAATCAAAACCACACTGAGATACCACCTTACACCAGTTAGAATTGCAAAAATCAACAAGGCAAGGAACAACAAATGTTGGAGAAGTTGTGGAGAAAGGGGAACCCTCTTGCACTGTTGGTGGGAATGCAAATTGGTGCAGCCACTTTGGAAAACAGTGTGGAGGTGCCTCAAAAATTTAAAAATAGAGTTATCCTATGATCCAGCAATTGCACTACTGGGTGTTTACCCCAAAGATACAGATGTGGTGAAAAGAAGGGCCACGTGCACCCCAATGTTCATAGCAGCAATATCCTCAATATCCAAAATGTGGAAAGAGCCAGGATGCCCTACAACAGGCAAATGGATAAAGAAGATGTGGTCCATGTAAATTTATTTATTTTTGCTGGGTCTTTAGGTCTGGGAAGAAAGTATGCTGTTGCAGAATTCCCCTTCATCTCCTGTCTTTTGGTTTCTGAGAAGAACTTGAGGGGACAATAGCCTTAGGGAATTTTTTTTTTTTAAGATTTTATTTATTTTACAGAGAGAGACCACAAGCAGGGGGAGCGGCAGACAGAGGGAGAGACAGGGCTCCATCCCAGGACCCTGGGATCATGACCTGAGCCACCCAGGCACCCCAGCCTTAGGGAATTTAAGTCTGGTCCCAAGAGATGATGGCTGTATGAATTGATAGTGGTAAGGAAGGTCAGGAACCTTGGAAATGTCTAGGCTTCCCCATATACCTCTATAACAAAATAAATGGTCTTTTTGCTAAGAGCAGTAACTTCTTTACTATGTAGATTTACACTGGTTCTGCCCTAAAGCTATAGTTGTGGGAAAAAGGGACCCACCGTTGTTGATATGTAGAAAATAGCTATAGGCCAGAAAGTTTACATTTTCTATCTTAAAATCTTTTAAGAATGTCTCTTTAATTCTGTCCTCCTCCCTCCCATAACTAACTATTGGCAAATGGGATCATAAGCTTCTCCTACTCTTTATTACCTGTTTTTCACTTAATTGTGTCTGTATCAGTATAAAAATTCTAGCTCATTCTTTTTAACATGAAAATTGTGTTGTATTGTATGAACATACCATAATTTGTTTAATTAGTCCCCTCTTGATAGACATGTGTTTCTAGGTTTTGATGTTACAAATCATACTATGATAAACATCTGTGTGTGAGTGTGTGTTTATGTATTTTTCCAGATATACCTGTAAGGTAAATTTTTTTCCATCATAATTACTGTGTCAGTGGATATGTGCATTTCCAGTATCAGTAAGATAATATTACCAGATTGCCTGCCAAAGAGGTATGAGTTTATAGTCCTACAGACAGCTTCTGAGCATGCCTGTTTCCACCAGTATCTTATATTTATTGGACTTTAAAGTGTCGCCAATTTGATGGAGGGACAAATTCTATCTTGTTGTGTTGCTTTACATTTCTTTGAGGGTATACTGATACATATTTTACAGTCTAAATAGCCATACTGTATTTGTCAATTTCTGCATTCTTTTTGTTCCAGAAAGATACAATCCTTCTTCTAAAACTTCAAATGGACACCAGTCTAAATCGTAAGTTTATTCCTTAATAAGTTTGTCTGTTTTGCTAAAAGTCTATCTGTAGTGTGTATATATTAGCACAACACTTAAATATGTGTACTTAATCTTTTAAAGAAGGGATAAGCAAACTTATATAAAAGGCCAGATGGTGAAATATTTTAGGCTTTAGGAGCTTAGATGGTTTTTGTCCCAACTAGTCAGCTCTGCCATTGTGATATGAAAGCAAATATAGACCATGAGTGTGGTTGTGTTCCAATAAAACTTTTTAACTTATGGGCCTTAGTTTGCCTACACCTCCTCTGAGATTACAATTTTTTCTCATCTCTTAGTGATATTTGTATGTGTTTGTGGGTACATTGATATTTTGTTTTTAATAAAGAAGACCGAGTAATACAGGATTCTTAGTACGCCCTCCATTTAACTGCTTTGTGTAGAATATTAAGTCAGCATAGTTTGTACTATCTTTAAGTTTTCCTCCTTCTATAGGTAGAACCAAGAATATATATCGAAATGTAATTAGGCTAATACATTGGATGATAATAAATTCCAGCTCAAGAAATGAACTCCTGAATTCCTGAGACCACAAGTTAACTCACTGATTAAAACAAAATTCTGTAGAAGCTGTGGCCACAGTGCTGGCTTTCTAAGCTATAGCCTGTAATCTGTACCGATAACCTCAGCCTCTTACGTTGAACAAAGGAAGAACTGAGAATTTATGTGAATGCAAGAAATCCCCCTTGCTGCTAAAGAATTGAAATTATATTCATATTTATCATATTTATTCATATGCAAAGAACTGGTAAAAGCCTACCATATATGTGTGAATCAATTTGGTTGCTGAGAGAACAAAAACATGCAGGACCTTGAGCAGTCTGGTAAAAGCTTTGACATCTCCACCTGTGTGAACAGGTTCATTGAGCTGCCATTATTAAATCATAAGGGCTGAGAGAATTCAGAGTAAGTACATTTCCTTACAGGATATCAGTCATAGAGATGCACTAAGCCCTTGTCCAAAACTCTTTTTTCCTGTCCCGCTTAACTGGGCCAGCCTTAAAACACTATTCATAGTTCTGTAATTATCTGGTTACTTTCAAGGTGATCTTTTAGGGGATAATCTGAATTTGGGGTCAGATATAGAAACACAGGTTAAACTTTGAGGGAAAAGTATCAGTAGTTATTGGAGTGAAAGAAGATTTCCTTTGCACTGATTGGAGACTGTCATGAAATTTTAAGAAGAAAGGTAATAGAACTACTAGTAATGAGAAATTAAACATTTTCCTAGTGGTTTTCCACTTTGTATTAAGCTTTGTATTAATTTTTGTTCTCCTGTAAAAAGGCAAGGAATATTTTGTGGGTCATCACTCAGATTCTTTATTTTAATGTTGATTTTATGGTCTTAAGGAAAATTTAAATCTGTAATCTTACTTTGAAAAATGAATTTTAGAAACTATCCACTTACGGAATTTGTGTGTGTGTGTTTTTTTTTTAATTTATCTGAACTTTAATCAAGCAAGATTTAGAACCTGGAGCTTATTATGAATTCAGACATAGTTATTTCTATTTTATAGCTAAATTTCTTAACCCAAATTGTTACTTCTCCAGAGGGCAATCATCTTTCATAGCAAGGCGTTTGTTTATGAACTAGCGCTTGGATTTTGTGCTCTGGTTTTCACAGTGACGAAGTTGTATGAATCTCTTCCTGGAACATGAGGGACAATGAAAGAGAACTGCTGATACTTTCATTTTATCTTCCTTCTTTTTAGGAGTTTTATCTCTCTAGTGGATTGTTGGGTATGAGTATGATAATTTGTTTCTAGTGGATTGTCGGGTATGAGTATGATAATTTGTTTTAATATGAATGAGTGGGTGTGGGTGCAATTTGAGAAAAATAGAGATAACAGCTGAGTATAAGAGTTTGTAGAGGGTGGCTTATTTAATTAGAAAAGAAGGTTTTACTTATGGAAAAGTGAGAGCTTTTGAAATGTTCGCTTCCTCCTTTCTCAGTTTTTACCCTGGATGTGAAGCACACCAGAGTAAGACTTACTGGTTCTTTTCTTTGTTTTTTAATTAAATCTTTGTCTACCACCATGATTATTTTTAGAATGATTCTTAGATATTTAATACTCTGGTGTGCCATGATGCACTGTTACAAAATTACTAATTCTTTTTGTCTTTTCCCTCTAGCATGTTAAAAGACGACTTAAAACTAAGCAGCAGTGAAGACAGCGATGGGGAGCAGGTGTGTCTACTACTTTATGAATTTGCCAGTATCATACAGTATTGGTTTACATTGTATTTTATAAGAATTAGAATCGAATGATACGTATATGATTCATTTATTTAAAATAAGTTCCTTACTGCTTTCTGACAGTGGAATGTTGTCATTCTCTGCTCTGTCTTTAAACCCTTTTTTTTTTTTTAAGATTTTATTTATTTATTTGACACACAGAGAGAGATCACAAGTAGGCAGAGAGGCAGGCAGGGAGAGAGGAGGAAGCAGGCTCCCTGCTAAGCAGAGAGCCAGATGCAGGGCTCAATCCCAGGACCCTGAGATCATGACCTGAGCCGAAGGCAGAGGCTTTAACCCACTGAGCCACCCAGGCGCCCCAGTTTAAACCCTTTTTTTTTAAGTGGCTTTTCCTTACTACTTATCATGGATCAGAGTGTACTCATGAAATGTGAGATTGTTGACAAGAAGAACTTTTAACAAAGCTTTTCATCTTAGCTTGGCAATTAGTTATTCTTTAAGTAACAACGGTATGTCCTAAGTGTTATATAGGTAAGCATTGATGCTACATTAGAGCTGCTAGTGTTCTATCAAGAATTCAAATATTGTTCACATTAAGCTGATAGAGTGCTATTTGTTCATTCACATTTCCTCTCATGTTTTACTTTTAGGATTGTGATAAGACAATGCCAAGAAGTACACCAGGAAGGTATGCATCCTTTTATTTCTTGTTTTATTTGGAGGGGTGGGTATCACCTGATAGCATTATAGTAATATAATAATAATCGACCTTACAAAGTAAATATTATTGTAATGGAGATTGTACAACCTTGTAAATTAACTAAAAATCATTGAATTGTACACTTAAAATGGGTGAATCCTGTGGTATGTAAATTATACCTCAGTAGAACTGATTTTAAAAGGTAAGTGCTAATGGCTGAGCAGCATATTAGAAACTTTTTAAGAAAGTATTTCATTTATAAATGATGTTCTGGATTCATAGACCTGTAACAGCATAACAAAAAGTAAACATTTTAAATAAAGTTGGTTATCAGATTTGGATGTTTTCCTGCTGTCACTGTAAAAACAAACAAACAAACAAACCACCTTTCTGTCATTTATATGTTTTATCTCTTTTTTAGTAA
The DNA here is from genome assembly GCA_002007465.1 of Ailurus styani. Lineage (NCBI taxonomy): Eukaryota > Metazoa > Chordata > Mammalia > Carnivora > Ailuridae > Ailurus > Ailurus styani. The sequence continues at coordinate 1,085,524 of LNAC01000111.1, read as the reverse complement.
CTCTGAACCTTCACACCATAATAGTGAAGGAGCTGATAACTCCAGGGATGATTCTAGCAGCCACAGTGGATCTGAAAGCAGCTCTGGATCTGACTCAGAGAGTGAAAGTAGCTCCAGTGACAGTGAAGCAAATGAGCCGTCCCAGAGTGCATCTCCTGAGGTGAGAGGGATGCAGGGATATCTTCCACAGGCCTCTCTCAGGGCTCCTGGTGATAGCCAGTTAAGACTTGTTTCAAATATAAAAGGTGAAGGGAAAGAAGGTTAAGAAATTGAACTGTGTATCTTGGAGGAAACTTAGATAGTTTCCTTGTTGTTTGAACAAACATTCAGTCTAGGTTAGGAATTACTTGAGGTCATATTTCAGGTTCCTAAAATACTGTATTAGTTTGGTTTGGGCTTTCTTTTTATATCTCAGCATGGTAATTCATGTTTTGTAGTTATTGTGAATAAAAGTCTTATATTTTACTGTAGGTTGACAAAATAGGGTTAAAAATCTCTTATCAGTACCTACATCACTTGTTTACTTTTGGGAATTAAGTATACCCCATGGTCATTTATAATTTTACCTTTGAAGTTGGGTTCCTGGTAGGAATCTTTAATGTGTGTTTGTTTATTTGTTTTTAAGGATTTTATTTGACAGAGGGATAGCTAGAGCAGGAACACAAGCAGGGGGAGTGGGAGAGGGAGAAGCAGGCTTCCCACCAAGCAGGGAGCCCGATGCTGGGCTTGATCCCAGGATCATGACCTAAGCCAAAGTCAGACACTTAATGACTGAGCCACCCAGGCGCCTCATCTTTAATGTTTAAAGGCCATATGTAACATCAGCCTTCTCATTCAAGTGATGAGAGCTCTGATACTCAATATTTAGCCCTTTGTTTTAGTTCAGTCAGAACTGTGTGAACAGCAAATGCCTTTGTGGTCTTAGATGTGCTTTTTCAAAACTCTTCCTTGAGATTGTTAAGGAGGGGAAAAGCTTCATTATTGACAAAAGCGTATTTATTTCTCTGTTTTTCAGCCTGAACCACCACCAACAAACAAATGGCAACTTGATAATTGGTTGAATAAGGTGAACCCACATAAAGTGTCACCAGCTTCTTCTGTGGACAGTAACATCCCATCATCTCAAGGCTATAAAAAGGAAGGCCGAGAACAGGGCACTGGGAATAGCTACACTGATCCAGGTGGACCTAAGGAAACGAGTTCTGCTACTCCTGGCCGAGACTCCAAAACTGTACAAAAGGGATCAGAAAGTGGGCGAGGGAGGCAGAAGTCCCCTGCACAGAGTGACAGCACAACACAGAGGAGAACTGTAGGCAAAAAACAACCCAAAAAGGCTGAGAAGGCAGCTGCTGAAGAGCCCCGGGGAGGCCTGAAGATAGAAAGCGAAACCCCTGTAGACATGGCTACCAGCATGCCCTCCAGCAGACATAAAGCAGCCACCAAAGGCTCAAGGAAACCCAATATTAAAAAGGAGTCAAAATCTTCCCCTCGACCTTCTGCAGAGAAAAAGAAATACAAGTCAACGAGTAAATCTTCCCAGAAATCAAGGGAAATCATAGAAACAGATACCTCATCCTCAGATTCGGATGAAAGCGAGAGCCTTCCTCCTTCCTCACAAACTCCTAAGTACCCTGAGAGTAACAGGACTCCCGTGAAACCCTCCTCAGTGGAGGAAGAAGATAGTTTTTTTCGGCAACGAATGTTCTCTCCTATGGAAGAGAAGGAACTTCTTTCACCCCTTAGTGAGCCTGATGACAGGTATCCACTTATTGTGAAGATTGACCTGAATCTCTTGACCAGAATACCAGGAAAGCCTTATAAAGAAACAGAGCCACCCAAGGGGGAAAAGAAAAATGTGCCAGAGAAGCACACAAGAGAGGCTCAGAAACAACCCTCAGAAAAAGTTTCCAACAAAGGCAAGAGGAAACATAAGGTTTGTAAAGAGTTTTTGTTGTTTTGTTTTTAAACATCAGAATCTGAAATGCAGTGGAAATCTCAGTAAGCCAGAAAATACCTGGTTGAGTCATAGCTATGGAGAAAATTGAGGGTGAGCCGGAGACCCCTGGGCGGCTCCAGACCGAACAGTCTCTTGAGGACCAGTGAGCCTTTGCCTATCTCCTTTAGTTTCTCATCCAGTAAGAAATGAGCCAGTGCTTCTGTTTAGCATGTGTTCTGGCCAGGATGGAGGTGAGAGTAAAGCAGGGACTGCAAACTGGCCTTCACAATATTCTTAACATTTTGATTTTAAATGTCTTTAGTTGGGATATGTATTCTCCAGGTTGTGACAACCTTTAACACTCCATTCTCTTTTATGCCGAGACCAAGTCACACTTTTTAAACTGCTAATTCCAGCTTCGAAATTGATTCACCAATTTTGACACATCCTTAGGAACTTCACCAATCTTCTGTACATCTCTCTATGCTCCAGCTTTCTTCCCTTTTTGAATACCCATGTCTGCAAGTTCAGGACTAAACACATTTCCTCACACAGGGCCAGCTTTTGTCTTTAAATTCATCTGGGATAATTTGGATTAAGAGGTGAAGCTTGGTATATGTTGAAGGTCAGCCCTTTTAGACCCAGGAGGTGTGAAAACCCACAAATGTCTATGATTGGACGATAATGGACATATAAGGAAAAGAGCTGAACAATTTATTTATTTATTTATTTTTAAAGATTTTATTTATTTATTTGACACAGAGAGAGATTACAGGTAGGCAGAGAGGCAGGCAGAGAGACAGGGAGAGGAGGAAGCAGGCTCCCTGCTGAACAGGGAGCCCGACTCGGGCCTCGATCCCAGGACGCTGAGATCATGACCTGAGCCGAAAGCAGAGGCTTTAACCCACTGAGCCACCCAGGCGCCCAGAGCTGAACAATTTAAATGTGTAGACAGGGATTCTTTGGGAAAAAGAGTTTGATCTTTCAGCTCTAGTGAGAAACTTTTAGAGGAAAGTAAATTTTAATGATTTATATTGAAGAATAGTATGATTTCTCCTGATACATGTGTAAATATGATTATATAACGCCAAAGAGTTGAGCAGGTGGACAGATAGGTACCAGAATAGTTGTACCAGGTAGACTGAGAGCAAAACCCCAATCCCAGCTGACCTTGAGAATCTCACATCAGAGGATAGGAAGAATAAAGCATTTTCTTGAAGTGAGCTGGAGGTCTTTCCTCTTTTTCTTAAGACCAAAGTACATTGTGTAGATGATGAAGTGTATTTGAACAAACTAGAATAATACACTTTTTTTTTTTTTGGACTCTTAAAAAATGGGAAGATAGTTGAAAATTTGAATTTATAGAAAACTGAAGCTTCTCGGTGATAGAGCTAATGAGTTTCCATTATTGTAGTATAGAGGAGCTTTTTTGACTAGTAAGTTTAGGCTGCTGGCCCCTCTAGAGCTACATCCTCAGATTGCTGGACTTTGTTATGGCATTTAATTCATAGACTTACATGAAGTAAGAGCTTATATATGATGGACTCTGCTCTTTAGAAAACTAAGGAGTGTAATGGAATTAAGAATTGGTCCTTTTGTGCTTGGAAAGTATTACATATTCTTTATAAGATTTTATATAATATAGAAATACATTAGGGGCGCCTGGGTGGCTCAGTTGGTTAAGCGGCTGCCTTTGGCTCAGGTCATGATTCCAGGGTCCTGGAATCGAGCCCCACATCGGGCTCCCTCCCTGCTCAGTGGAGAGCCTGCTTCTCTTTCTCCCTTTGCCTGCCGCTCTGCTTACTTGTGCTCTCTCTCTATCTCTCCGTCAAATAAATAAATAAAATCTTAAAAAAAATATATAGAATGCGCTTTTTACTCTTTTGTTTAAAATTCTACAGTATATAACATACAGTGGAAAATCCCCTTCTAAAAGAATTGCACCATACTCTTCCCCTTCCCCACATCTCTTTGGCATGTTTTATTCCTCCCAAGTTTTTTTTTATGTCAACACGTGTTAAGTCAAATTTTGATTTTATAAAATCAGAACCAAGTCCAGAAACTTAGTTATGATTTTTGAGATTCATGGCTTTGGTAAAATTCAGTGTCAGGGACAGTTCTTAAAGCAGATGGTACTGAGAGGAATCTCAGCCAACGGTAATGAAGGATGTAGATTCTATTGTCTCATGTTTTCATGTGCCCAATTTCAATCATTTGTGTAGAGAACAGAATCCTTTGTTATGGCAGAATGTTTTGGATTCTTGGGCTTTGATATTTAAAGCAGTAGGAGAACTTAGAATCAGGAAGGTAGCTTGGGCAATTATAGGTGGGCTCACAGCTTTGTTTCAGCAAAAAAGGGTTTTTCACAATCATTAGGCTTGGCTATAATAAAAAAATATGGACAGTAACAACTATTGGCGAAGATGTGGAGTTGTTAGAATTTTCAGACAATGCTGGTGGGAATATGAAATGATAGGTAGCCACTTTGGAACACAGTTTTGGCAGTTCTTTAAAAAGTTAAACACAACGTTACTGTATGACCCAGCAATTCCACTCCATTCCACTTAGGTATATACCCTAGAAAAATGAAAATATGTCTACACGGGGACTTACATTTATATGTTCACAGCAGTATTATTTATATTAGCCAAAAAGTGGAGACAACGCATGTGCTCATTAACTGATAAATGGATATGTAAAATGTGATATATGCATACAATGGAATGTATTCAGGTATAACCACAAGTGAAATCCTGATACATGCTACAGCATCAATGAACCTGAAAAATATTCTACCAAGTGAAGGGAACTAGACACAAAAGGTCACAAATGTGATTCCATTTATATGAACTGTCTAGAATAGGCAGATCTATAAAGACAAATATATAGATTAGTGATTACTAGAGTCTGGGGTGGAGGGAATGGGGGGGGAATGCCTGCTGAAGGGTCGAGGGTATCTTTGATATGATGAGAATGTTCTAGAATTGTTTGTAGTAATGGTTGTACACCTCTGTGAATATACCAAAAGTCATTGAATTGTAAACTTTTAGAGAGATTTTATTGTATGTGAATTATATCTTAATTCGAATTTCAACCCCCCCCAAATCATTAGGATGAAAAGATGTCACCTAAAAGACTGTAGGAAATGTGTTTTAGTGTTTGAGCTCTGTTTATCTAAAATAGGAGACAACTTCTCAGCCTTGAAACTCAGTTCACTGAACCTTGTTTAAATGAATTCTTTCATTTCACATTTACCTTCTTTCTGAAACTTACAGGGATAAATTATTTGAGGGTGACTCCTGTTGGAAACTGAAATTAGATTAATAAAAATCAAATGTAGTAGTTGCTCTTTTCTATTTTTCATCCAGAATGAAGATGATACCCGAGCCAATGACAGCAAGAAACCCAAAACGGAAGACAAGAATTCGGCAGGTCACAAGCCATCCAGCAACAGAGAGTACGTCACCAAAACATGTTACATGTGTGTTAATATGTGTATGTCATTGGGTACTTTCTAATGTGCTCTTTGGACGTTCCTGTCAGTGAATATATGTCGTATCCATATATATATTGTACATACACCAACTTGTAGAGGAGGGAGCTTTTGCTGTTAGCTAATTGCGATGGAAAATTTTTAAGATTCAGTCTCTTCTTCCTTTCTTCTTTCTGCAGTGGAGTAGGGTTGAGTATAGGATAAGAAAGTAAAGCTTTACCACTTTCTGGCTAGATGAAAAGCTTATCTGCATCTGTCAAGAGACCAGTTTCTAACTTAGGAACTTTATATCTTCATCATTCATCTTCTCATTTATGTAACCAGTATTTATTGAATACTTATGTGGCAGGCCAACATTTAGGCACTGGATAAGCATACAGCCAGGAGGTGGAAAACAGATAAGATGCCTGTCCTCATGAAGTGTACACTCTTATTTTGTTTTGTAGAAATCATATGTTTTAATACTCAAATAGGGAGAAACAAATTTGTCTTGAAGCAGGCAGAGAAAAGTAGAAAAAAATCCATCACCCCTATATAATGGTGTTAGAGAAATGAAGGCGTTTGTTTGATTTGGCAGGTCATCTAAGCAAAGTGCTGCAAAAGAAAAGGATTTGCTGCCTTCTCCCGCGGGGCCCGTTCCTTCAAAAGATCCAAAAACAGAGCATGGCTCTCGGAAGAGGACTATTAGTCAGTCATCTTCTTTAAAGTCAAGTAATAATAGCAACAAGGAGAATAGTGGCAGCAGCAAAAACAGTTCCTCCACATCAAAGCAGAAGAAGACTGAAGGGAAGACTTCCAGTAGCTCTAAGGAGGTCAAGGTAAGGCATTGAGGGTCTGAGCCTTTTGAAAAGCAATCTCATTGCCATAGGAATTCTCTAAGGTGACATTGTGCTTTGACGATCTTGTCAATCTCTCATTAAATTTATAGGCCTGTGTATTTTTACTCTCAAAATGTACTCTCATAATCTTGATAATAAACATATGCAGTTGATCTGAGACCATGAAAAAGCAGCACTTCACCTGGCCACGTGCATATTAACACAGAAACCCATAAGTGGAAAAGTTGGTTTTGGAAGAAAGTACTTGATTATGACCTAATTATAAACTGCTTCAGTTCTTATGATTGAATTGTCTGTGATTTGAAGTTGGCTTTGGATTTTTTAGAATTAGATTTTATAAGCAAGTGTATTATATTACATAAAGTGATAAAGCAACCAATCTGGCTTTGATTTATGAAGAAGAGAAAATTCTTTAGCTGAGCTAGTACTGAAACTATTCCTGGAGCATGATCTTAATGTAGGGGACTATTCTTCATGTTCATGGGTGGAGAAATGGATCATGAAAGTTTTTTCAAGGCTGTACTGTATTAGACTTTTACCCTCACTTTATTTACCACGTTATTACATTACTTTCTAAACTGTTTTGATCAAGAGCAAACTCTGACAAAATTAAGAAAACACCTAGATTTTTGAGAATATAATTGACTGAGTAAGCAAAGGCTTGAGAGTTGAAAAAATTGACCATTAAAGATAGTTACTCATGCTTATTAAATGTGGCAGCTTAATTAAGTCTTTAAAATTGAGGTGATTTTAATTTTGAACAATGCCTCAAATTGACGTATACACATGGCTTTTTCTCCAGGTGGACACCCTTACATAGTATTTTAGAAAGTTAGTCCTAGTGTCCTTAAGGAACCTGAGTGTCCTCTTGACCTCCTTCACTGTCCCAGTTCTGTGCCTGCCTGCTAACTGGCTCTTTTTCCATTTTCCATACTTCACCTATAGGATTTGAGACCTAAATGCCTATAGGATTAGAGGCCTAAATGCTTATTTCTTAAAACTTCATACCATTCTCTCTCTTTTTTTAAGATCGATTTATTTGTAGGCATCTAGGTGACTCATTTGGTTAAGCATCTGCCTTCAGCTTAGGTCATGATCCCAGGGTCCTGGCATCAAGCCCTCATCCGGCTCCCTGCTCAGAGGGGAGCCTGCTTCTCCCTCTCCTTCTCCCTCTGCCTGCCATTCCCCAGGTTTGCAGCCTCACTCTCCTTCTCTCTGTCAAATAAATAAAATATTTTTTAAAAATATATGTATTTATTTGAGAGAGAGAAGGAGTGCGTGTCCAAGTTGGTGCATGGGGAGAATTTCAGGCAAACACCCTGCTGAGCACAGAGCTCAATGTGGGGCTGGATCTCATGACCTGAGCCACCCATGCGCATCCCCAACTTCTCTTTGTAAATGTATTCTTTAAGTGAGCTCACCTGTTCATTTGGTTTTTGTGTCTCATAGGTAAAACTGTGTCTCTTTATTGGTTTTTCAGTCCTTGAAAGCAGGGATTTTGTTTCTTGTTTTGTGTTTTCTCCATTGCTGCTTAGCTTACTGGGTAATCAGGAAATACTTGTTGGAACAAATGTAGTTATTTGGTACTCTATTGTTATTGACAGAATATAAAATATAGGCCCTGACCACTTCAATTTCAAGATCTTAGGGCTTTTGTAACAGTTATTAAAATCGTTAATGTTAGTCTTGACATTTTCCAGTTTAGGCAATTATATATGGGTTTATTAAAGAAGAATCTGTAATTTAGTTGGAAAATATGCTTTTTCTTATTTTAGCTAAAGGAAAATCAGATAATATGGAAAACCAAAATTATACAGAATTTTTATTTTATGTTTTTCTACATGTTTGCTTATATTATAAAATATTTGAAATATGTTGCCGTAAAGTTGTTCATTACTATCTGTTATATGCCTTTGATATCTGTAACATCTCTACTTATGTTCCCCTTTTGTTCTTAATATTAGTTCTCTGTACCATTTCTCTTTTTGCTTGATTCAGTCTCATCAGAAGGTTTTACTTGTCTTTTCAGAAAATAGCCTCTGTTTTTGTTGATTCTATGAGGTTTATTTTTGTTTTCTATTTCATTAAGTTATAGTCTTTACAATTTCCTTTCTTTTCTTTTTGCTTTGCTGTTCTGTTTACTGACTTTTAAAAATGGATACTTAGTCATTAATCTCTAAATTAGTTTTAAGCTTTTTTTTTTCTCTAATATAAGCAGTTAGGCAGTATGATTTCCTTTAAATACTGCTTACGTGCATCCTAGAAGATTCTGTGTGTTTTTATAACTCCTTTTAAAATCTTTTCTAATGTCCAGAGCGATTTTACCTTTGACCCACAGGTTATTTAAAAGCACGTTAGTCAATTTCCACACATACTGAGATTTGCTAGTAGTCTTCTGATTCGTGTTTCTACCTTAATTGCATTGGGGCTGGAAAGTAATCTGCGTGGTAACAGGCTCTGAAATTTGTTATGATTTGCTTTATGAGAGTATAGTGTGTGGTAGATTTTTGTAATGTTCTATGTTTGTTAGAAAAGAATGTGTATTCTGCATATATTGTAGACAGGGAATCTATGTAATTCAATTAGATTAATCATGTTTTCAAACCTTTATGCTGTTATTTTTGGTCACTGTCCTTTTGTTCATTTTTCCACAAACGTACAAGATGTGTCTTTTTCTTCTTTTCGTTCTGCCAGTTCTTTTTTAATTGAGATATACTTGATATATAACATACTAGTTGCAGGTGCACATCATGATTGAATATATATATATTATGAAATGACCACTACAGTAATTTTAACCTCCTTCACCACACAGTGATTTTACATATCCCATGCATCTAATTTTTATGTAAGAAAAGTGTGTTAAAATACATAGACAGTTTTTTTTTTTAAGATTTTATTTATTTACTTGACAGAGAGAGAGAGGGTACAAGTAGGCACAGCAGCAGGCAGAGGGAGAGGGAGAAGCAGGCTCTCAGCCGAGCAGGGAGCCCAATGAGGGACTCGATCCCAGGACGCTGGGATCATGACCTGAGCCGAAGGCAGCCGATTAACCAACTGAGCCACCCAGGCACCCACGTAGACAGTTTTTGAAAGTATTTTTAGTAACTTCAGTTTTCCTTCAGCACAATTAGGCAATTGTGGAAGTACTTAGAAAACATAGAGGGAAAGATGGCCTAGTAACGTTACATTCCATCATAACATGCAAGAAGCCATTTCAGAAACATGGGAACTTGACTATAGAGAGCACAGTATTTTCTCAAATCCCAGGGCTTTTATTTTGATTCCTTGAGGTAAGCTGTATTGGGTAGTACTGAAAAGCTTTTATCATTTAAGAAAAGAAATGGTTATGGTTCCTTTTCAGTAGATTTTTAAGCACAAGCAGTAAAATTATTTATTAATTGGGTTTTTTTTAATGTTGAAACATACATTCATAGGATAAATTCTGCTTATTGTGGTGTTTTATTGTGGAAAAATGTATGTAGGGAAGCAGTTGAGAAGACAGACTCACAGTCCCCACATAAAAGGGCTATGTTGATAGGAGGTGCAATACAGTTTAAGAAAGTGGCTAACCTTTTAAAATGTGACAGATCTGGATTTAAAGTCCAAATTCCAGGAATGCCACTTAAAAGCTGTTTGAACTTGGGTGAGTTACCCTCCTTGACATTGCTTTTTATTTTGTCCCCGAAGCCATATACTTTTTCAACATTATATATTTTCAACATCATATATTTTTTTGGTCAGGAAAAGGCTCCAAATAGCTCCTCTAACTGTCCTTCATCTACACCAACTCCTGATGCTTCTAAGCCTCGGAGAACAAAGCTTGCCTTTGATGACAGGTGAGAGAAATATTTTTTTATGCATTGGAGAAATCATTCCAGTCAGCATATAAGAAACTGATATAAATTCCTATCAGTGACCAGAATAATTCATACTTGTGGTGTGCTCCATAGAACATTCAGATTTTAATTCGAAAGGCACTCTACTAGTCCAAGTATTGTTCCTTTTAACTGAACTCCATGACTCCTAGGGGATGAGAGTAATGTACCTTCAAGTAGAACCTGATGGCTGCTGGTACCACTATTTAACATGGCGGCTTCTTAAATAAATGAGAGGTGTGTTGGGGTTTTTCCTCCATTTTGTTAAAAGGTTATTTCTCTTACCCACATTCCATTTATTCCAAATATTTCAAATAACTTGGGAAAATGAGCACTTAATTAACTAAGGAGCTTGATTTCTGTTTTCCTAAGTAGAAAATTTGTCATGAGTTGGCCATATAACTTAACGTTCTTAACCCAATAAAAACATTTGTCAGAAAACCTGGAGCTGAATGTTTAGTAGTGGGTCATTTTCTTTACTTGAGGACACGAAAACAGAGGCATGCTAGAAGTAAAATGAACAAGTAATATCTTAGGAGAATATTTACTATTTTATTTACTATAAAAATTTACATTGCAGAAATTATTCAGCAGACCATTATTTACAAGAAGCAAAAAAGCTAAAGCACAATGCCGATGCATTGGTATGTAAACATTCTCACATTTATTTATTTAATCAAATTCACTTAAATTTTCATTTATTGTTTGTTCCCATAGTACCTCAGTGTATCTCTCATTACCTTTATTCTCCTTTCTTCAGTCTGATAGGTTTGAGAAAGCTGTATACTATCTTGATGCTGTGGTATCTTTCATTGAATGTGGGAATGCATTAGAGAAAAATGCTCAGGAATCCAAATCCCCATTCCCTATGTATTCAGAGACAGTGGAGCTCATCAAGTAAGTGGGAAAACTTGGCTGCCATGTCATTGGCACCATTACTTCTTTGGTTCATCTAGGAAGGGGCTGATACAGCTGTATACAGTAAAGCTGTGAAGGATCTTAATCCTTTATTGTCCTGGGATAAGGAGAATTAGATATTTCGGTGGGTATTTTTGCCTTTGTTTAGGTTGGGTTCTAATGTTTTGAGGACTAAGGAAGTCCTAAGATCAAGGTGAAGTACTGTGTTTTGTGTCATTTGTTTGTTTTGACTCACAGATACACTATGAAGCTAAAGAATTACTTGGCCCCCGATGCTACAGCTGCAGATAAAAGGCTCACAGTACTTTGGTAAGTGTTGTGTTCCAGCCTCTGCTAGATGATAGGCTGTTCCCTAAGAAATTATGCTGTTTATGCCCTTCTGAAACTTATCCTTGAATCGGCCTTTTATAACCCAGGCATAAATCTATTCTTGATGGGTAAAGTAGAAAATAAGTCAAAATTCCTACTAAAAGATTTTTAGTTGTTGTCAATCTCTAATCCATTGAGCTCATGGCAAAAGCCTTGGTAGAGTAGGACCGACAGTAGAGCTCCCTCCCCATGTCTCACATGGCCCTTTTTCCAGCCTCTTCTTTTGGTGTCCTCTCTCCTTTCACATATCCTATACCTTCCCTTAGGGAGCAGATGTTTAGCTTATTCAGAATAAAGAATGTGACTTGTTGGCTTGGTCCCAGGGAGACATTATCAGATTGTTTGTTAAAAGTATTTACTTTACCTGGCACTGGCTTTAACAGCTGGGATTGTAGCTGTGGATAAACTGACACGGTCTTTTTTGTCATGGAGTTTAGTATCTAGTGTGAGGAGACACAAATTAATCAAGTCATCACACAAGTATATGAATTCAGTACTTTGAAAGAAAAGTCTAATAACTATGAGAGAGTAGAGTGTAGAGACACCTGGTCTTCAGATAGAGGGGATGATATGTACAAGGGCTGGGTGGTGGAAAGAAACTGAGAACTGTCAAAGAACTAAAGGAACTACAGAGAAAGACCAAGGAGAAGTGAAAGTGACTGGAGAGGTAGGCAGTGGTGAACACGCAAGGATTTTGTAAGCTATAGTAAGGTCCCCATGTGTTGCCTCAGAGTTATACTATGCATAGTTGAGTTCCCTAGTTTTTGTTGTTGAATTTTAGATACTGATAATTTGATCTAGAGATTCTGCTCCTCAGTGATTTCTTTGAATGCATATGTTGTAATGTCATGTTGGTGTCTTGTGGGTGGGGTTGATTCTTGATGGTCAACAAATAGGAGACTAGTCCTAAGTCTCTTCCCTTCCTCTGGGTGTGTACCATAATCAGAACACGTTTTCGAGTTTTGCCAGAGGGTTAATGTCATTGACCTTAGGCCGTGGTCTGTTCACATGAGCCAGTCCTGTACTCTTGGACAATACAAAAGTTGTCTGTGCAGATGTGGTCAGAGTCCACTGTGCTGGTTAATAACTTGCCCTTTTCCATTGGCTAGCCTGCGATGCCAGTCTTTGCTGTACCTGAGACTGTTCAAACTGAAGAAGGAAAATGCTCTGAAGTACTCAAAGACACTGACGGAGCACCTGAAGGTAAGTGTGGAAAAGAGGAAAGTCCCTGTCTAGGAGACAAGATTTGTTGGTGACTTCTTGGAAAGTTTTTAAATGCACATATATCTGATTGTAAAATCTATGTAGCCATATGTGGTAGCTCTTCCTAATATTTCAGTAGATGGAGCCTCTTTCTATCATGAGACCTAGTTTCTAATTCGCAGATGGCCTTCTGTTTTCGCTACCACTCTTCCTTAGACTGTTAAGTTAGTTTCCTAAAATGTCTATGTGTTTCCCTCACACTCCCACATCAATTTTCTTAAAATCCTACCCTGGTTCTGAGTTCAAACTCTTCAGTAGCTTACTGTTACTTGCCAGGTCAGGTCTGAGCTTCGTACCCTGACCTAAAATCGTTGAGGTCTCTTTCTCTTGTTCCTTACCTAAACCTCTCCTCCAGGAAGACTGTATGGGTCACATCCATTCACAGCCTTTGCACATAGTAGGACTCACCTCTTGTCTGAGTGTTACTCATCCTCTGTCCTTCCATTTAAGTCTTCCAGAACCCCCAGTTCTCACCTAAATAGGCTCTTTCTGTTGCACATTTACACACACATATTCTCTTGCTCTTGTGCTTATATTTTGGGTTCTTAAATTTGTAAAGCATCTTAAGGAGCAGTTCTGGCCCAGAGTGCTCTTGAATATTTTTAATACTTCAGAAGTAGTATTTTTTTAATTATGTACATTTTATTTTTTCCACAGAATTCTTATAATAATTCTCAAGCACCATCACCTGGCTTGGGAAGGTAGGTAGATTTTAGTCTGTAAAGTATTTTTTGTGACAAAATGATTTATTTTTGTGTAAAAGCAGGATGGGTAGGGTCCAGTTTCCAGAAACAGAAAGATGAAAATTAAAAAAAAATTAAAACCATCTCTAATAAAGTATTTTTTGAAGTTTTAATTTTTTCTATTTTTTACTAAGTTGAAAATATAACAAACACAGTCTTAGGAGGAGTAGACAGGGGACATTTTACCTGTAGAAATCTGAGTTGGGTTTTTGTTTGTTCGTTTGTTTTAAGATTTTGTTTATTTGTGAGAGAGAGAGTGAGAGAGAAAAGAGCATGAGAGGGGAGAGGTCAGAGGGAGAAGCAAACTCCCCGCTAAAGCAGGGAACCCGATGTGGGACTTGATTCCAGGACTCCAGGATCATGACCTGAGCCAAAGGCAGACGCTTAATGACTTTGAGCCACAAAAGTGCCCTAGAAATCTGAGTTTTTTGACAGTACCTCAGTCCTTTTCAGAGTTTAATTTGTACAGCTAGTTGGGTTTAGGTTTTTATCATTGAGCTTATCTTTATTTTACTGAAGTCTTGACACTGACAGAAATTAGTAACTGGCATGATTGCAGTTTCTCTTCCATCCCACATCACCCCCCAAAAGGACAACAGTTAACCTGACAGCTTTTGTTTTGTAATTTTTTCTGTTAAGTTATTATTTTTATGTTAAATGACTTTGTCTTTGCCCTTGTGTGTTTTCTGAATCAAATTTATAGTGCTATAAAAAAGAAGATAAAAAAATATTCATAACAAATTGCTTTTGTCCCCCCAACTTTTGTTTCATTTTCCTTTTTTTTATGGTCTTGGGCACTTCCACAAATTTTGATACTGCTGAAATGAACCTCTCAGATTTCAACGTGTGTTACCTAAGAAATATTTAATTGGCAGGAAGCTTGAGATAATTGCAGTTGATTAAAAAAGCTGAACCTCATTGTCAGCTTTGTATCACTTGGTTAAACTAGGAAAGTACCAGAAATAATGGAGTTCAAAATAAGATGTTCCTATCTACTACCACAATTTTCTTGTGTTAAATTGCAAATTCCTCTCAATTTTCTACAAAACAACTTGAAAAGTACCTAATTACCTGCCAGAATAGATGGAAAGTGTGTCAAGCTGGGAGCGAGGTGAACTGCTGCTGTCAAGGTGTATGACTTCCTCAGTTCTTTGCTGCCTTTTGTTCTATTGCCATTCATTAAAACGAAGAGTCCAGATATGGTTCATCATGGGCTTTAGTGAGCTAAATACTGACTTAGAAGAGATTGTACTTCTGTGGGAACTCTTCGAGTTTAAAAAAAGTCTTTAAATTTTAAAAGCCTTCATGGATGAAGAGCCAGTAGAACATGGGTTTCATCATGTTCACCACATTCACATGAATAAGTTTCCTGTTTCTCTCTGTGTAGCAAAGCTGTTGGGATGCCTTCCCCTGTTTCTCCAAAGCTGTCGCCAGGCAATTCTGGAAATTATTCTTCTGGGGCCAGTAGTGCTACAGCAAGTGGTTCTTCAGTGACCATTCCACAGAGGATCCACCAGATGGCAGCCAGCTATGTTCAAGTTACATCCAACTTCCTCTATGCCACAGAAATTTGGGACCAAGCTGAGCAGCTTTCCAAAGAGCAAAAAGGTAGGAAGGTCTCTGGAGAAACTTTGAAGGATGAAATTGTTAAAAGAGCTTTTATGATCTAGTTAAATAAGTGTCTCATCTGCATTTAGTTTATTATGTAGTCTAGAGTTGACAGTAAAGAGTTTCCTAATCACCATTGCTTTACCAGTCCTACTGAATGTACTGAGTTTAGTCAAAAATACCTCTCATATACTAGTGACACGAAACTAAAAACAGCTTTTGCTGTGGGACTTATGTGCCTTTGTTCTCAGCTCCAATTATAAAAGTAATAAAATACCCTTCTATTTTACGGTGGTTAACAGTAAATTTGGCTTAGGCATAGGATTACATGCGGACATCTTGTCCATATGAGATGTTTAATATATAAGAAATCACATTCAGGGCCACCTGGCTGGCTCAGTTGTAGGAGCGTGTGACTCTTGGTCTTGGGGTCATGAGTTTGAGCCCCATGTTGGGTGTAGAGATTAGTTAAAAAAAAAAAAAAACTTAAAAAAAAAAACATTCATACTGGATTTTTCGGTGAATTGGAAAACTTGTGTGATAAAGAAAACCACAAAATAAATCAATTTCTAGCATTCTTCAATATTAGGTTATATGAAACTTTTGTAACTTAAGTTCGTTATCCCCAAACTAAGAACATTGATAATTATAAAGTATATTATAAAGTATTTAAAGATCCCGGGGAAGAATTGCTCTGTTGTACACCTGAAATAAATATAACACTATATGTTATCTATACTAGATTTCATTTTATTTTATTTATTTTTTTAAAGAGCATGCACGCATGCGAAGCAGCAGAGGGAGGGGAGAGGGGCAGAGGGAGAAAGAAAAAGAGAATCCCAAGCAGGGTCCATACCTAGTGTGGAGCCTGAAGCAGGCCTCGAACTCGTGACCCTGAAATCATGGCCTGAGCTGAAATCAAGAGTCAGACACGACCAACTGAGTCACCGGGGTGCCCCAACTATGCTGGATTTTATTTATTTATTTATTTATTTATTTAAGATTTTATTTATTTGTTTGACAGAGAGAGAAAGACAGGGAGAGAGGGAATATAAGCAAAGAGAGTGGGAGCAGGAGAAGCAGGTTCTCTGTTGTTGACCAGGGAGGCCGATGTGGAGCGATCCCAGGATCCTGGGATTATGATGTGATGCTTAACTGACTGAGCCACCCAGGCATCCCTATAGTGGATTTTAAATTAAAAAATAAGTAAATAAAGGATCCTAGGGAAAAGTACTATATAAACACCATCTTATTTTCGTAGTTGTTATTAGCAAATAAATGTGTGCGTGTGGCAGCTATTCAGGTAGACCCTTTGTAGACAAACACTACACTGGTCAATCAGATGTCCTTTTTTCACAGAGGGTTTTTAATTTTTGTAATATAAACAGGTAATCAGATGAAGATGAAAGATACTTATCCCTAAAGAATGATAATGGTGGGGAAAAGGTAGAAGAGGAACCCCAGCATCTAACATAAACTTGTGTCTCTGAAAACCTAATTCTTCCCTAAAATTTTAAATATTGTCACTGTTGCCCAGGAAAGGTTACAAAGCAGAAATTCTTATTAAATCAATCCTGCTTTACTTTCCTTTTTTTTTTTCCTGATGCCAGTTTTCTAGCCTCGGTTTTCCTTTTTAAAATTTTCTTTGTCCTTTAATTTTTACCTTTTTGTGTGGTACTTTTCAAATGTTGACTAAAGGAAAGATAATGGCATAATGATCCCTGTGCATCTTTCATCAGCTAGCGACACAACATTTTCCTAATCTTGTTTCACCTCGCTCTCTCTCTGAATCATACTTTTCTTTCCCCTCCGGAGTATTTAAAGCATTTCCCCTAAACATACTTAGGTGTATGCATCCTTGGATGATAAGGATTTTTCAAGATCATGATCATCATGCCTTTAACACAGCCACCAAAATTAATGGTAATTCCTTTCTATCACCTAATACCTAGTCTATCATCCAATTTTCCTGTTGTTGCAAATTTGCCTTTTTTTTTTTTCTCCTTACTGTTTTTTTTTAAAAGGTTCCAAACATTTCTTCATCAGTGTCCGAAGTCTGTCTCCTTCTTTCAGTTTTTGGTGTTTTGGGGAGTGGGGCACTGTGCCATTTACATTGAGGAGGGAAATGAGTTCTATTATGGATTTGACTGATTCCTCCCTTTTGGTATCATTTGGCTTGCTTCTCTGTCCCCTTTATTTCCTTCATAGTGATAGTTACATTTTGAGACTTAATTAGATTCAAGTTTTTAAATAACATTTAGGTGCTGTTCTAGATTTCCTATTATATGATATTACTGAGGCATTTAATTAATGGTTATCTCTTGTTTAGTGATACTTGGATTTGATCCTTGACTCAGTCCGGGTGGTTTCAGCCTGACTCAGTTTGATGTAAGATTCCCTATTAAACTTTAACTTAGGTTTTAGTACCCATTGATGATCATTACTTACATCCATTATTCCAGTAGGAAATAGGAATTATGAGGGCACCTGGGTGGCTCAGTCGGTTAAGTTTCTGGCTCTCAATCTCAGCTCAGGTCACGATCTCAGGGTCATGAGCCCAAGTCCCACATTGGATCCTACTTTAAAAACAAACAAACAAAAGGAAATAGGTATTTTCTATTCTGATATTGTACCTGCATTTATTATCTGGAATTTTATAAAGAAGACCCTTTCTCCTCTTCTCTTTGATTGTTTCTTGAATTATTTGAGTAGGTCTGGGTGCTTATCGTGAGAATGATCCTTTATTCTCTGCATGTATAACAACTCTGCTATCTGAGGCCTACATCCCTCTTTCTTCTCCCAAAATTCCATCAGGATCAAATGTTAGGACACTGTCCTTCCTTCCTCCTCTCTGCACCACCTCATGTGCAGATCAGCCTTTATTTGTTCATATAGGAAGAATCCTTTCATTTCCATCCTTTGCATTTTTAAACTATACTGTCTAAAACATGGGATAATTTATCAGTGTTGTGTGGCATATGATTACAGCAGAAAGTTTGTCATAAATGTCTAACCTCACAGGAGCTCTTATGGGGAACTGTATAAAGAACTTTTTGTACCATTTGCTGCATACACAAAAATAGTACACAGCAACTGTTGAGTACTAATACCATGTAGTACATTGTCTCCATTTTAGTAATGCATACTAGCAATTGATAATTTCCATCGGTGGAATTCTGCTTGTATGTATAATACTTAATTCCTAACCATATAGTCTGTTTGAAACGTTTCATGAGTTAGGGAAGATAATAGAACTTGAAAGACAAACCATGGGTTGATTCGTTCTAAAACATGGATGGTCATCATTATAGTTCAGGAGGGAGTGTTGTTTTTACTTCATTTGACTACTGTTTTATAGTCTAACTTAAAACTTTTAAAGCAGTGTTTCAGGAGAATGTGTACATCACTTAATGACTGTTTTTGGTGTTCTAGAATTCTTTGCTGAACTGGATAAAGTGATGGGCCCTCTCATCTTTAACGCGAGCATCATGACAGACCTAGTTCGATACACCCGGCAGGGACTGCACTGGCTTCGCCAGGATGCCAAGCTGATATCTTGAACTGAACACATTCTCGTTGCCTCTGATTTTCTCCACAACACTGTGTCACATCACGAAGGAAAACTGCCATAACATGCCACCTAGTTGACACTAAGAATGAGGAATGGTTTTCTCCTCCCTGGTTCATGTGTTGTTGTTATTTATAACCCAAAGCCATGATGTCAGTTGACCCCTTTAATATTCCCAATATGAAAAGTTATTTAAATGTTTTTAAATCTGCAACACATTGATAAGATGGTTTCAGTGATCTATAATAAGATTGAAATTCCAATTGCAATTCATAGCTAATCAATTTAAATTCTATTTATTTTAATTTTTTTAAGTTCCCAGATTGGGGCTAGTTTAAAACTTAGTTATTTCTGCCTATAAATTTGCTCTGTTGAACGTTTAGCGTAAATTTAAGGTAGGCATTTTTATTTATATACTTGGGGAGCTTTATTACCTAATGTCTTTTTGTGGTAGCTCTTCTAAGAGTAAGAGTTGGTTCATCTAAAATATGGACATGTTCTTTCTATACCTACTACCTGATATTATTTTAAATCTTAACTACAATTTTATTGTAGAATTTATGCTTGGTATTAAGGATAATACACATGAAAAATCATTTAAATATGAGAAGATGGCATTCTACAGATAGATGAATTGCATCTGATTTGGTATGCATTATTTCAAGAACTGTGAATGTGTTCATAACACTATAGCGATCACAAGGTGACTATAGCTTGCATTTAATGCATTACAAAAGAGGGCAGGCAAACTTTCTAGGAGAAGGATATCATTTGAAGGGTTTCATAAAAGGACAATCTTGAACTTCATGGATTTTATTAAAACTGTGTGTTCTTTCTTGTTGCTAATAATTTGATGGTTAATTGAAAAAGAGTAAGTTACTGCGGAACAAAGGATGATCCACCTCCCGAGGGTTGCTGCTTACATCTCTTTCGGTGATGATGTTTGAAGGGTTAAATCTCTCTTCAGAGTTCTTATTTGTAAAATGTTTTTGCCACACTAGATTTTGATGCTCTCATGAGAGCATGCAGTGACTAATGCAGGAATGGGCTGGAGCTTTGCTGTGTGTTTTTTTGCTATACAATTTAAGGTATAATGCCTGAGGTAGAGATGAAGTTCTCTTTTTAAACTTGTCTTGTACTGACTCCCTTTGTATTATGAAGGCCCTCACCGATGATTTATGTTTCTGATGGGATGAGATAATTCACACTAGAAAAGTACTAGAAAAGTAATTTGGTTCAGTGTTAGCTCTCTTGGGAAGGGAAGGGGGGTGGGTAGCAAGGGTAGCACTTAAGCCAGCTCTGTAAGAGTTGTGTATCTAAGTATCTTTCCCTGTAAGGTGCATATCGGAGTCAAAGGTGAGAAATTTACCCTCTATCATGCCCCTGTCATGTGCCCCTATCATGTCTGGTGTGCCTTAAATCTTACCTTTGAATGAAAACTCTATGGATTGTTTACAGATGAATTTTTACACTAGGACCAGATCACCCAGTATGGTTGGTCTTTGGTAGTAGTAATGTTAAATTCTCTTTCTTTTTTAATCTTCCTTTAGGGTCACATAAAGATGAGTTAGAAAAGCTAATGCTTTCGTACATGACTTAGTCTAATTGGGTAATGGCTGCTCCAAAAAAATTATTTGTCATTCTCTTCATTCCAAAAAATGAATTCATCCAATCAGAAAAAAAGATTGCCCTGCTGTTCATAGATGATTGCTAAGGTTTGAAGTGGGAAAGAAAGGATAGAAAATCTCCCAAGCCCAGTGGTGCTGTGAATCCTCTGTGTTTGAGTCTTTTTTACGCTTATTTCTGAAGCTAGTGAGCCGTCATTGTCCTGTGGCTTCATATTTACGAAGCCTTTTAACTGTTCTGTACCTCAGGTGGTTTTTGCATGTCACTGGGGATTGGAATCCAGAAATTATGCTGAAGTTAATCTTTTTCTCTTGGAGAAATTGCCTCTGAAATCTTGCTAACTTATTAGTATGTTTTAGGAATAGTTTTCCTTAAGAGGACAACTTCTCAGTGATTAAGGTAGTTATTCAGTAAGAGACTTGCCCCAGTTGATCAAGTGGCTCTATGTCCTGTCCTCTGATTGCTCTTACTCTGATTCCTTACTTTGCAGTGATGTCTTAAAAGTGGATAAAGCTTTCAGCCACAGCAGCCAGCAGGGCACCTCTGAGTTCCAGTGTATTCTAATCTCGTGTGTCCTGAAAGGCAGCAGGAGTGTTTCTGGGGTCACACTGATACTTTGTTAAAACATAGTTTCCTGCATGTTCTATGGTGCTGTTCTAAGTTAATTCTGTCTCTGAAACTGTGTTAATTCTTTGGGAATGAATTTTTCAAGCTTTTCATTGTGGAGGGATTTTCCCACCAGGTGGTAATGGGCAGTGGATCAAAATCCTGTCCTAAATAATTGAATTTTCAGTGTCATAGTCTGTGGAAACACCACTCCCTTTCCTCTATGTCCATCTCCTCAAAAGTTGTGTCTTCATCTGCTCCAGCACATACTTTGGACTCCCTTTGTAGGCCACCATTCCTCCTTCCTCAATAGGTGTCTTCAGTGTTTTCTAACCATTTAAAACTGAATTTGACAAGTGGCTAAAAACTTACTTCATCTGAGACTTGTACTTAATATATAGTTAATTATAGAAATAGCAACTATTTAAAAAAATCACTCTGTTTACTGCTTTTTAAGACCACACTTGTATGCCAGAAGGCAGCAGCCTATGCCACCAGACTCTTCACAGGCAGCCGGTGAACAGTGGATGAAGTTGTCACGTGGTAGTTTTGCCCAGCCTGGGCTGGGTTGTGGGGAGCACTCCCCTCCAAATGATTCACCTGCCACAGTCCAGCCTGGGTCCAGTCTGGCTGGAAGCATTCAGCCCGTTTCTTGCCTCAGTGCCACCTTTTCCTGAGCAAGTAGCCAAGAACTAACTTTATAAATGATGAGTACTCCAGGTAAATTTTCAGCTATAGCTGCTAAAAAGTGGAGAAGGTTGACCATCACCTAATTTAATTCTCCAGTGCAAAAGCAGTGTAGAGTAACGTGTGCACGTGCCCACACATGCCTGTGCTCTGGCTAGCTCTCTGACTGGCAGGTCCATAGGCATCTGGGCCACACTTTGCATTCACTTGTGGCTTTATTAGATTCACTGTTGTTTTTTTAATTGTTGTTTGTTTCTTTTTATTAAAGAAAGGTTTAATCAGCTAAATCAGACAAGCATCATTTTGTATTTAATGACAGAAACTTTGGGAACTTATCTTCATTGAGTGAGCTTGCATTGTGAAGCAAGAGCCTACAGAAGATACTTGTTCTAAATGAAAGTTCTGGTTCTGGAGGCTGGCAGCACCCTGGAGTTTCAGAGCAGCCAGTGGTCGCTCCAGTCAGTGATGCCTAATTGTGTAGAGGAGAAGTACACTGTGCACTCTTCTAGGTGTGAGGGTATGCAGCTTTGGATTTTAAAATTATGTACACATACACACTTTATATATATGTATGTATGTATGAAAACATGAAATTAGTTTGTCAAAAATGTGTGTGTTTAGTATTTTAGCTTAGTGCAACTATTTCCACATTATTTATTAAATTGATCTAAGACACTTTCTTGTTGACACCTTGAATATTAATGTTCAGGGGTGCAATGTGTATTCCTTTTAGACTGTTAAAGCTTAATTACTATGATTTGTAGTAAATTAACTTTTAAAATATATTTGAGCCCTTCTGTAGTATAATAGGGCTCTTACAGGGTGGGAAGGATTTTAATTTTCCAGTTGCTAATTGAATAAAATGGCCT
Source organism: Ailurus styani (assembly GCA_002007465.1). Lineage (NCBI taxonomy): Eukaryota > Metazoa > Chordata > Mammalia > Carnivora > Ailuridae > Ailurus > Ailurus styani. The sequence goes on along the minus strand of LNAC01000111.1, from coordinate 1,063,121 downwards.
CATTATGTATTTTGAATTATAGGAGTTTGCCTCTGGGTCCCAGGAACATCTAGTGGTAATGACCGTTTTAGGCAGATTGTGATGATTTTTTTTTTAAGCTAAGTAAATTGGGAAGCAAAGCATTTCACATCCATGTAGACTCCTATCACCCATATTCCCTAATTATGTGGAGCACAGATTTCATTTTGATTTCACATATTAATGTGTTAGAGAGGCAGACTTTTTTTCCAATAAGAAATAACACTGCACATCTAAGGTTGCTATTCAGTAAAATAAAGAGGAGAGGTAAGTGTCAAATGATTTGGAATATGTGGAGGAAGAGGCCAAGTTGGTCATGTGTTTTGGTCATTTGTGTTATCTTTCACATACCCAGTGATGGAGAAATTCAGTTTAGACTTCTAGACCTTAGAACCAAGATGGCAAGTGACAGGAAGTAAGTTATTACCAGTAGGTAAAGCACATGCTAGTTCTCTTCACTTGAACTGCATGGTTAGTTAAAAAGAAGTCACTTTCTCTAGAAAAGCAATGGGAAAATATCTTAATCTCTTCCTTTTGATGGAATCTGGTCACAGAATAAGGCGTTATAGTTCAGTCTAAACTGAGTCTTCTAGATGTTTAAGTATCCTGAAATAGCAGCCTAAAAGCAGTCATTATGTAATGAAGTTGACTTTAGGAATGTCGGCATTGACCTCTCCATGCCACCGTTGCTCAGCTAAGCATAAATTGCCATTCTAAGTAAAGAAACAGAAAAGCTCTCTAAATGTGCATGGGGAAGAAAAGCTCCCACCCAGAAATTCTAGTAATCTGCAGTTTTTGACCTGTTACCGCTTCCACGTGGGGTTTCTTTTCAGCTTTTAACCACTGGGATTTTCCTTCTGCTATGTTCCTCTCTGGAAAATATCTGTTTGGAAATGCTGCCTTTCAAATCTCTGCCATGGTTATCCATACTGTTGAGTTTGTTGTTGCTGTTCAAGAAGTGTCCCCATTTTATAACTTTATGCACACACCTGGCAAATCATTGACATGAGCGTTCAACAGTACTGGGGGCGGGGCGGGGCTCACCACCAGAGCTGGCCCAATTGGCAATGCCTGAAAAGGCACTACTTTTGAGGACCAGATGTGAGGTTGGTTAGCACAGTTATGAAAATTTCTATCTAGCCTCCGTTTTGAATGGTTTTAGGAAATTTTGTATATGGAGGATGGAAATGCTTATATATTTATTGAATCCTTTTATCTTATTTGAAATTAAAATTATTTGGTGAATAACGGTTTGATATTTGGGGAGGACTTTGGAAGGGAAGTAATGCCGCTGATAAATTAAAAGCCTTGTTGATTTTGCAGAAAGGTACTGTTAGTGTCTGATAGGATGCCTTTGTTTTTGTACATGATCCAAATCTTTGTTTTACATTTCTTTTATCCAAAATATTTAGGCACCTGATATTTTCAACCAAAATTTCAATTATATACTGTGATTTTTATTTGTTGCAATACATTAAAATTTCAGAGGTACTTTGGGGCTCAAAAGCTAGGATTTCTAAGTATGTGCATTTCACATAACAAAGCTGTTAATGGTGAGCAAAGTATTATATACTAACTAGATTTTTCCACATCTGTATAGTATATTATATGTATTTTGTGGTATTGAGATTATAGAAAGTTTAGAGTGTCAAACATGCGTTTAATGTGTATTTTTAAACAAATTTATGGCAATTAAAATATTTGGAGACAAGGGTATCACATTTCAATTTGTAAAGATCTTTTTAACTCTACTGTGTCATTAAGATGCTTTGTATAATGCCAAACCATAGCTGGAGAAACTAAGTTTAATAAATATCAAATAGATTTTCTGTATTAAAGTTTATAAACACTGTGCTCTTTAAACTTCTTCAACTCTTACTTTGCCTTTTCAGTGTAATTTCTCTTTTGTACCTTAGTGTCTACTGCTACTCTGCCTGAAAAATCTGGACCCCCAGTCCAGCTCTCATTTCCTGATTACAGAAATTCTGAACTTGCTGGCCATGTGTCCTTTTGCATAGATCACAGTTCGCCCTGCTCCAGCAGAAATCGTAAAAAAAGTCTTTTCGGCTGTTCTTGGGGGGCTTGGGCTTTTATTGTTTTATTAAACTAGATTCTTCTTCCAATTCTGCCTTCTGTTCAGTCCTAGACAAATGTGGGCGCATCATCAGGTCACAAATGCCAGCCCATCCGACATGGAGTGAAGGGCCAGGATCCAGGGCCGGGGCCCGAACATGTGAACTTGCCAAGGCTGAGCATGTGGCTCTTAGGAAACTGGTCTTTCAGCCTCTCATCGTGTTCTTTGTTTCTTAAATGTTCACTTTCACTGTACTTTTACAGATTGAGAAGTCTGCTATTAGGCAATGCTGGGGGGGGGGGTTGTAGCATACAAAATGAATCCTTTTCAAACCCTCAAAAGCTTGAATTCCAGAATGCAAAAATTTTGAGACATTTAATAGTATACATAGAAAAATAAAGTCTAAATTGACAAGTTTAGTAATGCTTACCTACATAACATTCTAAGAAGAAACGGAGACCAGTTTAAAGCATACATCTGTCTTTAAATATTAAAAATACAAGACTGCTTCACTTAAGTGTCTCCAGCCAAAATGCAGTTAACCAATATTCCATAGAACGGAGCATTGTTGTAAGTGAGCGCTGTCCTCTTTTCCCCTGGTTTGTACATCATTCCTGGGCCACACTTAGGGAACAGCGTCTTTTTCTAAAGGAAAAGAAAAGGTGGTTTTTAAGACAAAGGTCTAGCAGTGCCCGAGCCTGCCACCTCTTCGTATTTCCTTGCTCTGCTTACTCTAGCCAACCTCAAGGTAAACTGTAGAAAGCAAAGGTGCCACTCTTTCAGGGTACCTGTGTGGAGCTGTTCTTGGTTCTTGAATCCTGAGGGATTCTCTAGGGAGCTCCAGGCTACAGCCCAGGCAATCGCCTATTCCACTTTTATTCTTAGCTAAGTGTGTATGCTGATCTTTCCTCCGCCCTGCGCTCAAGTTTCTGGAATACCTGCACAGCCTCGTGATACACTCAGAGTCGTCCCGGCAAGAGGATCCAATGGGCCTGAGGGAGACCCCTCTCCAAAATGGGGTCATTCTCCGTGACCTTCTCTTTGTTGAACTCAGTTCCGGTATGGGGGAGCCATCTACCTGTAGGGCAAAGACAAATTAACCTCAGGTATGGAAGCGCTGACACCCTTCACACCTTGGGAGAATGATCACCCCCAGGACGTTGTAGACTCGAGACCAGAGGGACCCTTCCTCAGGGCTGAGTCCCGTTCTCAGGTTCTCCTTACAGTTTCCCCACCAGCATAGTCCCCGCACATCCACTTCCTACCTGGTTCAGCAGCAGCAAGCAGATCATGAGCACTGCAAGGAGTTTGAGGTACCACATCTTGCCGGAGGAAGGTTGTTGGAGCCTGGAATCCAGCGACAGTTCCCACTTGCTTTTATAGACTGAAATTCACCTCTTTTATGGTTGCCGGGTGAGATGGGGGCAAAGTTTATATTTGCAGTCAGGGTCGATTTAATAAGTTAATGTCTACCAGAGGAATGTGTTCAAGGCCTACCTTTCAGGCACGTTGTATTTACTGATCCCTCATCTGGACTTTGAGTGATTATGTTGCTGGCTTGGACCCTTTTACCAAAAGTCAGCACCACCCCCTCCTTCCCTTTGAAAGCCACGTGAAGCCACTGAGGGAAACCAGGCACCTAGCCACATTTTGATTCCAAAATAGCTCAGTGAGATCACCGTAATCAAAATAGAAGTCTCATATTGAGGTCTTCGTGTTGACCCCTTTCAGCCCTGTCTGGAAAAGAAGCACCAATCTGGTGTTACAGGCAATTGGATAAGGCCCTTATCTCCCTTCTTGTGGGAGGTTGCTTCAGCAAGTGTGATCTGACTGTGCCCCAGATCCCCCTTTTGTATAGATGGCCTGTCATCCCTAGTTACCTGCTCCAGATATTCTCCCTAGAAGAATGGATCCAGCTGTGCCAAGTTCAAAGTCTAGCCTACCTGCCTTCTCCCAGGGGAAAGGCAATTGAGACTGATAGGGGACTTGAACTGTGGGTGAATAGAATGAAAGAGTATAGGTTTTTTGTTTTGTTTTTAAATATGTGAATGAGGAGTTAGCAGGGGCTCCAAAGTCAGTGGGATTGTCTGATGGTGGTGACAAATCACACTGCAATCCTTGAATTACGGGCTTTCCTCACAGTACTTGACTGGGTCTTTCTGCGGAGCATAGCCTTCCAGCAGCCTTGGGGAACAGGCCAAGTGCTGAGATGTCGCTAGAGCCCCAAACATCCATCAACTTAAGCAGGAACTGCAGCAGATCGCTAGAACAAGAAAGGGCATGTACCTAAGTCGTGAGGTGTTATGGGTAATCATTAAATGACATGGGCATTTTAATAAATTTGGGGGAAAGGTGTAACTTTTGAGTGATGTTTATAGGACTTCAGAGCTTCCTATGACCGGGAAGGATGAGCCAAAAAGACAAAGGTAACAAGATTATTTTTCTGGTATCTCCGTAAAAAGGTGGCTGATACCTCTTCCCAAGACCCGTATCATTTTCAGAGGTTGGATATTTGGTTTGAGCCTGCCTGTTCCACAAGGTAGAGTGGAGGAGGTGAGGCACAACTGAAGGGGAACAGGATGGTCGCCAATCCTCTCATCAAGGGAAAAGAGGGTGGTAAGGTGGACCTCAGAACTAGGGAAGAGGGGGGCGTGACTCCACAGATCTCTGTCCTGGTTCTGGTTCATTAAGGACCACAGAGCAAAGGCTAGAGGGAGACACCACTGCTTGCACTTGACGAACATGGAGCAGCAGACTAGTCAGCTGCTCCTTCCCTTTACCCCTGAGCTTGGATGTTGAATTACCCCATGTAGGGGCTTAACTAGGAACCTCTGTGGGGTGGGGAAGAAGTTATGTGATGACCTGGTGAACATTGGGTAAGAACAGAAACCTGATTAGATAAGCAAGAGACTGAACAACGTGATGTCCTAGAGACAGTTGGGTCTGGTGTGGCCTCAGCGCCAGCCTGTTCTTAAGAGAGGGATATGCCAAGTGGGATTTGGAAACTGCTAGTTCCAAACATGGGTACGTTCTAATCCTCCATTTCTGCCTTCCGCTACTCCAAGCAAAACCAAATCAGCCTTTTGTGTTAATTTATTAATATAGCCAGTTCTCCAGCCAAGGAAAGGGCCTGAGGCTCCAGTGTGCATAGGGGGAAAAAATGTACCATTCATCATCATGAACGTGACAACACAGAAGCCTTTGGGGTTTGAGCCTCTATTTTGTATGCCACCCCTTCTCCCCAAAGAAAAAACCTATTACTACTAACCATGGAAGGAACCACTGCTAGGAAAAATATTTCTTTTTTTGTTGTTGCCGTTATTAGAGACAGCGAGTGAGAGAGAGCACAAGCAGGAGCAGCAGGCAGAGGGAGAAGCAGGCTCCCTGCTGAGCGGGGAGCCCGACACGGGACTCAATTCCAGGACCCTGAGACCACAACCTGGGCCGAAGGCAGACGCTTCACCAACTGGACCAACCACCCAGGTGTCTCAGGAAAAGTGTTTCAACATATATCTACGTTACCACTATCACTGTTTGAAATCAACCATGGAGCAAAAATCAAAGCTTTAAAAGCGAAGTGGCATCCAGACAGCGTTAGCTGAGGTGATGGCAGTTGTCCACAGCCATCCCACAGCCCTTGAATTGTTGTGAAATCCTATTCCTGAAATTAATTTAATTAATTAAAAAATCATGGGCTTTCTACAGTCAAGTATTTCGCTGAATGAATAAACACATGACTCCATATTTCCTTCCTCCATCAGAAAGGTCTAAGCATGGGCGCCTGGGTGGCTCAGTGGGCTAAAGCCTCTGCTTTCAGCTCAGGTCATGATCTCAGGGTCCTGGGATCGAGGCCCACATCGGGCTCCCTGCTCAGCAGGGAGCCTGCTTACCCCCCCCCCGCCTGCCTCTCTGCTTCCTTGTGATCTCTCTCCCTCTGTGAAATAAATAAATAAAATCTTTAAAAAAAAAAAAAAAAAAAAAAAGAAAGGTCTAAGCAGCCTTTACTTATTATAGCCATAAAGAGAACACTTGGCTAGGAGGTAGGAGCAGGGGGTCTAGGTTAACTGACCACAGGCCAGTCCTTTCCCTTAGAGCTTTAGTCTCTTGTTCTCCCGAGACGGGAGTAGATTTGAGGCCTCTCAGCCACTGACATTTGGGGCTTCAAATGATTAATTTACAGGAAGAAAATGAGAAGCATGTTTGATAGCTTATTGCTTGGTGGTAGCAACTCCCAGGGATTTTCTGCCACTGAGGTTAAGTGCGCAGGATGAAATGGGAGAAAGTGGGTGTAGCTCCATGAGCAGTTTGAAACACATTCCTGGGGGAGAGGAGACCATGAAGGCTCAGCAGTAATTGGAGACTTTTCTGCTGTCCCTGAGGAGGACGTGCCTAATAAAAAATGAAAGACACTGAAATGGAGAAACTTCCAGGTACAACTTCAAGGGTCAAAGTGTATTTGCTTTTCTGCTGGCTGGACCTGGCACAGACTTCACAGCCTACACTAGCTAGGCCTGCATGTCCGGGACTTGGTTGGCAAACTGGAGTTCACTTTCCCACATTGTGCAGCGCAGAGATAAAAGCCCTGGTGGGGGCAGGGCCCTGCTGAGGAAACCAGGGCGAAATGAATAAGTGGCTGTGCCCCAGAAGCAGAGGAAGGTGCCACACCCAGGGCTGCAAGCTCCATGTGGATGGGTTACAGGCATTGGGGCCCATAGCAGTGGTCCCTTTCTTCCTTGAGACTTCACCAAAGTTCTTTTCTTCGTAGAATTCAGCAGAAGTCCCTAAAATTATCCCAGATCCCCTATCACAGGGAAGAGCACTGAGCTATACAACTCACCACATTCCAGCCCCCCCACCTACCTCAGCACCCTGATACACAGGGCTCTGTGCCTCCCAGCTTAGAAAATTAAGCCCTTTGGGGAGAGAGAGGCTTACAGTGGACTTTCATAATTTTCTTCAAAGGCAGAAAAGCTCAGCAGGTTAACAGGGCTTACAGCAGGGTCTTCTCAGCGCTCCTGGAATACAAAGGATTCAGACCCAGACTTGGTGCCTGGTCGGAGCTGAGAAAGAGTACACTTGCTTTGATCTCCAAAGGAGCCAAGGAACCAGGAAGAAATAAAGTCTTGGGGTAAAACGAAGCCAAGAAGATGGGAGAGGGTAGTCATCTCCCCAAAGCTCGGGGCTAGTCAGAGGGAGAAAGACAGATGAAAGGCCTGTCAAGGCAGTGGCTCTCGCTGGTGCTGTTGAAACTATGCAGTTGGTTAAGCACCTGCCTTTGGCTCAGGTCATGATCCCAGAGTCCCAGGATAGAGTCCCATGTCAGGTTCCCTGCTCAGCAGGGAGTCTCCCTCTGACCTTCTCCCCCCCTCATACTCTCCCTCTCAAATAAATAAAATCTTAAAAAAAACAAAACAAAACTGTGCAGAGCGAAGGATGCGTGGTGCATTTACATCTTCAGGTCCACAGCTTCATCAGATTCTGAACAGTCTATGACCCAAACATGCAGCAAACCCTGAGAAGTAATAGAGAGTCCAAGAAAACCAGACCATATTGGGTGAGGCAGGAGTTTCCATCATACAGTAGTTGTCCTGTTAAACCTGCCAGACTCCTACAGATCACTCATTCCACCATTACCACAACCCTATGGTTTTGTATTAACACATCATCTTACCAAAAAAAGGTCAAAGCTCAGGAACGCAGGTTTTCTTCTTGTATCATACAGTGAAGTAGCACAGGTTAAGGGTAAGGGCCTAAGTTTACCAGAGTCAAGTTCTTTATCCTGTCTCCCAATCAGTGCAATTTCTATTCCTTTTTGTTTTGAAGTATGTTAACTTCAGTTCCTAATAGAAGAGAATAATCGTTAGAATAAGAAAAAAAAAAATATAGCCAGAAGCTGAACTACACTGTGAAAGTTACTGCTCTGGACAAGCAGCAAGTGTCCTTAGAAGTGAGGAAGTTTCTGGAAATGGAGCAGAGAACCAGAAGCATAAAACTACCAACACCAGGGTGCCCGAGTGGCTCAGTGGGTTAAGTCTCTGCCTTTGACTCAGGTGATGATCCCCAGGGTCCTGGGATCGAGCCCCATGTCGGGCTCTCTGCTCAGCGGAGAAAGCCTGCTTCCTCCTCTCTCTCTGCCTACTTGTGATCTCTCTCTCTGTCAAATAAATTAAAAAAATCTAAAAAAAAAGAATTAAAAAAAACCTACCAACACCTACCTCTACCATCTCCTGGTGGAGGAAAAAGGATACCTTTCTACTAAAAAGATAATTCAAAGGCTCTGAAACAGGGATAAATTTTTCAGTAAAGGGTGGAGAGTAAACATTTTAAGCATATGGCCCACTATTACCAACCTGGTACAAACACAGGCAGTTTGGCTCTAGAGGCCAAAGGGTGACATCACCCCCTCCTTTTATAGCTGACTTCCTTCCCCTCAGGCTAAGGAAGGCCTGTCTTAGGAGGAAAGGCAGTCTAGGATAGCTTTAAGAGCAAAAACTTTAGGGTGCCTGGGTGGCTCAGTGGGTTAAAGCCTCTGCCTTCGGCTCAGGTCATGATCTCAGGGTCCTGGGATCGAGGCCCGCATCGGGCTCCATGCTCAGCAGGGAGCCTGCTTTCTCCCCTCTCTCTGCCTGCTCTCTGCCTACTTGAGCTCTCTCTCCCTCTGTGAAATAAATAAATAAGATCTTTAAAAAAAAAAAAAGAGCAAAAACTTTAGTGCCAGAATCCACCATTGATTAGCTGGGTGATTTTGGTCAAATTACTTACTCTCACTGTGCTCCTGGGTCCTCATCTGCAAAATGACTGCAATGATACTTAATCCAAAGGTAGTTGTGAAATTTACAAGTACTTATTTGTGTAAAGGTCTAAATACCTGACACATGGTAATTACAAGTTACCAGATCTTATTGTTGTTATGGGAGGAGACCACTAGGAACCAACCCCACAGTTCATGCCACCCACAACTGAAAAGCTGCAGGAGTAGCTGCTACTAATTTCTTGTAGATTACAGAACAAGCACTGAGTCCAGATTCTTCACCAAACTCGCAGACCTGCCAGACTGTTCAGGACTCATGCTAGGAAGGGGAGGTCATGAACTTGAGCATCAGCAGTCACACCAAGGACCTGCTCACAAAAATGCAAAATCACAACAGTGCAGTCCATAAGAAGTTTATTACGTCTTCAAGTCTTCAAGACCCCACACTGTAGACTCCTCTCCCAGAGAAGGGTCCCTCAGACACTGGGAATCATTATTCACATGAATGGCTCACTTGTCGTTTTCATAGGCTGCTGGATTCTTCCTCTTGGATTTCTCAAACTCCTGGGTCCCCCATGTGTAGACAAGATAAAACCCTACAAATGCTTTAAAAATCAAAAGAGAAAGTAGTAAGCCCATGGAAGGCACCAGGGTCCCCAGCTGTCCTTTCTGACTCACTGCAGGCTCCGCTGTATAGTCTCTCTAGTTTCCAAACCACTTTTAAACCAGATGATCAAGGAAGGTTACACCCCACTCCCATCTGACAGGTGACCAAAAGAAAGGGCCATCCCAGGAAAATCTGTCACCAAACCTTCCCCCCCCCAGATGCACATTTTAAAACATATTAATGAGATAAGACATAATGCATGTAACATACACTTCACCATTTAACACGCCAGTGCACTCTTTTGTGGGGTTCTGGGGTGGGTTGGTTTTTTTTTTTTTTTTTTTTTTTTTTTTGGCCAATTCAATGCTCTGCTACTATCATCACTATCTGCTACCCATTTCACAGAGAACAGTTCACCGCTACAAAGTGGGTAAAGATGACCTCAGAGGGAGACGCTGGAATCACACAAGTGACCCTGGGCCGGTTGTTCGTGACTCCGTTTGCTCCTCTGAAAGATGGGGAGGATACACTAGTGCAAGGGCTTTCGGGAACACTGAAATAATGGAGAACGCGTGTGGCAAGTAGAGGGAGCTCACGGGGGGGGGGGGCCGCTGTCACTCAGTGTCTATCGGGAGTCCAGTCCCCCCAACCCGGCCAAGTCACTCACGGGGCACGACGCGAAGGGCGCACGCCCGCGTGCGGCGCAGCACGTTGGGGATGCCCTTGCTGAAATAGTGCGGGAAGGCGCGCTGCTCGAAGGGCGACAAGCTGTAGGTGATCACATGCCGCACCCGGGTCAGATTCCCAAACGCGCGGCCCATGGTCGCTGCGGCGCCTGCAAGACCGAGGGTGGACGGGCGCTTGCCTCAGTCCCGGGACGCGCCGCCCCCGACCCAAGACGCCCCTCCCGACCCCCGCCACCCTCCCACGGACTCCCACGGATTCCCACGACCACGCGACCGGACCTCACGCCCGCGCAGGGGTCACCTCGCCCTCCACAGTCGCGGGACCCACCGGCCTCCGTCCGTCACTTCCGGTTTGGAAGCCACGCCTGGCGGCCGTGAAGTCACTTCCGGTGAATACCATTTTCCGGCCGTCTCCAGGGGGAGGCGCCGTCGCTCCCCCTTCTGCAGCGAAGTGCCCTGGCCGGGGGAGGTGGCCCGGGGGTGGGCGGGGCCAAGCGCGCGACTCGGAGCGCTGAAGCGGCTTTGCGGCCCGGGGGCGCCCCGCGAGGTCCTCATGCTTCACCTCAGCCTCCTGCCCTGCGGTGGAGCCGCACGAAGCGGCCGGGGGGGGGGGGGGGGGG
>LNAC01000111.1:1026550-1052160 GCA_002007465.1 Ailurus styani | reverse complement strand
GGGGGGGGGGGGGGGGGGGGGCGGATCACAGAAACGCGTAGAGAAAGGGGCCAGCCGGCGTCGAGGGCGCGTGGGCCGGGCCCTGAGGGCCTGCGAGTCCAGCGCCTGTGGAGAGCGCCCTGAGGCCGGAGGCCGGCCGCCGCTCGCGACTTCCTGCGCTCTGGTCCGAGCGCCCAAGGGGTCGTTTCTTCTCAGAACATCAGCCACCCAGTACCAGGATCAGAGACGTGCATCTGGGGCTTCTCTCGGCCGCCGCGGTGCGAGAATCCACTGGCCGGGCTCAGACATGCCCCGGGTAGAATAAAAACGTTTCCTCAAGTTGCGCCCCAGGAGGAGTCCCCACGGACTTGCCCCAAGGGCGAACGGTTGAAAACCGGCCGTGGGTGGCGGGAGGAGGGACGAGAAGACCTCCACAGCCGCCGGCTTGCCAGCACTCGCCACCCAGGTCCGCCCCGGGGCGGGTTGCGGTGCCCGGTAGGCCTGCGTGCCGCCCGCGCTTCTCCGCTGCCCCGGGGACGCTCTCGGCGTTTCTGAAAGCACTTTCTGGGCAAGGATGCTGCGGGCCTGGCCTTTCTGCCTGGTGCAGAGCGTCTGTAACTGTTTTGTTCTTGGAATTGCCGGCCATATGTGATGTTGGAGGAAGCTGTCATTCAACAGTCTGCATGTGTTTTACGGAACCCTGCCTCCTAGCCAGGGCCCAGAGAGTCTTGGCAGGCAGGCAATGGGCTTAAAATTTGCAAACGTACCTCCGTTTCATCAACGTACAGCATCAACTGCACTGACTGCTTCTGAATCTTGTACAGTGAGTGTGGGTTGACTTCCTTCCGGAATGGTCTCCTCCCTGGGGCACTGGATATGCCCTCATTTCAGTCTTTTACGGTGCACCTTTGTCTCGTTTTCCTAAAACATCATCTCTAGCTTTGTCTCAGCTCCAAGAACATAAGTCCTTATACCAAGAACAAAAACACCCTAGCGAATTAAATTTTTAAAAAACCATGAAACCCTGCCAACATCTCTAAACCTTTCAACCAAAATATGGACAGGTACATGTGCAGACCAAAGTAAAGGATCAAGATGTTATATTTAAAAATGAGTCAAGGTTCGAAGCGAGATCCTTTTTAAAGCATATTTCAATATTCCAAGTACATATTCTATAGGAAGCTCCCTGAGAACTGGGCAACCCAACAGTTCTCTGCTCTCTGGAATTTCAATGCCAGTTGTGACTTCTCACTCTCCAAATCATCAGCACACAGTAAGTAATTATTGTAAGCACCTGGAAGTGGGAGAGGTGATGAGAATGAAAGAAGAGTGAATCTAATACACTGCATATCAACAGATCTCCCTATTATGATAAATAGCTTTCCCACTTGCTCTGAAAGTTTCAGTAAGCACCTAAGGAACATTTAAAGAATCCTAATCTCAAAAAATGGGTGGTTTTGAGATCAGTTCTCAATTCTCCTGGCTTTTCGGCTTGCATAACTAGCCATTGGCATAACAATAATTTAAGAGGTTTTAAATAAATGCCTCTTTAAAAGGGGGGGAAGGGAGAGGAAAGATAAATAACCAGATGCATCCATATCTAATGAGGACAAATTGGATAAATAGGACATTATCAGCAGTTAGATGCACAGCTGATGAAAATTATCTTCAGCTGGACGTCCTTGAGGTCTGATTACAGAAGTGACCGTAGCCTATCCACACACCTAAAATTTATTTAAGAGACCGACCTAGGCTCTTCCTGGCTTTTTAGCAAGAAGACGGGCAGGGGGAAATGTATCTGTTGCTAGTTCTTCCAGGCCATGGCGCTTCTCAGCAACCACTTCCTTTGGTTTTTCTGTTTTTCCTGGCAGTGTTTTCCTATTAGCCTTGGTTCTCAGGCTTCTAGAGGAGAAACTCAGATTGCAGCTGGTGCTGAGTTGGAATCTGAGGCTGAGCCTTGGTCGTTGCTGCGGCCTCTAGATGGAAGAGACAGATCTGGCTTCCTTTCTCCTGTTTTCAAGGTTCTGTATGATGGGCAAGGTGGCACCCCTAGGCTGCAGCCAGACTCCAGAGCTTTGCGCTACATGAAGAGGCTCTATAAGGCATATGCTACCAAGGAGGGGATCCCTAAATCCAACAGAAGTCCTTTCTACAACACTGTTCGGCTCTTCACATCCTGTGCCCAGCACAAGCATGCTCCTGGGGACCAGGCAACAGGTGTGTAGAAGCAGCTTGGTTAATGGGCGGTGGGAAGATGATACGGTTGTCTGTGTTTCAGTTACAGAACGGAGCTGGGCCTTGCCCCTTGAATTACGTTTTATTTTGCATGATTACTCTTTATTTTGTATGATACTCAGTATCCACATTGAAACAAATCTGGTACTTGACCTTATTTCTTTCTAATGCCCTCATGGATTAACGTGGGCTCATGGGGTAGAAGTTTATCTTTCTTTAATATTTATTTGAGAGAAGATGAGAGTGAGAGAGCATGAGAGGAGAGAGAGTCAGAGGGAGAAGCAGACTCCCGCTGAGCTGGGAGCCCCATGTGGGACTCCATCCTTACACTCCTGGATCATGACCTGAGCTGAAGGCAGGCGCTTAACCAATTCAGCCACCCAGGCGCCCCCGTATGGTAGAACTTTAGAGCTAGAAGAGACTTACTGGCTCTAAAGACTGAGCAGAGTGTTGCTGGAGGTCAGCATCTTGTCCAAAGTCACAAAATGAAGACTGGAAACCAGGTATTTTAACCTCTGTTTTCTTATTATTCTCATTCTATCCGTGCTGACCTGAAAATGTGTCTAAAACGTCTCCTAGCAACTGTTGTATTGTGTTAATAGGATGTTTTCCCCTTGTTTGCTGCTTTCTGTGCCAGGAAAGCTGAAGACCACATTTGTAACAGTAGGTCCTCCCAAGAACAAAGTGTTAGTCATCAGTCTGACCCAGCAGCTTGAAGTCCTGTGCGTGTTAGAGAAAGGAGCAACGCTTTAAAAACAAACAAACAAACAAACCTAGATTCACTAGCTAGATTGACCAAAACCGTTCTAACCCAGTGGGTCAGCTGTGGCTGTTTGAAACCCTCCCATCTTCCTTGAGGTCTTATTTTACTAGAGTGGTTTTAAAGCTTCCATTTGTTGTCAATCTCAAGTGTTCCAAATTAGACCGTTAAGTTCTGCATTGACTCTGTTCATTAGGTCTTAGAAAGTCTTCTTATTTCTAAGCGTGTTTATTATAATTCCATCTCTAGAGACTCTCCAAGAGAAAAAAAAATTTATTAGCTTCTTCTATGTTGGGAGCCAATTACTGAGATTGGAAAACCAGAGATTGGGAAACGTAATGATTCTCCATCATTTTTGTTCACCACCAAAACTGTTGTGAATTTCTGGTGATAAAATAGCTGGTTGTACTCTCTGGCAGTTAGCCATAGTATCTGTCCCCTGTATTTCCTCTAAAACCAACTTTCCCTGCCCCCTTTCTTAAGGCTGGGGGAACTGGGGAAAGAGAAGGGAGAAAACGCATGATGAAGGACACATGCCTTGATTTGACTTGCTGTTCGGTTTTTGTATTAAAGCACTCCTGGTGGGTTGTTTTTCTTCTCAGGATCCATTCCATCAGTGGACCTGCTGTTTAACCTGGATCATGTTACTGCGGTTGAAAACTTACTGAAGTCAGTCTTGCTATACACTTTCAGCAACTCCATTTCTTTTCCCTCTGCTGTTAAATGTGTGTGCAACCTGGTGATCAAAGAGCCTGAGTTTTCTAGCAGGACCCCCCAAAGAGCTCAGTCCTCATTTACTTTTAACTTACAGTTTGAATTTAAAAAGAAATACGAATGGTTTGAGGTTGATGTGACCACTCCTCTTCGGCCTCTTTTGGCCTCCAGCAAGAGAAGTATTCACATGTCTGTAAGTTTAACCTGCGAGAGAGGGCAGCGGCAGGATCCTTCAGCCCAAGACAAGCCATTTAACGTGACTCTTCTGGTTCCCCCCTCACTGCTTTTATATCTGAATGACACAAGTGCTCAGGCTTATCACAGGTGGTATTCCCTTTGGTATCAAAGACGACGGAGGCCTTCACAGCCTGCTGACCAGAACAGTGGTCTGTCTGTCTGCCCCAAGGGAGAAGGGTCGGCTGGGAGTGTAAAATCTTCCCATCACCGTCACCGGAGAGGTGGGGAAACTGTCAGTTTGGCATTGAACAAGCCTCCAGTTCCAGCTGCTTTGAATCTGAGTGAGTACTTCAAACAGTTTCTTTTTCCCCAACACGAGTGTGAGCTCCATGACTTCAGGCTTAGCTTCAGCCAGCTGAAGTGGGACAACTGGATCGTGGCCCCGCACAGATACAACCCTCGATACTGTAAAGGGGACTGTCCCAGGGCAGTTGGACATCGGTATGGCTCGCCAGTTCACACCATGGTGCAGAACATCATCCATGAGAAGCTCGACTCCTCGGTGCCAAGACCGTCGTGCGTACCTGCTAAATACAGCCCTCTCAGCGTTTTGACCATTGAGCCAGATGGCTCAATCGCTTACAAAGAATATGAAGACATGATAGCCACTAAGTGCACCTGTCGTTAGCATAGGGTTCTGTAAGCCTGTAAATCTTGGGGCTCCTCTGCAAAGAAAATACCATGTGCTTTGTGCCTTCAAGGGAGAACGCTGTGTCAAATGGCTATAACCCGCCCTGTGTTGAGCAAGGACATTGTGAGCACATCCTGGGGCCTCCATCAGTGTAAAGTGGTAACATCTGCCTTTGTTATTTTCACATGTAAATAAAATTTTTTTTGGAGGGCTTCAAAATTTTTTTTTCTGAGCAATTTTTTTTCCTTTGCATTGGAGTCTTGTTTTTAATGTAAGAAAAAACATATTAACATAAATCTTGGATGGAATTACAGCTCTAAAAAGACAGTTCAGAGTGCTATAGTTTTACTTAATGGAAGAGTAAATCCCTCTCAGTGGCATAAATTGACCATGTTTGTGCTTTTTTTTTAAAGGCTTGCTTTTAAATGGTCTCTAGGATGGGCGAAGGAGTATAACCTATAAGCTAGACTTGGCTTAACTTTTTAGTTAAGAGAGGTTAGCTTTTCTACCTAAAACCTGGTGAAGGACATTTACTGGGACTAGAGGCATGTAACCTATGTCTCTTGTATTAGCGTGATATGCTAATTCAGCTCTTCAGGTAGCATGTAGAAATAGGGTGACTCACATCAAACAAAGTAACATTTGTCCCATTTATTTAACGGAAATTGCCTTGCAAATTTTTACAAGAAAATGCAATGTTCAAGATTTTTAGAATACTTTCTCCTTTATTTAAAACCTCTGACCCTATGGAAGGAAGTCAGGGAACATTTTTTCCTCTTCTCATTTTTGTTTGTTTTTGCAGATTTCCCTCAGCTCCCATCACTCCGCCCCCACAAATTTTTTCCAGGTGGATTTGGGAGTGTTGCCATTAAACAAACCTGGCAGTGATTAGGTTACATTACAGAACAGGCCTGGTTTGGATGTCAGGGCTTATACTCGAGTTTTAAATAAATCCTATCTTGGGAGAGTCCTACAGGTCCCGAGTTAGGACTGATGCAGTGTTGCTTGTTGCAGCGTTCCTAACACCCTAATCTACAAACCAAAGTAACTCCTAAATGCAGGATGTACTTTCCATTAAGGTTTTCTTTACTTGAGTAGCCTCTTCACCCAACATGGGGCTTGAACTCAAAACTGTAAGATCTTGAGTCTCTCGCTCTTCCAAATGAGCCAACCAGGCACCCCGTACTCCTCATTCTTTTTTTTTTTTCTTTTAAAGGTTTTATATATGTAACAGAGAGAGAGAGAGCATGCACACAAGCAGGGGGAGCTGGGAGGGAGAGGGAGAAGAAGCCTCCCAGCCGAGCAGGTAGCTGGATGCAGGGCTCAATCCCAGGACCCTGAAGGGCTGGGTTGAAGGCAGACGTTTAACCGATGGAGCCAGCCAGGCGCCCCTTCTCATTCTTGTAAGTCATCTTTTCTTAGTGGTTAGTGCTTAGTGTCTAAAGAAGCCAGCTGGGATTTTGATCGGGATTGTTTTGAGTCTATAGATCAGTTTGGGGAGTATTGGCATTTTAGCAATGTTAAATCTTGCAATCCATGACCATGGGAAGTTTTTCCTTAGACTGAGGTCATCTTTGATTGCTCCCAACAATGTTTGGTACTTTTCAAGTGTAAGTTTTACACTTTTTATTGTCGAATTCTAAGTATTTTATTTATTCTTGATGTGACTGAGAATAGAATTCTTAATTTCCTTTTCAGTTGCTTCCTGGTGTGGTGCTATCTCGCACTTACAAGCCTGCACATACAGACAAAAATGCTCTTTTAGCAACTCAAAAACATTAAGAAAACTTAGCCTGGAGGTATCTGGGTGGCTCAGTCAGTTAAGCATCTCCCTTCAGCTCAGGTCCAGGGGTCCTAGGATTGAGGGTCACATCAGGCTCCCTGCTCAGCAGGGAGTCTGCTTCTTCCTATCCCTCTGGCCACTCCGCACCACTTGTGCTCACCCTCATTATCACTCTCAAAATTTTCTTTAAATTCCTTTTTTCATGCTAAGTCTTCAAGATCTAGAATGTCTCTCTTTTTTTAAATATTTCTTTATTGGGGTGCCTGAGTGGCTCAGTTGGTTAAGCGTCTGCCTCAAGCTCAGGTCATGATCCTGGAGTCTCTGGATTGAGCCCCATGTCTGGATCCCTGCTTCTCCCTCTGACCCTCCCTCCTCTCTTGCTCTCTCTCTCTCACACACACTCTGAAATAAAATCTTTTAAAAAATTTATTCATTAGTGGGGCACCTGGGTGGCTCAGTGGGTTAAAGCCTCTGCCTTTGGCTCAGGTCATGATCTCAGGGTCCTGGGATAGAGCCCCGCATGGGGCTTTCTGCTCAGCAGGGAGCATGCTTTCTCCTTTCTCTCTCTGCCTGCCTCTCTGCCTACTTGTGATCCGATCTCTCTCTCTCTCTCTCTCTCTCTCTCTCTCTCTCTCTCTGTCAAATAAATAAATCTTTAAAAAAAATTTATTCATTAGAGCACAAGCAGGGGGAGGGAGAGGGACAGGGGGAGAGGCAGGTTCCCCACTGAGCTGGGGCCGGGCCATGGGGCTCAATCTCACAACCTTGAGATCTTGACCTAAGCCAAAGGCAGACACTTAGGATCATGACCTGAGTCATAGGCAGCCACTTAACGACTGAGCCACCCAGGTGCCCCTCAAATAAAATCTTAAAAAAAAAAAAACCCGACAAAGGTAGTTTTAGGTGGCCCAGTTTCCAAGTAACTTTGCCATCTTGTTTAACCTAAAGGAGTCTTTATTCTGTTGTGAATGAGGCTGCCAGTCTCAGAGACGATGTTTCAAGGGTTTTGTCTCGTCTTCTGTCATTCTTCAGGGTAAAAAAATAACTGACCTGGAAAGGGCACAAGTAACAGTGGTGATGTGCAATTGAACTTGAAGGTAAGTCTCCCTTAAAGATGGCTGTTTTGGGGCGCCTGGGTGGCTCAGTCGTTAAGCGGCTGCCTATGGTTCAGGTCATGATCCTGGAGTTCTAGGTTTAACCCTGTATCAGGCTCCCTGCTCAGCAGGAGAGTCTGGTTTTCTCTCTGTACACCGCACGCCAACCCCCCGACCCCATGCTCGCTCCTGCTCTCTCTCTCTCAAATAAGATCTTAAAAAAAGAAAAGAAAAGAAAAGAAAAGAAACTGTAATCCCTTTGTAAACTGCAACTATGTTCTCTGTTTGATGGCCACCTTAAACTGCTCCACCTCATCCTTGAGGTGACCATTAGGTCAGTTTTAGCTGAGGAAAGTAGACCTACTTCTAAGGCAGGGAACATCCACTATTTGAACTGCATGCCTTATTTAAGATTTAAAAAAAAACCCTTATTAGAGAGTATTAAATAAAGATCAGCCTACTTGCCAATAAGCAATTGGAAATTTTCCCTCAATGTAGAAAAGCTGAGTTCAGTTGTACCTTTAAAAGGGGGAAATCAGGGGCCCCTGGGTGGCTCAGTCGGTTAAGCCACTGCTTCAGCTCAGGTCATGATCCCAGGGTCCTGGGATCGAGTCCCAGATTGGGCTCCCTGCTTGGCAGAGAGCCTGCTTCTCCCTCTCCCTCTGCCTGCCGCTCTGCCTACTTGTGCTATCTCTCTGTCAAATAAATAAATAAATAAATAAAATCTTTAAAAAAAAAAAAGGTGGGGGGGAAATCAGGGGGCGCCTGTGTGTCTCAGTTGTGAAGTGTCTGTCTTTGGCTCAGGTCATGATCCTAGGGTCCTGGGATTGAGCCCCACATCAGCTCCCTGCTTGTGGGGGTGGGGAGAAGCCTACTTCTCCCTCTGCCACTCCCCCTGCTTGTGGTCCCTCTCACTGTGTCTCTGTCAAATACACTCTTTTAAAAAAGAAAAGAAAAAGAAAAAAGATGGCTGTTTTCAAATGGACCACATGAAATACATATTAAGTGAAAGTATTCCTCGTAATTCCAACTAAACTGAATTTTTCCCCGCAAAACAGGAATTTGTTTTACTGTTTTTCATGGCCTAGTTCTGTGATTGAATATGGATATGGTCTGCAGTCTGAAGGTTTAGAAAAGAAAAAGAATTGTTCTGATGAAAGTTAAGTATTAGGGTCAATGCCAAAATTAGGGGCAGAAAAAGTTCATCTTTATACAGGTAACTTCTAAAGTTGACTTGTATATAGTATTTAGATCCTACAGTTGTGTAATGATAGCATGAAGAACCGTAAGTTTGGCTTCCCTGTTATTTTGGGTAGGGTTTTTTTTTTAATTATTTATTTATTTATTTTATTTAAAGACTTTATTTATTTGACAGAGAGATCACAAGTAGGCAGAGAGGCAGGCGGGGGGGGGGGGGGGGGGGGGGGGGGAAGCAGGCTCTCTGCCAAGCAGAGAGCCTGATGCGGGCCTCAATCCTAGGACCCTGAGATCATGACCTGAGCCGAAGGCAGAGGCTTAAGCCACTGAGCCTCCCAGACACCCAGGGTAGGTTTTTAAAAAAGCTTTCTTATTAACCTAGTTTCTTTCTTTCTTTTTTTTTTTTCCTTTGTAAAGATTTTATTTATTTATTTGACAGAGAGAGACAGCCAGAGAGGGAACACAAGCAGGGGGAGAAGCAGGCTCCCCAGTGAGCAGGGAGCCTGATGCAGGGCTTGATCCCAGGACACTGGGGGCATGACCTGAGCCGGAGGTAGTCACTTAATGACTGAGCCACCCACGTGTCCCTTAACCTAGTTTCTTCATTCATAGGACAGTGTTAATATTAAAGGATGATATATCTGCTAAATTTAACCTTCAGAGATTCTTTTCTGCACAACAGAGGAGACTATATGAGTCTCCCAACTGCCTCCTCCAAATGAAACCCGTTTTTCTTTGGTTACTCTTAGAAAAGCTGCCACTTTAGAAATGAGAAAGGACAACAGTGATAGAAATCAGGAAATTCAAGGATGAAGCTACATGTGCCTTAAAGAGATGCATTCAGCTTTGGTATTTAGTTCAGATGAGATAGGAAGTCAACTAATGGGATGACCAATAAGTAAGCCAAGGAACAATGGGGCACGTCAAGAGCTGGTTTTACCTTCAGCTCTGAGTTTCCTGCTCCTTATCTGTTTAAATCAACTCCTGTGTTAAATTGAATACTTGGTGTATTGAACTAACCAGGTTCAAGGGCAGCAGCCACTGGACTTGGTTTAGAGCTCAGTTGGGACGGTCTGTGGGGAAATGAGGGGTAAAGGAGGAAGTGTTCATGGTTGCATAAGTGATCAAAGAAAAATGCTCAGAACTTGATTTAAGTAACCAATTATAATTTGTAGCTTTAGGATTGTAAGTGATAAAATGATAAGTGAAATTAAAATACTTACTTTTATAGGACATTAGTCCCCCAAACATTTAATATGTCATTGGCTGAAGGGATTGATAAAATAGAAAAGCATTCTGTTTTATCCATTAATTATTCTCTAAATATAAGGAAAAAATCAACACAACCAGGAGATTCAGACACTTCATCCTTGACCAGAATTGATAAGTAGGTACTCTTTGTGTAATTACTTCCTGATGCTGTTGTCCTGCCCAAACCACAAATTTACTACTTAATGTTTGGAAAGGGCCCTAATATGTTAGACCAAGACTATTTCAGTAATTAAAGAATAGGATTTTTTAAGTGGTCTGATAGTATTTATTTGTCCTATTTTAGTGTGTAATGCAATTTGTAGGGAATAATTGAGTAATATATGTGGGTAAGGGTCAACTGTGGATTTGGAGCATTTTATTGCTTAAGAATAAGTGCTATGTGAACAGTTTAGAGTCAGTGTCTTTCCCTGTTGGAATGTTGTGACAGACAGTGTTAGGAGTTCACAGCCTGTGCCTTGGTCATTTTGGCTTTCTCAGAAATAATTAGCTCACTGAATAAATATTTATTGAACACCAACTATGGGCCAGGTGCTATGTGTGGTTAAGAACGGAGTCTGATGTTCTCCGCTGCAGGAAAAATGTATCACGTACCGGAAACAGAGACTTCCTTTATTACTCTAAATTCCAAGAGTGAGCTTTTGTCACCAGAGAATATTCATTGGAAGGATACATTTTGTACTACAGAAGCAAGCTGAATGAATAGTATCTTTAGATTAGAATTTTTTATTTTTTATTTATTTTTTATTATTTTTTAAAGATTTTATTTATTTGACACAGAGAGAGATGAGATCACAAGTAGACAGAGAGGCAGGCAGAGAGGGAGGAGGAAGCAGGCTCCCTGCTGAGCAGAGAGCCGGATGCGGTCCTCGATCCCAGGACACTGAGATCATGACCTGAGCCAAAGGCAGAGGCTTTAACCCACTGAGCCACCCAGGCACCCTAGATCAGAATTTTTTAAAATAAACTTTATTTTAAGGTAATGGTAGATTAACATACAGTAGTAAGAAATACCAGAGAGATCATGTTTCTCTTCTGCCCAGTTTTTTGCAATGATAATAACTTGCAAAACTGTAGCATACTATCACCATTAGGATATTGTCATTGATAAAATGATTTTTTTTTTTACATTGAAACGTAGTTGGTCAAGGGAAGTGTTCATCCTAACATCAATAACGTTTTGATAGGTCCTGGTGTTTTGATAAATTAATATTTTGATATTACTTAATGGTTA
This sequence comes from Ailurus styani, assembly GCA_002007465.1. Classification (NCBI taxonomy): domain Eukaryota; kingdom Metazoa; phylum Chordata; class Mammalia; order Carnivora; family Ailuridae; genus Ailurus; species Ailurus styani. The sequence continues at coordinate 1,041,027 of LNAC01000111.1, read as the reverse complement.
AATATTTTTTCATCTTCTGCCATTTTACCCCTACCCTTAAAACTTTGAGCCCTTTAAACTATAGTTTTATTAATTCAATAAGTACCTATTGGGTGTACACCACACATTAGATTCTCTAGTAAGTGGTGTCATAGCAGTAAATAAGATAAACATGGTACTTGTTCTCATGGAACTTCGTATCACTGGGGCGAGACAGACAATATACAAATACCATGAGCAGCCATATCTAGAAGCTTCTAGGCAGAACAGAGGTGAGAATGAACTTGTGTTCTAAGAACAGAAAGAAGTGGGTGTGACTGGCAAGAAGGAACTGAGGAGGAGGGGGTGGAGTGCCAAGTAGAGTAAGAGGACAAGAGCTGGAAGAAAGAGATAGGCCAGACAGATGAGAAGAGACCTTGTTAGGCCAGCACAAGGGGATTGGCTAAGAGGCCATGGAGAATGTTAAATCAGGGACTGGAAATGGTTGGATTCATTTTTTTCCCCCTTAAATATCACTTTAAATATTACGAGTATAATTGTTTGGCAGAAATTAGTCTGGGGGCGCCTGGGTGGCTTAGTCAATTAAACATCTGCCTTCTGCTCAGGTCATGATCTCAGGATTGAGCCCTGCTTTGGGCTTCCCGCTCAGCAGAGAGTCTGCTTCTCTCTCTCTCTCTCTCTCTCCCCTCTCCCCTCCCCCTTCCCTCCCTCCCCTTCCTCTCTCTCTCAAATAAGCCCGAAGCCTGAAGACCCTGTGGGATTTAGGGGGCTGTTTTCAGGGTCCAAGGGAGAGATGCTGACTTGGATTATGTCAGTGGACATGGGGAGGCAGATGGTGAAGAACTTGGCGTGTATTTTCGTTGGTTTTTGATTTGTTGAGGTTGTAGGATGGCAACATTTTAAACAGAGAAGAAACTCCAGTCCTTGAGGTGAAATGAAGGACAAAACTTCCCCAGTTCCGTGGCTTCATATTCCCATCCACATGAACTGCCTCCGAATTATAGTTTTTCTTTGTTCTGTTTGTTTTCTTCTTGAAAATTTCTTAGGAGTTTGATTTGTGTGGGGGCGCCTGTGTGGCTCAGTTGGTTAAACGTCTGCCTTCGGCTCAGGTCACCATCTCAGGGTCTTGGCATTGAGTCCCAGTCTGGCTCCCTGCTGACCTCTCCTTCTGCCTCTCCCCCCTACTCATGCGCATGAGCAGTCTCTCTCTCTCAAATAACATCTTTAAAAAGAAAATATATTTTTTAAAGATTTTATTTATTTATTTGTCAGAGCGAGAAAGACAGAGGCAGACAGAGGGAGAAAGAGGCTCCCAGCCCAGCAAGGAGCCCGATGCAGTACTCGATCTCAGCAACCTGAGATTATGACCTGAGCCGAAAGCAGAGGCTTTAAGCCACTGAGCCACCCAGGCGCCCCAAAACAAAATTTTTTAAAAAATATTTTCTTTGGGGGCGCCTGGGTGGCTCAGTCAGTTAAGCAGCTGCCTTCAGCTCAGGTCATGATCCCTGGGTCCTGGGATCAGATTCCCTGCTCAAGGGGGAGCCTGCTTCCTGCTCTCCCTCTGCCTGACTCTATGCCTACTTGTGATCTCGCTCTCTGTCAAACAAATAAATAAAATCTTTAAAAAATCTTTTTTTTTGTTTTGGTCTTTGCCTTTCATGTTAGAGGCTTTTCTAAAAAAAAAAAATCATTTGTTGTGCATCTATAAGTATTTGGTCCTAGAAAGCTGAGAGAATGTCTGCATGAGAGGGCCAGTGGTGTTAATAGGCTCTTGGGTTTGAGGCTCCTAACAGTTTCTATAGGTTTTTGCATAGAACAGTTACTGTATCTTTTGATGGGAGGAAGAGGGGACAAAATACAGACTTAGCAGCTGGTGCTAAGGGATGCAGCAATGCAGCAAAGGATTGCAGCAATGCAAGGGGCTATGAGCTTTTACTGAAACTTGTTAGCCCAATAAGGGGGCTTTTTCCCAATCTCCGCCATACCTGGAGTTGAGTGCTCTGAAGCCTCTTTGATTCCATACTTCCACAAAATTCACCCTCCTTCTCCACTACTGGGTCAGAGTTGGTCACCTAGCTGTTCGGGGTGGGGGGAGTGTAACATGGGGTCTAATTATTGTATCTACAGACTCTGTCGATCCCCACTTAGAATCCTAGGGGGACCGTTGCCTTCCATGGTACATGGCATCTTCAATTCCTGAGATTTCCCCAGCTTTTGTGTGCTGCTCAGGTAGCTTCATGTTGATAAACTCATCCATAGCAGGTTTAGATTTCCTTTTTCATGAGCTCTGCTCACACTTGAGGCCAATTTCCACCTCCCCAAAATTTGTTCACAGTCATCTGCTAAACTCTCCTCACCTATTCTTTGCCTTTAGTTTAGTTTTTTTTTCTTAGATTATTTATTTATTTATTTCACAGAGAGAGAGAGATCACAAGTAGGCAGAGAGGCAGGCAGAGAGGAGGAAGCAGGCTCCCTGGTGAGCAGGGAGCCCGATGCTGGCCTCGATCCCAGGAACCTGAAATGATGACCTGAGCCGAAGGCACAGGCTTTAACCCACCAAGCCACCCAGGTGCCCTAGGGAGGTATATTTGATAATCACTTGTTCTGATGGGAGTGGGAGGGAGTAGAGATGAAGGCATGTGTTCAATGACCCACATCAAGAAGACGTACTTCTTCAATGCCCATGTGAAGTCCGTGTTCAAAACACCTGCTTAGAGAAAATCGATTAGAAAAGTCTAAGGGGCGCCTGGGTGGCTCAGTTGGTTAAGCATCTCTCTTCAGCTCAGGCCATGATCCCAGCGTCCTGGGATCAAACCCTACATCAGGCTCCCTGCTCGGCGGGGGAGTCTGCTTCTCCCTCTGACTCTGCCCCTCCCCCTGCTCAAAGCTCGCTCGCTCTCAAATACAATCTTAAAACAAAAAAACAAAAAGAGGAAACTGTAATCTGTTTGTAATCTGCAAATATGTTCTCTGTTTGATAGCCTCCTTAAATTGTTCCACCTCATCCTCGAGGTGACTGTCAGGTCAGTTTTAGCTGAGAAAATTAGACCTATTTCTAAGGCAGGGGACTATCCACTATTTGGACTGCATGCCATATTTAAGATTGATAAAAACCCCTCATTAGAGAGTATTAAATAAAGATCAGCCTACTTGCCAATAAGCAATTGGAAGTTTGCCTCAATGTAGAAAAGCTGAGTTCAGTTGTACCTTTTAAAAGGGAGAACAGAAAAAAAATTAAAAATTAAAAATTAAAAAATTAAAAAAAAAGGGGGAGAACAGTGTAAGTCAAAATAAAGGTTAATGTGCCCAACTTCCATTGCATCATTTGCCAGGAAAATCTGTGCTGTAAACTTAGCAAATCATTGCATGATTGGAGAAGAAAATGATCAGGGTCACAAGTTGTTATTGTGTCTGTGCCCTTGACCATTGTCACTTTTTGAACTACTTACAAAGGGCTAAAGCCGGCTTGTGGAGAGGAAGGAATCTTGGAGATGGACTAAACTGATGGCACACAGGGAGCTTTCCCTGGAATGGAAGTGTTCACAGCTTGCTCTTCTTCAGCTCTTTCTTCAACAGCACTACCAGCAAGTGGGGGCAAAAAGATTCTCACCAGAGCAGCACCCCATTTATTACTACTCACCAAGATCCTACTTGAGAGAGATATGGGAGGCCCAGGGAAGAGACAAATGAAAGCCATGAGCCCTGGAACCATCCTGGCCATGCCTTGGGGTGATTGAGCGAATGTCTCTGAACCCACTTTCCTCATCAGTGAAATGGAGATAATCATAGTGCCTCTTTCATAGGGTCCTTGGGAGGATTCTATGAGTTAACATGTGGAAAGAGCCAAGAACAGTGTCCAGCAAATAGATTCTCAGTGTGTGTTGCTTTTATTAGTAGTACAACTAAAACCTTCTGAACCTGCTCTGTCCTGGTCATTAGCCGTATGTGACAACTGAGCATTTAAGATCGGGCTAATCACAATGGAAATGAGCTGTGAATGTAACATACACAACAGCTCTGAAAAGACTGAGTATAACAAAATGTAATCAAAATAACATATTTTATGTGTTGAATTGATAACTTTTTGACATATTGGATCTATGTGACTATATTAAGTATGTACATGTATTACAAAAATTCATCTTAAAATTTTTTAAATGAGGCTATTGGACAATTTAAAACTGCATGTGTGGCTCATATTATATTTCTCTTGGACAGCGCAGCAATCTCTTCCTCACTGTGAACTCCATACGGACATTGCCTCCCGAGGTAGAGCTCATGACACTTCTAAAGTATACCTATTACATATTTATTACTTAGTCTGATACATTTCCCTCCTATTATGCAGTAGCTTTCTCTTGAATAATTATACTCAGGTGCACTTCTTTCCCACATTTGAATGGCCCAAGCATGGCAGAATCACTGATGGTAAGAGACAGATCCCAACTCTCACTGGTGAGACAGTCACGATTTGAGGAGAGAAGCACAGATTGAGATAGATGTGAAACCCGCTTTAATTTTCGGCAGCTACCTTTAGAGTACCGTTCTCGGGCTCTCTGATTATCTGCCCCACCCAAGTCAAGTCAAATGAATTGATGTACCACAGAAGTCTGCCTACCAAGAGCATACAGGATCTACTCTGCCAGAGTTCTTTTTCTTATTTATTTATTTATTTATTTATTTATTTATTTATTTAATTTATTTGACACAGAGAGAGAGAGAGAGAGAGAGAGATCAGATCACAAGTAGGCAGAGAGGCAGGCAGAGAGAGAGAGGAGGAAACAGGCTCCCTGCTGAGCAGAAAGCCTGATGTGGGCCTCGATCCCAGGACCCTGAGATCATGACCTGAGCCAAAGGCAGAGGCTTTAACCCACTGAGCCACCCAGGCACCCCAGAGTTCTTTTTCTTTCAGGAAGATACACCCATGAAGTGGAGAACCACCATGTAGTCACAAATGTGCTGTCAGGATGGTATATGCTGTGACTTGATAGGTCCTGAGAATAACTTAGATGTTCTAATGATTTCATCCAGTCAGATCAAAATTGGTGAATGGGTAGCATTAGGCTATATACTACATATTTGACAGAGAGTGAGAGTGAGAGAGAGCGTGCGTGCAAGGAGGGGGAGCAGCAGAGGGAGAGGGAGAAACAGACTCCCCACTGAGCAGGGAGCCTGATGTAGGGCTAGATCCCAGGACCCTGGGATCATGACCTGAACCGAAGGAGGATGCTTAACCAACTGAGCCACCCAGGCTCCCCAACCCTCAACAGTAACTTTTAAAAAAGTTATGTAACCTCCATGCATATGAATATCAGAACGGAACATGTAGCCCACAGATAAACCTAAGATCACCTGGGTTGCAAGATGCTTTTAGGTCTGGGCAGATCTCTGAACTAGTGGGTAAAAGAGTTTAACAATATGTGAACTAATTTTCTGCTTTTTTTTTTTTTAAAGATTTTATTTATCAGAGCATGTACATGAGAGAGAGAGGAGAGAGAGAAAGAGCTCGCAAATGCATGTGAGCAGGAGTGAGGGGAGGGCCAGAGGGAGAGGGACAAGCAGACTCCTCACTGAGCAGGGAGCCCAATGCAGAGCTGGATCCCAGGACCCTGGGGTCATGACCTGAGCCAAAGTCAGATGCTTAATTGACCGAGCCACCCAGGTGTCCATCTTTTTGCTTCTAGACATTAACACTTAAAATATCAGAGTGGTTAGAGTGCTTAGAGATTATCTCTTGTTCTGTATATGAAGATCTTGAGTAAGAATTGGCTAGTGTCAGCAACAACTGTTAACTTTATGTGTGTATATGCGTATATCCATACATACACATACAGAGAAAAGCTCACATACCATAAAATCCAGCATTATAAACTGTATATTTAGTGATTTTTAGTCTGCTCACAAGGTTATGCAACTATCACCACTATCTAATTGCAGAACGTTTCCATCATTTCCCCTAAAAACTTCATACCAAATAATACTCGCTCCCCATCTCCCCTCCTCCCAGTCTTTAGGAACCTACTAATCTGCCTTCTGTCTCTGTGGATTTGCCTATTCTGGACATTTCCTATAAATAGAATCACAATATGTGATGTTTTTATCTGGGTTTTTCCGTTTGGCATAAACTTTTCAAGGTTCATTCATGTTGTAGCATGGATCAGTACTTAATTTCTTTTTATGGCTGAATTATACTCCAAGGTATGGAAATACAACACTGTTTGTACATCTGTTGAAGGCCATTTGGGTTCTTGGTGCTTTTCGGTTATTATGAATAATGCTGTTATAAACACGTGCAAGTTTTTGTACGAACGTGTTTTCACTTCTATTGGTTATATACCTAACAGTAGAATTGCCGAGTCACAGCATAACTGTTTAATTGTTGGATAAACTGACAAACTGTTTCCAAAGCAGCTGCACCATTTTACATTCCCACCAGCAGTGCGAGAAGATTCTGATTTCTTTATGTTCTTGACATTTGTAAATTTTTTTTTTAAAGATTTTATTTATTTATTTGACACAGAGAGAGAGATCACAAGTAGGCAGAGAGACAGGCAGAGAGAGAGGAGGAAGCAGGCTCCCTGCCGAGCAGAGAGCCCGATGTGGGCCTCGATCCCAGGACCCTGAGATCATGACCTGAGCCGAAGGCAGAGGCTTTAAACCGCTGAGCCACCCAGGCGCCCTGTTCTTGACATTTGATGAACATCTTTTTTTTTTTAATTTTTATTATTATTTGCCCCAGGGGTACAGGTCTGTGAATCATCAGGCTTACATCTTTCACAGCACTCACCATAGCACACACCCTCCCCAATGTCCATAACCCATCCACCCTATCCCTACCCTCCCACCACCCAGTAACCCTCAGTTTGTTTTGTGAGATTAGGAGTCTCTTATGGTTTGTCTCCTTCCCCATCCCATTTTGTTTCATTATTTTTCCCTCCCTACCCCCCACAACGCCCCACCCTGCCCCTCAAATTCCTCATATCAGAGGGATCATATGATAATTGTCTTTCTCTGATTGACTTATTTTGCTCAGCATAATACCCTCTAGTTCCATCCACGTCGTTGCTAATGGTGATGAATATCTTTTTGATTCTAGTCATTTTAGTGGGTGCTAAGTGGCACCTCATTGTGGTTTTGATTTGTATTTGATATTGAGCATCTTTTCATGTGCTTATTGGCCCCTTACATATCTTCTTGGGAGAAATGTTTATGCAAATCCTTTACCCATTAACAAAAAAGCTGTATTATTTGTCTTATTGTTGACTTGTAAGCCCTTAAGCATTAAGCGTATTAAGGTAAATGTAATTTAGATAAAGCACACAGTGCTCCAGGAAGACCAGATGGCTGCAGTTTGGCTTTGTGTTTAATTCTTTGCAGGCATGTGTTAAGTTTTGGAAAACACCATTGTTTTGGGGTTTTTTCTTCCTTTTCTTTTTTTTTTTTTTTTTAAGATTTTTATTTCTTTATTTGAGAAAGAGCAGAGGGAGGAGGAAGGGGTAAGGGAACAGGGAGGGAGAAGCAAACTCCCTGCTGAACTCAGAGCCCAATGCAGGGCTGGATCCTAGGACCCTGAGATCATGACCTGAGCTGAAGTCAGATGATTAACCAACTGAGCCACGCAGACAACCAAAAACAACCATTGCTTAGAGACTATCTGTGAAATAGCACCTACTGCCATCACTAATAAAGATAATTAATTTAATCCTAAGAATCAACGCAAAGACTTTGGAAACACTATTGAACACTCTTGGAAATCCTTGATTCCATTCTTGGCAGCAACTCCCCAGGCTTCTTTTGGTTGTGGCCAAGCAAGAAACTGAAGCAACTACTCTGAAAAGACAGTAGTCCCTCCAGTATGGTAAGTCACATCTTTTTGTTAAAACTATCTAAAGGACAAAGTGAAGCAATAATGGTAGAGACCTGAAGGAAGTGACCAGTCCAGGATCGAATGTTGCTTTAAAGCTTGTTCCCCCAGAGAGCAGACAGATGATACAAGGCCTTGTTGGCCAGCCCAAGAGGAATGGTTAGGAGTCCAGCCCTCACTGGACACTCCCTCACACTTCCTGCAAAGCGTGCGTGCAAACACCCCCCCCCCCCGACACACCCACACCCATTACTGCATCCTGGAGNCCCCCCCCCCCCGACACACACACACACTCATTACTGCATCCTGGAGGCCAAAGTCAACCTTGGGATGATGCTACCAGATGTGAACTCCCAAAATGGAGGAATGGCACAGCTGCTCACCAAGGATCAGGTCTCCCAGAGGCATTCATTCAACAAGCGATTCTTAATTGAATTTCGCTTGGTTGTAGTTCTGAATCTGGTACACCAGGCATTCTTTCTTTCAAGAGCTCAAACTCTGTCTAAAGGGGCAGGAAAAAAAATGCCTATTCTACAATGTAGCATTAGATGGGGCAGGAACAATGAACTCTGCCTAGAGATATCAGAGAAGCTTCACTGAGGAGGGGATGCTTGGCTCAGCAGTTGTGTAACTCAGTGTCAAGATGGGTGCTTACTAGGTCATTTGCTAGTAGGGGAGGGAGAAAAAGAAGAAACTTCAGCATGTGCCCAGCCCTCTGTAGCTATGTGATGGGAGCCTATGCTTCCGGGTCTCAAGGTAGGCCTGACATCAGCTTTGGTCCATGCTAGTGTGAAGAAACAGGTGGAATTCAGGTCAACCGTCCTTAGTGCAGGAATAGGAAAAAGAAACTGCGATTTTCCTGTCTTTGATTTTATGTTTGTTAAGGGAAATCTTGTTTGCGTTTTTATAGCAAATGTTTGTGACTTTGAACCAGGAACTTGCCTGCCTTGTGTTTCTCCTGTGCTGCTTTATCTTGTTTCCTGAGTTGGTAGTTTTGAGATTGTGTAAGACCTGCTCAAGGGTCTCCAGCCACATCAAAGGGCTGGGATGGCACCCCTTCGCTCCAGGGCAGCTGTTGGAGATCTCCCTTGCTCTTGCGCCTGGTACTTACCTCTTTCAGGGAAAGAGTAGCTTGCAATACCCAAGTCTGGCTAGATTTCTTCCTGCCTGACCTTGGAATCCCAGTGTTGAAGAGGTCTTGGCTCTGTATCAGAAACTTGTTAATTTCAAGCAACAGCAACCAGTGATGCCTGACTCGCTCAACCAAAGGAATGTTTTGGAAGGAAGTGTGGTAGTTCATAGAATTGACTAGGAAGCAGGAGGACCAGACTATGAAAATAGACAAGAACCAGAAGAGAATGGGCAGCAAGAGCAGGAGACAGGTCGTCCTGACCTCCATTGTCACCATACCGCCAGACTTTTGGTAGTTTCTCACATGTTTTGTGTCTTTCTGTCACCCACATGAGAGTCCTGGCAGGAGCATCAGATTGGTCAAGCCCGGGTCTTAGGCCTAATCTGTGGCTGGCTGGGTTTCAGAGTGGGAGGAAGGGCCCCGTCTCTCAAACACAGCATGAGATTTCCCCCAAGAGGGAAATGTTTAGATATCCACTGCAGCCCTGTTTGGGTGCATAGTAAGCCAAGTTGAGTAGTAAGCTACCTACAGCGTGACCACCACCCATGGGAAATCTCTCGTGTATAAACCAACCCTTAGAGATAAAATTGAGGCTGGGAGGAACGCCTGGATGGCTCAGTCAGTTAAGCGGTTAAGCGTCTGTCTGGCTCAGGTCATGATCCCAGGGTCCTGCGATCTAGCCCCATCTCAGACTCCCTGCTCAGCGGGGAGCCTGCTCCTTCCCTCTGACTGCTGCTCCCCCTGCCTGTGTGCGCTCTCTCTCTTTCTCTCTCCCTGATAGATAGATAGATAGATAGATAGATAGATAGATAGATAAATAAATAAATAAATAAAATCTTTTTAAAAATTGAGGCTGGGATTTAAGGGGGATTGTACTCCCCACAGGGGTGGCTGAAGTGAGCAATAATAGCTGATGTCATTTACTGATGGCCTCCTACAAACCTGCCACCGAATATATGTGATGAAATCTCATTTCATCTTTACCTGGCAAATCCATAGTCCTCTCCCTGTTCTACAGATGAGGAAATGGAAGTCCAGGAAGGCTGGGGTTTCTCCGGGGTCCTACCGTGACTGGCGTTCACACGTACTCTGCCAGGCTGGGAACTCACGATCTTCTCACTACGCTGCTTTTCCTATACCTGGGACACGTGAATTGGAGAACACGTCCCTGTTCCATGGTGAAAAGTCATAGGGTGGCCAATAAGCCTGTCTCTGAATCCACATCTTCTTCCTCCAGGCAATTACTGTTAGTTGCTATCGAACCCCAGAATTGCTTTGGTGTCACCCAGTAAATAGGGACCTTCCCCCTTGATCTTGTTGGCTGATTGGCTAGGAAAGTCAAAAGTAACTTCATACCTTGGTTTTTCTTTCCTTTTCTCTCTCTCTTTTTTTTTCTCCCTAACTTGATCCTTCTCATGAAGCACAAAGAACACCCAGCTAGAGAATGTGTGTCACGGTCACCCCTGGCAGGGTCCTGAAAATGTGGGGACTCTGATGGATGCTGGACATAGGCACCCACAAGTTTTAGGGCAAAGTCTCCTTTGTGTGAGTAACTGATCAGATATATCAGTTAAAATCAATATTTCCTACCTGAATGTCAAGTACCTGCATGATCTGCTTCCAGAGCTAACCACCGCCACAATTTACCTCACATGCACATGGCATGCATGCTCTGACCCAGCCCTGCCCCCAGGCCAGCACGCGGCTTTGGTGTGCAGTTCTGGGCCCAGAGCTCTAGAATTGGATTGCTCTCCCCTTAAAAATGCTGACCAGGTAACTTCTTGGCAAGCAGAGACCTGGGAGATTGAGCTCACACAGAGGGCACTTTCAGGAGAGGGCCTTTTGGAGAGTATCTCATTCCTTTGTTAGGGCCCAAGCACAGAAGAAGCAGTTTGGCTATTCCTGGGCTTGAACCAGCTGTCGCCTTTTCTGGGCAATGCCTTTAGGGGTCTTGTTCAGAGTCTGAGTTTATATTCTTGAAAACCAACATGAAGCTTAGCTGACACTTTTCATCTGGGTCCCAGGAGGCCAGAAGAGCAAAGAGAAATTCTCACTTCACCACAACTTACCTGTCCTAGCTCCAATGGAGCAGGAAAAGAAGATAGGCTTCTGTCCCATCTATCTCATTTAACCTCTCTTGTCCAGGGGTATGTAGGTAACAACTGAATGAAGGCAGACCAGGAAGATGGAGTGGTCCCAGGCCTGAGGCTCGGGGCCAGGCTAGAGGAGAAAAGCTGAATTATTTTGATTATAGCAAACCGAGTTTGAGATATCACCCACCGTCTGTAGGGAAAAGGTGATATATGTGTACTGATAGGTATGTGGCAGCCCAACATTCCTTCCCAAGGACTGCTGATCTGAAAGGGAACTTTTGTTTGATCCCATGACAGCCAGTCCCTACCCAGCCTTGCCCAGAGGCCTTACCTGTCAGAGGCCCCCTCAGGAGGGCGTGAGCTCCATTCTCTATGCACTTGATTCTCAGGGCCGTCTTCCTTTGAAGTCCAATCTTTAAACAAGTGTGGTGAATTCAGTGCAGATTTAGAAAGCAAACAAACTTGCTGTAAGGGAACCTTTACAACTTAAGTAGAGATTTGTGTATAAGCAATGACTCATGCTTTGTTGGATTTCTAGAAATAGACAACATGATTTTGTTGAAAGCTTTCTAGCCTCTACTATATGACTATCTTTGAATTATCATGACAGCTGTGTAGCTGCTCTCTAAAAGAAAGATAAATCTTTCAACTCAGCCAAGGATTATAGATTTATTGCCACCACAAATTCAAAAGACACAACCTTGGGAAAATATTTGCCACACATAAGAAAAAAAAAACCAGTCAATTGCCTTAATATATAAAGAGATCTTAAAAATCAATAAGAAAAGACCAATAATCAAATAGAAAAATGGGCAAAGGGAATTGACAGATTGCCAAAATGAATACAAATGGCTTTTAAATGGATGAAATAATGTGCAATTTCATTTATTAAAAATGTAAATTAAAACAGATACTATTTTTGCCTTTCAGATCGCAGGCATCAAATTTTGATAATACTCTGTATTAGTGAGGATGTAGGAAAATGGTCATACTCCGACATTGATAGAAATGTAAATTGGTACAACCTCTTGGTAAGAAATTTAACAATATTGGGCGCCTGGGTGGCTCAGTGGGTTAAAGCCTCTCTGCCTTCGGCTCAGGTCATGATCTCAGGGTCCTGGGATCGAGGTCCGCATCGGGCTCCCTGCTCAGCGGGGAGCCTGCTTCTCCCTCTCTCTCTGCCTGCCTCTCTGCCTACTTGTGATCTGATCTCTCTCTCTGTGTCAAATAAATAAATAAAATCTTTAAAAAAAAATTTAACAATATCAACCAAAATTAAAAACTTACATACCTCATTACATTTATCCATTAGTTTGTAACCAACTACTCCAAAACATAATGACTTCATTTATAATTATTTTGCTTGTGGTGTTGAGAGTCAGAAATTGAGGAAAGCCTAGATTGGGTGGTTCTTTTCTGATCTATAGGGTGTCAGCTGTGGTGGCTGGGAGAATCCACTTCCAATTCATCTTTTAAGAATTTATCCTACAAACAAATATGAGCACAGGTATATGACCAAGGGAATTCATTACAAAATTACAAATAGCAAATGCAAGATTAACCTAAATGTCTATCAATAACCCAATTTATTTATGCCCATGTAACGAATAACTATGCACCTATTAAAAAGAATGATATAGCTCTATGTACAGATAGTGAAAGAGCTCCAAGATATAACTTCAAATTAAAAAAACAAGTTGCAGGGGTGCCTGGGTGCATCAGTATGTTAAGCATCAGACTCTTGATTTCAGGTCAGGTCTTGATCTCAGGGTTGTGAGATCAAGCACCCTATTGGGCTCCATTCTAGGTGTGGAGTCTGGTTAAGATTCTTTCTCTCCTTCTCCTGCTCTACCACCACCACCCTTCTCTCTTTCTTAAATAAATAAATAAATAAATAAATAAAGTTGCAGAACACCTTGGAAATGTACCTCTGGAAAGACAAGTTTTTATAAGCCCTTTACAATAAACCCTTGGAAACCGTATGTGAAAGAGCCCAGTTGCATGTTAGCCTGTTGAGGACACAGAAAGAAGAACTTTCTGATTGGGGTTATTGCTGCTGCTCATTTCTCACCTTCCCCAATTACTCTCTAGTCCCACTTAGTCTGAAATTCTGCTCTCCTACATGGGACCGAAGGCTGCATGGACATCCACATCTTGCAATTCTTTTCACTGGTTATGTGAAAATGGCTTTTGAAACTAGCCATCATGGGGTTAAATTTTGCCTCTACTTCTTATGAGCTACTTGACCCTGACAAGATATTTAATCTCCCTAAGCATCAGTTTTCTCACCTGTAAAATGGGGATATAATGATATCTACTTCTCAGGAATAAGAGGGTAAAAAACGTAAGTAGCAGATTTAGCACAGTGCCTGGCAGCAAAGACATGGACTTTAGTATTTATACCATTTTCACATCATAACACCCAAGTCCAACATTGGGGGGGAGGTGGATCAAAGCAAGAAGCCACAGAGACTTTTGAGGTGGGCAGTGACTTAGGTATGTTTCAACAGTTCAGATTACAAGTGCCAACCCATGTGGAATGAGGCGCACCACCTTCCCACCCATTAGTTCCTTGATCCAGGCCTGGCCCAGCACAGCGAGGTCTGTGGCTATAACCCCGGCTCAGACCAGTCACCGAGGAGGCTCTTTAAAAAAGACCTCTCCCAATCCTGGGAAAATACTGAGATGCTGAGGGACAAAGGCCTCTGTTTTTTTGTGTTGTAGAAAAATGTGATCAAAATGTGATCAAATGTGATTACAATGTGATCACAAAAGAAAAGTGTGATCACAAAAATGTGATCAATGCAAACTGTGCATCAAAGAGGATGGACACACATCTCCATCCTCTTCAGGGCCCCTGCTTTTCACCCACCACCACTAAAGGTGAACTTGAACTTGCCAGATTTTTCTCCTCCCCTCCACCCCAAGATTCTTGGAGCTTTTTTTTTTTTAGATTTTATTTATTTATGTGTTTGTTTATGAGAGAGACAGAGCTCGCACAGACACTGGGGCAGGGGCAGAGGGGGAAGGGGAGGGACAAGCAGATCCCCCTGCAGCTTCCCGCTTTATCCCACCACCCTGAGATCAAGCCCTGAACTGAAACCAAGAGTTGTCCACTTAGCTTAACCAACTGAGCCACCCAGGTGCCCCTTCTTTGTGCTTTTTTAATAAAGAGCTACGAAACTTTTTTTATTTTTTAGATTTTAACATAATACCATTCATATTAAGTATGCACAGCAAGAAAGCAACAATACACACCTTAGAATAAATGTAAGACAATACATGCTATATACATCAGAAGTGTTGCCTGTGACAGGGAAAGGAATGGTGTAAAGAAGTATTTCTGTATCTCAGCACTATTGACATTTGGGGCTGTGTAATTCTTTTTTNCAAATAAATAAATAAAATC